>QLNU02015360.1:199229283-199240129 GCA_006491805.2 Dysdera silvatica
GTGGCGTTACAACATGTATTATGTGTATGACACTAATTTTAATTAATAATAGTCAAAATAAAATAAATAAATTGATATATGTCAAAAAAGTATTTTAAGTGTTTGGTACTTCAGTTGGTTGTACGATTATAAATCCATATTCGCATCAGTGTATTCCGGAAATATAGTAAATACTCTAGAATTAATAAAGTCGAACTTTGACGAAGAAAAACCCTACACAATAAACTATGTGTAAACTACAATAAACTGTGCGTAAACTACAATAAACTGTGCGTAAATTACAACAAAATATGTGTAAATTACAATAAATTGCGTGTAAATTGCAATAAACTGTGGATAAATTCCAACAAACTGTGTATAAATTACAATAAACAGGAGATTTTAATATACTACGTCAGGTCTTACTGCCCCTTTGCTAATCATCCTGAACTGTGTAATATATCTTCAAAAGACTAAGTCCGCCCCTTGCGTAAATCATCAAGTCACCTACCTGGATATTCAGTAACGGAATTATAGAGAAAGAACTATGTAAACAAATGTTTTTCTAAGTTTTTAACTTCCAATAAATCAAAGCTGAGAAAAGAATAAAAGTATCAGTGATTACAAAATTTCAAACGCACACGTCAAAGTGTATAAAATACAAAAAGCACGCCTCCCAAACTGGATGTTTGAAATTTGGATGGGAAGAATATATATACGAAGGCTATGTTTTTCTTATAGTATGTATATTATATACATAGTATTTCTTGTGCAGAAATTGCGAGCCGTCATAAGAAGAAATTATTTCTATTAAGAAATGTTTTATTTTAATAGACCCTAATTGAATATCTTTTAGATATACGATTAGAGAATAATTATATGTGCATTTTTCGTTGCGAAAAACACACACACACTTATATATCATCATCATCATATTCAACCATTATCTATCCACTGCTGGATGAAGGTCTCTCCAAATGCTTTCCACACAAGTCTATCCTGGGCCATTCGTTTCCACGTCACCCCAACCTGTTTTCTTATTTCATCCACCCATCTAGTTTGAGGACGTTTTCTAGGTCTTCGGTGGTCTCTTGGAATCCAGTTCAGAATTTCTGTTGTCCATCGTTGATCAGTTCTTCTTGCAATATGCCCAGCCCATCGCCATTTCAGCCCTTTTACTTTAACAATGATGTCCTCTACTCTAGTTTGCTCTCTCACCCAAGTGTTCCTTTTCCGATCTCTCCTAGTTATTCCAAGCATGCACCTCTCCATGCTCCTTTGCTTTGTCAGTAATTTTCGTATTGCTGCAATTGTTTGACGCCATGTCTCTGATCTGTAAGAGAGGACTGGCAATACACACTGGTTGAAGACATTTCTTTTTAGACACAAAAGCAATTTTCCCTTCAGGATAAAATTGTTTTTCTAAATGCACTCCAGCCAAGAGTGATCCAGATGAGTTGATCGCCACGTTCATTCCTTTCCCCATATCCGTATTTACCAACCGATGTCTCTCCTTGTTCCTGTTGTCCAATTCTTGCATTGAAATCCCCCATGATGAGCTTGATATGTTGTTTCCCTTTGGTGTGTAACTCTTTGATTTCTTCATAAAATTCTTCAACCTCTTCGTCGGTATGGCTTGATGTTGGTGCATATACCTGTACTATTTGAAGTTGGTATCGCTGGGTTAGTTGAACAACAAGCCTCGCTGCTCGATCTGATGTACTTTCAACTTCCAGAAGACAGTCTTTAATTCTTTTGTTGATTAAGAAGCCAACACCACTTGTTCTTCCAGTTTCCGTTCCTCTATAATAAAACAAATGTCCACTTTTAAGTTCCACCAACTCTTCACCTTTTCTTCTAACTTCACTGAGTCCTACAATGTCCCATTTGATCTTGTCAAGTTCTTCTTCCAATTCCTGAAGTTTTGCTTCAGAAGCAAGGGATCGTCCATTAAACGTAGCCAAGGTCAATAACAAACGGCAGCCTGGGCCATTCCAGTGATTCTTAGCACCCCCTGCTTTCATGCCACACTGACCGCTGCCTTGATCAGGAGCACTCCAGCACCTGGAGACTAGGGGCCATGGTTTCTGGTGTGTCAACATAATGGAGGAATTAGCCATAATTTCACCACGCTGGCTAGACGGGTTGGTGAATTAGCCCTCCCCTTCCGCCTTTCTATCCGTGCAGCAAATATTAATTTGCCACATAAATAGAAAGCTCAGCCTGCACCACTTGAAGGCGGGGTAGGACACTAGGTTACTGGCCTGGCCGGTTCCACACATCGTCACATACGTTCAGCGTGTGGGTCTCCTTCCAGTTAGATACCAGCAACCCTTTTGCAGGCCATATATATGTATATATATATATATATATATATATATAATGATCATTATAGTATATATAATGTAGTTTAAAATCTCGGATATAAACCTGAGAGAAAACAAGAGTTCTCTCAGGTTTTATGTATGATTTAAACTACATTATACTCGTATATAAATTTGTACTTGGAATTTTAGGAGACATTTGGCTCTGTTTCCATGTTATAATGGGTATATATGCACGTCTTAATTTCCCTAATATGTGATTAATTCTACTATATACTCCAACCGGAGTCATTTTATCGGTCGACAAATTAACGCCCTTTTATAAAGTATCTCGTTTCTGACTAGAATTAAGATCTGCATTATCTATAAATGAAAACTTATGAATATGGCATGTCTTTGATTAACACCGATGAGAAGGGAGGGGGACAATTGAAAAATGATCTGAAAGAGGCGCTATCAGTCAACGCGCATATCAGACAACAAGGTAACGTGACTTATACACTAGGGTGGGTTGAAAAACACGAAATTACTGTTATCGAAAACCCCTAGTGCGGAAAAGTTGTAAGTGACCACCACTAAGAATTGTGTGAAATATTTTTCGAATCGGTTGATATCTCTGGCCAGAGGGTCAAAATTTTGAAATTTCACTAAAAACATGAAATTTCCGAGTATTCGTAGAAAATACCTGAATTGCTCGGATCAAAAAGCCTTAGTGCGGAAAAGAAATTAATAACCATGAACAGCAAGTGTATGTAGTACAATTTCAATTCATAAATTTATTCGGCTCTGACCAATTGATAGTAATAATATTAGATTGATAGTAATAATATTAGATAATGGATTAATATTTGATAGTGGTATAACTCAATAATATTATCATCGTCAAATGATCGTTGAGTGTGCACAGAGTCTCACAGCTCGTTGATGTCAATGTTGAAGTTGGATTTTTGATCGACGTATGACATTTTTCTGGACAATAGTATTGATCGAATGTAGCCATCCCTATTATCGTGCCCACACACGAATCGATGCCTCAGTCGCTAGTTTTACTGTCTGTTTAAGAACCCGTGTGTGTGTGTGTGGCAGGGAAATTGGGAGAAATCCCAGCCGTTGGCGTTGATTTCGACGAGACTCAGCAGTTTCTCTATCAGACCCACCATGTCTCTGATCAGTAAGTACAGTTACTTGAAGCGGTAGTCGCATTTGAGAAGAAGATGGAATTGACTTACTTGTACTTGGGCGATACAAATCATATGTTTCTTTATCAGAAACTACTTCGGTTTCTGTTCAAACTGGGTGGTCGTTGTCAGTCCCACTAAAAACGCAAGAAACCATCTCTTTTCTAGAAACAGACAGCAGACTCTTATAATTTTTCCTTGATTTCTTTTGGAGCTTTTGTGTTTTGATAAGATCAACGGAATCTTTGTAGCATAGCCTGGTTGATCTCTGATTGACAAGAAATACTCGGTCTTTGGCTGGGACTTGATTCCCCGAAGGGCAAGTGCATTTACTGATATCTGAGCACATCAGCGTAGAGTTTTCAAAATTATTGGGGGGGGGGGGCAAAGCACATTTTATGTACATTTATACATTACAGTATATGTAAAATCGCAATTTATTTCAGATTATTGGGGTCTGGGGCCCTCCACTTGCCCATATAACTCTATGCCTATGTCTGAGCACTTGAAAGAAGCGATATTAAAAAGGGTTGCTTCCTGCCTGAACTTTTCAATCCTGTCTTTCATTGTTCGACGTTTAGTGGCCCGTCTACTAGAATTTCTTATGTCAGTATACTTCTTGCGATATGAGAACAACGTAGTATGTACACTCTGGTGTGAAACTGTCTGAATAGACGCTTTTTGATAACACTTTTCAATTTCGTTCTACCCTCTACTGCAATGATGATGCAGACGGAATTGTATTTCAACAAGATGGTTGCCCTGCACATTATGAGCGCGCTGTGCGTCAGTATCTGGATAACAGATTCCCAAACAAATGGATTGGTAGACGAGGGCCGATTGTATGGCCGGCTCGATCTTCAGATTTGGCTATGAATGGTTTTTTCTTATGGGGAAATCTGAAATCTGTGGTCTATACTAGAATCCAACCAACTTCGTTATTCGAATTAAAGAACAGAATTACTACAGCTTGTTGGGAGATACCATTACTTACTTTTCAGCACATGCGTCAAGAATTTGAAAATCGTTAATTTTATTGTCAGGAGGTGAATGGTGCGCATTTTGAGCAGTTATTGATATAAAGTTCAATCTAGTAGTACGCCGTGTAATTTGAATAGGAATTTGATCCTATTGGGGCTGAGGAGATCCCCCCCACCACCTATAAAATCTCCTCTGCATCTACACATGTGCAGATGCACACTCTCTACAGAAACACTCTCACAGAACGGAATTTTAAATACTTATGTGCGTGAAATTTTAGTAAAGAAAGGGATGTCATGCCCAAACTTTCACCTCTCGCCATTCATGACTTGTGAGGTGTATTGACCTGGGACCAACGTTAATAATTGTTTTTTATTCAGATTTTTCGAACGGCATGCAACTTGATATACGTTTCCATTTGTGATTTTTGAGTCGACCCTTTTCCACTACTCCCCGTTTGTCAAACATCAAAAAAATTTCACTCAAAAAGTGTGCCCCAAAAATAATGGGATACGTGTTCGCCGATTTTTCCATCTACCTAGCTGTTTTCGAAAAGGTGACCCGGGGTCAGGCTTTGTGAATACCATGTGTATAAAGTGTCTATACGTTTAGTGTTAATATCTAAATCTATGTTTCATAGCGCTATTATTAACTTTAATGTATTTTGCTTGACGTTACACTGAACTTTTAAGCTTGTGATTTCTTGATCTCATTCAGCTTGTTACAGACATTTTATTGACATTTTATTGATTTACCATTTTATTGATAACACGTTAGGCTGGATGGTTGAACTTTTATGGCGCAAGGACAGTAAGGGTCATTCTGCGCCAAACAATGTGGCATCACAATAAATGCAAGAGTAAGTAACAGGCAGAAAAAATTAAGGAATGATAAACTAAACATCTCAGAAAAAGAAATAATCGAAATTGAAAGCACGCAAAACTTCAGTGGGTACCTAAAAATTAAAGGAATTTAAATAAACCGTGTTCCGCAAATTGGCAGGTCAAATTAGAAAATAGATTAGAATACCGTAGAATATCTTAGAAAAGGAAGGTATAGGAAAGACGGGAATGTTGATGAATGTCATGAAATATACACCAACTAAAAATGATGAATGCATACTAGTACCTCAGGTTTCATTTATTTAATTTCACATGATTGTGTTTCACGATTCGCTATATCAATTATAATAAATAAACAATTTTCTAATCACTAAACAACTCTACTCAATAAACTAATCTAATCAGTATATGGACTACGTTGAAGCTGATTATTTATTCTTAAATATTTTTCTAAGAAAATAAACCCAGAAGTAACCACGAACACTGGGATAATATTCAATTTTTAATCTTTATGCGAAATAATCTTTTTTTTATGAGGATTTTAAAAACTGCATTCAATATCAAAATTGAAACATAATCATTAATGTGCTATTCATTTCAAATACGAGCTTCTATTTAACATTTATTTATGGAATATACTCTTAAAGGGCAAATTATTTTGTACATCTTGGCTACTAATGTAAACACAGGCGTATATTTATAGTTATATGGGTCCATGGGGTTCGACCCCTCCCAACTGTTTGAAATAAATTGCAAGTTTACAATTATAATGTATGTCATAATGCATGTCATATGTGCTCCCCCCAACTTCCAATAATTTTGAAAACTCTGTGTTGATGAACATAGGTTTACCGTAATTAATATGGTATTGGAGAGAAACTGGCTGTAAATTATACATAGCTAAGGTGGCTGTTCTTATTGCGTAACATTTGTTCAAAATCAGGGAGGGAGGAAGGCAAGGACATGAGCGCATTTGATCGTCGGCGGACAGTTGAAGTGGTCGGAAGGGTGGTTATCGTTCTTCTCACTAATTGCTGAATTTCTGGGATTCTAGTGTTTGATCACACCACAGGTGTATCAAGAGTATGTGAAACCGATAAAATTAACAATCAGAGAAAAAAATTGCGGATATGAGGAAGGAATTATAACATATTAAAGGAGTAAGACAGTGAGATGCGACTGTTCCGTATCGTAACGGTTCGTTGGACATAATTGATTTTTTTGTGGAGCAAGGAAAGCAATGGTCATTCTGTGACGTTCATCGGACAACATGAACTCGAATGTGAAAATTCAACGAAAGCACGTTCATTAGTTTGTTCTCAATGATTGCACAGATTCCGCGATTAGGCGATGACAACAGACGGTCAACACTACGTACCTTCGTTGAATGCAGACACTGGAAGATGCGACTACGGTAGTTAAGTGAGTACCGTGAGAATACTGTAGGTAAGTAGTGAACTAGCCCGTTTGTGACGTCACCTCCCGTTATTTCTAACTGTTCAATCGGACTTCTTTTCGTGAACGAATAGTATCTTAGAACAGATGTGGTTAAGGTGGGGCGTTTTTAAATGATCACCATGCATGTATGTATGTGTGTGTGAGTATATATCATCATCATATTCAACCATTATCTATCCACTGCTGGATGAAGGTCTCTCCAAATGCTTTCCACACAAGTCTATCCTGAGCAATTCGCTTCCACCTTGCGTTCACCATAATCTCTCTTCCTATTTCATCCACCAATCTAGTTTGAGGACGTTTTCTAGGTCTTCGGTGGTCTCTTGGAATCCAGTTCAGAATTTCTGTTGTCCATCGTTGATCAGTTCTTCTTGCAATATGCCCAGCCCATCGCCATTTCAGCCCTTTTACTTTAACAATGATGTCCTCTACTCTAGTTTGCTCTCTCACCCAAGTGTTTCTTTTTCGATCTCTCCTAGTTATTCCAAGCATGCACCTCTCCATGCTCCTTTGCGTTGTCTGTAACTTTCGTATTGCTCCAACTGTTAGACTCCATGTCTCTGATCCATAAGAGAGGACTGGCAATACACACTGGTTGAAGACCTTTCTTTTTAGACACAAAGGCAATTTCCCCTTCAGGATAAAACTGTTTCTTCCAAATGCACTCCAGCCAAGTTTAATACGTCTGTTGAGTTCTTTCATAATGTTGCCATCCATTGAAATCAGCTGGCCAAGGTAAATATATGAATCAGCAATTTCTAGCTCAGTGTTGTCAACTTGTATACTTGCTTTCTCTTCAGTGTTATTGAACATGATCTTAGTTTTTTGTAGGTTCATCTTGAGTCCAACTTCTTCACTTCTAGTTGAGAGCTCTTGTACCATGTCTTGGAGTTCCAATGGGTCCGTTGAAAAAATAACAATGTCATCAGCAAACCGCAGATGATTTAAATATTCACCATTTATTTTTATTCCCTTGTTATTCCAATTTATCAGCTGAAAAATCATCTGTAAAGTAGAAGTAAAAAGTTTTGGAGAAATGGTATCTCCCTTCCTGACACATTTACCAATTTTGATAGTTTTGGTACCTATCGGGGGAGTATATATAGCTCCATGGGGCAACTGGGGCACAAGCATGGGGCAACAGGGGCCGTGCCCCTGCTGGCCCCGGCTTGACTACAGGCCTGGGCGTAGCTAAACGCTTTTCGGAGGGATTTGCCTAGGACTCAGAAGTAATATTTAACCAAATATTACTCATAATAGGACTCAGAAGTAAATATTTAACCAGACATACACTTAAAATTAAAGAATAAATTTCTTAAAAATTAATTTTGCCTCGAAAATTTATAGACGTACACTAAAATTTATAATTTCCGTTCTTGTTCGAGAGTAGATGAAGACTTAAACCTCTATAAAAATATGTACACAAGCTCTAAAGTAAAAATTTGTTCTAAATACATTTTTAACATCAAAAATCGCAAGCCACATGCAACGCACTACTGGACGGCTGCCATCGTATTTTACTGTGGTTAAGAGACTGCACACAGGCGGTTTATTCACTCGGCGACCAGTACAGTGTGTACCATTAATATTTATCGGGGACTGTGTTTTCTGTAGTGCCAGGAACACAAGGAATGGGGAGCTCAGAAATGGGGTCAACTGCTGTTTACGGATAAGAAGCGATTTAGTCTCATTAGCGATTCTGGATGTCTATACATCTGGAGAGAGGGGGAACACGCAATCACCCCTCCAACATGGTCGAAAGGGACCGATTTGGAGGTGGAGGAGTTCCGGCTTGGGGAGGCATAATGCTTGATGGCCGTACGAAGCTCCACATCTTCCAAGGAGGTTCAGTCACTGGTGACCACTATTGTATCGAAGTTCTCCTGCCTTATGTCCATCTTTTCCGGGGTGCTGTGGGCCCAGAATTCCTCATCATGGATGACAACGCTACATTTCATCGTACAGAGGTCGTGGGTGAGCTGTTAGGGAGTGAAAATATTCATCGCAAGGAGTAGTCAGCATGATCTCCGGACCTGAATCTAATAGAACACGTGTGGAATGTTCTCGGGAGCATGGCAGCACGTTTGCATCCACCAGCAACAATTCCTCAGCTGTGATCGGCGCTACAAGAGGAATGGGCCATGATGCCTCAAGAGCTTGTCGACAACCTCTTACTGAGCATGAACAGATGGTGTACATCCTGCATCGCAATCAGGGGTTATCATATCCCCTACTGAAAACTGCATTTTTCTTGCCTGCCGCTTGTCACATGGACGTTTCTGTCTTCTGTCCTCCTGTGCTGAAAGCCCACTTTTGAATAAAAGTCCTTTGGATTATATTCTTGGTCAGTACCGTTTACTTTTTCCATAATCTTACATCTTGACGCTGTTACGGTATGCTTTGTACCCATTTGAGACACTTGGTTGCGACGTTACATGAAAAAAAAAAAAAAACTGTCCCGTCCTTAATTTTTGCACACCAGTGTATATAAGCGAGTATTGAACCACGTCGAAAATACGACGCATCGTTATACCCTATACTTACCATTTATTGATTTTGCCCCAACGATCACAGTGGAAGTTCTTTTGTGCGATAGCTTCCGTTTCTTTCTCGACGTACATCTTAAAGAATTTTTCCGGACTTTTGAAATGCTCGTTTCCATTACGGGAATACCTGGGAATTCCTTTTCCGGGTGTAGCCTGCCAGCTTTTTTAGGAGATTCCCTTTTGCCGGAATGTAGACAACTAGAACGAAGAGGTCGACTACAGCACCGTTTTCCGTTAGCGAGCATTTGAATTTAAGTACATGATTATTCTTTGAAACGAATTTATCGAATACAAGCTTTTAAACTTCGGTTCCTACCCTTATTCTTACTAAAATTGTCACCCGTGGTAGTGTTTAATAACATTTATGAAAACATATTGGCAATTAGATGGAAGCTCATCGCATTCAAAACCATCCAGCCCTTTCTTCATCGCTTACACGTGGTACGAAGCTTATACTGGTATTGCTGCTACAAACGTATATCCTGTGACTGTGATTTATTACAGAGTAGTTTTGTTTGCTACCACATATAACACGGCGTCGTAGCTTGAAACGAAGGGTGTATTTGCTTTGCATTTACATCACAACGAAATGCAGAAGTTAAGAGGAACCATACCTCTTTTTGCTTGGAAGTCGGAAAGAATCGCCGAAAAATAGCTATGTTCTATCGAATTTTAGCAACTTAACGTTTTTTTTAAAGTATAAAATATTAAATACTTCCCGCTCTAGTGGACAGACAGTGCTTATATTTGCCAGGATGGGGATGCTTTCTGTTGAAACGATTTCTTACCACCTCCTGGTAGGTAATCTTACCAGTGGCGCAACCATGACTTTGAACATGCACCCGCATTGCTGGAAGATAGCTATGCCACCAGGTCAAAAGTACTGTGATTCCATTTCGATAAGATATCTAGGTTTTCTCCCATCGGATTTTCTTTTGACTATCGAAAAGAAAACAAGATAGAGCTCTCTTTGAGAGAAATTGCTTCTGCAAAGAAAACAAGATTGAAAACGAAATGAAGTCAGCTCCGAAGTACAAAGTTGATTCGATACTTTAGTAGAGGTTAAAGTGTCATCAAAAAAAGTACAAAATTGCGTAACAACCATCCAAGGGCAACAGAATATAGTAAGAAGTGGTCTTGAAGCTAAATGTTTCGCAATGCTTTTAGTATCGGAAACTTTCCCCTTTTTTTACGATAAATCTTAAATAAAACAGAATAGCTCCATAATAAAAAAAGTTTGGATATACTAGGTCTCAAGACTATCCTATTGACCACCAGGAACGGGACCGATGGTTTAACGTGAAGTCCAAACCATGGTACATTTAGATAGAACGAGTCTTATTAGATTAGAACGTAGTGGTATAGAGCGCAAGATAAAACAGGAACAAAGCTTTCCAATAATCAAAATCTATAAGAGGATGTGTATGTACAGTAGAACCTGCCTAAAGTGACCACCTTTGGGACTGGACTGCAATGGTCACCATAGACAGGTGGTTACTATAAACGACAAACATTGGTATAGTCATAACTAAGTTCCT
>QLNU02015360.1:199240229-199262378 GCA_006491805.2 Dysdera silvatica
ATCATGTCCGTATTATAAAAAAACTATGTAAAATGTGCTACAATATTTAATTATCGTGCATATCTTATAGACTACGGTTGTGGTTTTAAAAAAAGTTTGCTTTTCCATATTTATATGGTGATTTTTTACGATGTATTTTATTATGATCGATGGATTAAAATTAATTTTATAGTATGTCATGTTGATTTTTGGCAGAATTTGTGTGCCAGAATCTGCATAATTAGATTAATTAGCATATTGTAATTAAATATCATAAAGGGTTTCATTAATATATATATATATATATATATATATATATATATATATATATATATATATATATATATATGTGTGAAACCTTTACGATAATAATATGACCTTATATACTACCTATTTTTTACTATACTTATATATTACCTATGATAATTGTATGGAAAAACCTTTACGTGTATATATATATATATATATATATATATATATATATATATGTAAGTGGAGACATGAAGTAAGTAACAGAGAGGCCGAAGTAACAGAGGTAACAAAGCCCAACCACCATGGCAAGTGAGACTGGAGAAAAGAATAGAAGAGCTCCGCAGCAGCATAGGGCGAATAACCCAGTACATGCAGGGAAATAGGGGTAAGAAATTAGTGAGGAAAGTGAAGATGGCCCTTAAGAGAAATAGGATTCATACAAGACACGAAGAGCCCAATAAACACATCAGCGAATATCTGGATACCCTCAAACAAAAACTGGGTGTATACGCCAGAAGACTCCGAAGATACAAAGACTATACCAACAAAAAACAACAGAACATGCAATTCCAAGCAAACCAGAAGGCCTTCTACAGGAAGCTTCGAGAGACCCCAGCGAACAAAGACAAGTACGAAGCCCCAAAGCCAGCAGAAATAGAGACCTTCTGGAAGACACTATGGTCCAATGAAGTACAGCACAAAAGCGCCCCCTGGATTCAGCAAGAAATGGAGGCTACGAGAGGAATAGAGGAGATGGAGTACACGGGCATCACGATAGAGGAACTCCAGCAGGTAATCCAACGTACGCACAACTGGAAAGCACCCGGTATTGACGGCATACACAACTTCTGGTACAAGAAATTTACCAGCGCCCATGGCCCATTAGCCAAGGAACTTACGGCGATAATTGAAGACCCCAGCAAAATGCCTGAATTCCTCTGCAAGGGAATAACTTACCTCCTACCGAAGGACCAGGATACCAGTAACCCAGCGAAATACCGACCCATTACGTGCCTTAACACCCTGTACAAGATACTCACGGGGTGCATCTCTGAAAAAATAAGCCGGCACAGCGAAAGCAACAACTTAATGACGGAAGAACAAAAGGGATGCCAGAAAGGGACTCTGGGATGTAAAGAGCAGCTTACCATCGACTCAGTTATCCTGGAACAAGCAAGAAAACAAAAGCGAAAACTCAACACCGCATACATAGACTACAAGAAGGCTTTCGACTCTGTTCCGCACTCGTGGCTCCTTGAAATACTCAGCATATACAAAGTGCATCCCTCAATCATCCGATTCCTACAGAGCAGCATGAAACAATGGAGAACCCGGTTACAGCTAAACACGCCAGACAGTAAAATAGAAACGGCCGAGATCCCCATCCGCCGCGGAATCTTTCAAGGAGACGCACTAAGCCCCCAGTGGTTCTGCTTGGCGTTAAACCCCTTGTCAAGGATGCTGAACACAAGTAAATACGGATACATGCTGAAGAAAGACAAGAGAAACCTACATAAAGTCTCCCACCTCATGTACGTAGATGACATCAAGCTATACGCGCCAACAATCACCCAACTCCGACAACTCATCAGTATAACAGAGACATTCTCCAAGGACATAGGAATGGAATTCGGCCTCGATAAGTGCAAAATACAGAAGAATAGCAAAGAAGATTTACCAGGCATCGAACTCGAAGACGGGAGACTACTGAAGACCTTGGACGAGGGCGAAACCTACAAATACCTAGGGATAATGCAAAAACGGCAGCAGGAGCACAAGAAAGTCAAAGTCCAGCTCACGCAAGCATTCCAAGAAAGACTTAGAAGCATTGTGAAGACGAAACTGAGCGGGAAGAACACCACGCAAGCAATTAACGCATATGCGGTACCAGTGCTCACCTACTCCTTCGGGATCATCAAATGGTCCAACACTGAACTAGAACAACTCCAGCGGAAAATGAGAACCATCCAGAGAAGAGCCGGACAACTACACCCTGCAACGGCAATTGAACGGCAAACACTACCCCGGGAAGAAGGAGGACGCGGACAAGCGGACCTCAAAGACTTACATGACAAGCAGATCCAGAGCATGAGGCAATACTTCCAGTTGAAGAGTCCCCGATCGCCACTCATCCAAGCCATAATACAAGCAGATGCAAATTACACGCCACTAAACCTGTGTAGTACCGAAGAGCGTGTCCTCGAAACAGCCAACGAACAGAAACTGAGAACTTGGGCCGGAAAACCATTACATGGCAGGCACTACAATGACCTGCAACAACCACACGTTGACAAAAAGGCATCAAATTCTTGGCTGGCCAAAGGCACTCTCCAGCCAGAGACAGAAGGATTCATGCTAGCCATCCAAGACCAAGTGATCGCAACAAGGAACAATCAGAAATTCATCCAGAGAAAAGACATAGAAAGCGACAAATGCAGACACTGTCATGCGGCATCGGAGACAATCCAACACGTGATGGCAGGATGCAAGATCCTTGCGCAGTCAGACTACAAACATAGACACGATCAAGTAGCGAAAATAGTCCACCAGAAATTGGCAGCGAATGCTGGCTTTCTGACAGAAAAATGCCCGTACTACAAATATGAGCCAGAGACCGTGCATGAGAACGAAACACACAAGCTTTACTGGGATAGAGCAATCATAACAGACAAGACAGTCCCACATAACCGTCCTGACATAACCCTCGTCGATAAATCGAATAAGACCACGTACTTAATCGACATAGCAGTACCCAACACCAATAACATACAGACAACCTACACAACGAAAATCACCAAGTACCAAGATCTCAGACATGAAGTACGAGATATATGGGGTATGGAAAAGATCTTCATCATCCCGTTAGTCATCTCAGCAACAGGGATAGTACCAAAAACGCTTGCGACGAATTTGGAGATACTCAACATTGACCCAAACACCTACATTGAAATACAAAAAGCCACAATCCTAAACACGTGTCACATTGTCAGGAAGTTTCTAGACATGGCACATTAAGAAGTGATGTAAAAAGAGGCTTGGGAACATGGCGCTCTGCCCGTCCCAAAGCCTGTTTCCGCCAAGAATGGGCGAGGAAAACTTTTATATATATATATATATATATATATACAAGGTGTCCCGTCAAAACCGCATGAAATCTTCGCAGTGCGATTCTTGAAAAATTCTAAGCAAAAATGCTGAGAAATTCGTATTTTTCGAGTTATTAAGGTTTGAAATTTAACCAATCACATGCCATTTTCATTTGTTAACACCTTTTAGGCTGAGATTGAAACAAATCGAAGAAATCTAGTTTTTGAGAAGACGTGGAATAAATGTTTTTGATCGTTTATTCGGTAATTTTACATTGAAAGCCAACGCGCATGCGAATTTTTCTACCCCAGCCTATACTATAGAAGTTACGTCATACAGTCAGTGTTCTTAGTATTTATTACTTCCATTTAATGACCTTCGGGATTTCACTCTCCTCCAAGTATCACTGAATAATACCAAACATTGATGCGTAAAAAAAATCATTGTGCTCTGCTCTAAATAAAATTCCGCATAAATAATTATACAGCCAAATGTACAGATATCACAAGTATACGTTATTCTAAGTTGAATAAAGTAATGAGCACGAGAGATAGATATGAAATATAAGAAAGGGAAATTAATCTATTAAATATAAATGATAGCTGAAACGAGGTGATAATTGTGGAGATAATTAATGTTGCATGAAGGATTCTGGCCATTTCCGAAGCGGGAATCAAAGAATCACTGGTAAACGAGCTACATGTTCATGCTCGCAATTCCTTAATGCTTACGTCATGTAAATCAGATATTAAAATTATATGCGAATGTTTGGTTACATTGTTTTCCGAAAATTTTGATGTAATACGTTCTTTCAAATAAATTTTAAGAAGCATTACATAGCGGTAACATTATCTAGAATGATTAATTATGGTGGAGAAAATTTCCCTGATTGCAACATCGTGTTTCAGCGGAACAAATAACGTTATACCTAAGTAGATCCTTAGGTCCTTAATATAGTGTGTCGTTATGCTAATATCTGTCAAGTTTGATATATTAAAAGAAGGCGAAATTTTTTTAATGAAATCCAAGCGTGCTGACTTTATGCAAGGTGCAAGAGAAATGTCACAATCCCACTTTGGAGGTTGTTAAAAGACAAGGCTTAGAAACTCGGAAGCAAATTTATTTTCCTCAATTTCTGCGAAAGGTCATTGTGGTATTATAACGAGAAAGAACATTTTTCTTCTTGTGGCATCATTATTTCGCTAAGCATTGCCTACTGTCGTCGTAATTACCTTCTTCAGCCCTGATTTGATTCTTCTTACCAGAGTAAAATCGTAATTATATCCATTAAAAAGAGCCCCTTATTGAAGGTTACAAATGTGAAGCAACGAGATACCAATCTCACGAAAAGTACTCGCTATTTACCCGCCTAGTATCAGATCTCTTATTCTTTATTGAATCCGATTACCACTGTTACCGACATACCTGTAATAATAGGAACGTATTAGACTGAAAGTCTTTCCCAGATATAAAATAAAATAATAGCCATCTGATACACTACTTTCAAGACTTGCTCGAAACAAATTTACTATGCAGTAAATTATCATTATTTGTACAGTAAACGTTTTCCATTAATGACTTTCAAGGGACGCGGGGAAAAATGTCGTTAAAGCGAAAAGGACGCTAATCAGAATACCGTGGCTGATCCACGGGGGACGTGATTAGGGAAATTTCCCCTACCATATCCATAAAAATGCGGTGGAAATCGGTTATAATGAGCACCTATTATGAGGAACAAACACTTATAACGACGGAATTTTTACAAAAAGTTTGATTTCCTATTTTATTTTTTTAATTGCTCGTTAAATCCGGGGTCCAAAAAAAACTTGTTTGCTAAAAGAGTTTAAATTGTTTAAATTGTATTGCGCTTAATCATTATACCAAACAAAATCCATATTTCCTCGTTATATCCGAAAACTCGCTAAATGCAGGCTCTTTATAAGTGGATCAACTGTATTTTACATCCCACCCAAAAAAAAATCCCTCTCCGGATCCGCCTCAGCAGAATATATGTAATTGTATGAACCATTTACCGGGATGCAAAATGTCGTCAGTAAACAGAAACAATCGTTAATTAGAATTACGTTATTGAGTGAATTTACTGTAATTTAAATTATATCATTGTTAAACAGTCAAATTATCACCATATATTACTTAAGAATATATATGTTAGAATATTGGTAGCATATGATACTCCAGTGTACAAAGGATACAAATTTGCTTTCTTCCATTTTTTACTATTTCAATAATGAATCTGTTCGTTTATTCGTTCCTGAAACTCTTGTTAGAATTTGAGGTAGTTTCTATATTAGATAGTGAAATGAACAACAGATCTACTGTAATTAAACAGTATTTTTGTCTAAAGTGATCTGTACTGTATGCTATATTAGTTAATAAAATCAATAAACAATTTTTTCGATCGAAAAATGTCATGATTTTATTTTAATAATTTGATTACATAAAGGTCTGAAAGTATTGTGATGCATTGTGACTGTGTTGTGATGTATTGGCAATGCGTTTTGATGCCTTTGTCTTATAGGCAAAGAAATATGATTTCCTTCAATGGGAGAAAAACAAACCCTTTTTTCTCTTTAATAGCAGGAAATAATTTACATTTACTGAATTTTGATTGTTCGTTGGTCTCCGGACTATTTCTTAATAAAGACCCTCTCTTTACATATTTAACTCAATTACATCAACTGAGTAATATTTTTCGTATTTACATTTTTCGAGAGAGCAACACCAATCTCGAAAGCAAGACTTTGTAATTAAATTTGAATTTATTTTTTTTTTCATCACAATTAGGTATTTTTCTAGTGTTTTCATGACTGAATGCAATTATTTTTCGCTAGTTACTTTTTCCGTTCCCCGTTTTTAATTAGCTCGTTCATTATTTATCGTGATCCTTCAATTAAGCATGATTTTCTTCACGCATAGTATTAATGAAAAATCACCTTTAGGCTTTTTTTAGTGACATGCAAGTTTGCGATAAAAAAATTCACGCTCCTCCATGTTGAAAAATCGCAAGTAAAACTTTTATACAACGTGCAAATTTTTGTATATCTAAAACAAATCAGTAAACTTTTCTTACTTTCTTTCACATTCCATATTCAAAACGAGAAATGGTACATTTAAGATACTACTAAAACAAAGCCAGAAGATAAGCACGTTCTACTGGTTGGTTTCGCGTGCTCTGAAATTTTCATTATCCGACAAATTGCTTATGATTGAAGTCAACCAACCATATTCGTGACATTGCTCGGGATCGTGGTTACAATTCCATCATTAGTTTGACCGCTCTTTGAAAAAACTCACTAGACCTAAGCTGTCCGACACTCTCTCTAGAGATTCCACTCCTTCTAAATCTATCAGCATTTCTTTCGTTCCACGAATTTCTTCAAAAATTGCTTCCATCCTCCGTAAATTTAATTTCAAGGTCACTTTTACTCCAATCAATAAACTTAGCTATTCCAAATTGAAACACATTATTCCTGATTGCAACTCTTGGGGAATTTACTCCATTCCATGCCAGTGTAACCAGGTTTATATCGACCAAATGCGACGTGCCTTGAGGTTTCATCTCAATGAACATGAAGCCTACGTACCCAAACAACAGTCCTGCGACGGCGGAGTGTGGTAACGCCTTCGTCTAGTTCGCCGTTAATCCGAGTTCGACTCTCAACAGTGCACAAAGAACGTGTTTACGGATATATAAATTACAGCTACGTAAATCAACCCCGGCGTCAGGATACTTTCATTACAATGAAGTCTACGAGAGAATTAACGCAGGCCACGAGAGCTCTGATTATTGATAAGTTTAATGAGAGAAAACGCAAAATAATAATTGCTATTAGCCTTAATTGTTCCTAAAGCACTGTTTCTAAGATTATAGCAAAGTTTAATGCCACTGTAGGTATCAAAAACCAAATTAGAAGTGGACGGCCGAGAAAAACGACTGAGCGAGATGATAGAAATTTGATAAACATTATCAAAGAAACTGAGATTTTCTTCATCATGATAGATTAATTCAGCTTGGAAGAATAAAAGAGCGGATGTTTCTGATAAGACTGCAAGGAGGAGACTGAAAGAAAAAGATTACAGATTTCGTAAAGATCAAACAAAACCATATATACACTCTATAACAAAAAAATCGACGCACCAAGAAAGAGTTGTCCGATTGTAATGAAATTTCGTATGTAAAGATATTTTGACCGAACATGCAAATGATTAAAATTTGGTGTCCAATGAATGAATAGCGGGAACTCCAGCGCATCGGAACTGCGCATTCAGCAGGTGTATATAAGGAGCGATTCTCAATATGTGGTCAAAATTTCTGTTGCATTTTGACTGCGGATATCTTACGTCGACTGTAACAATGCCTCGCCGAAAGATTCGTGCTCATTACGAGCATATGTCAGAGTTTGAAAGAGGTCGTGCTATCGGATTGAAAGAGGCTGGTTGGACGAATCGAAGAATCGCTGGACATGTGGGTCGAAGCGATGCGGCGATTGGACGGTGCTGGCAAGAGTGGGTCAACAACGGCAGATGTCAGCGTCGGGACGGCAGCGGTCGACCTAGGGCCACAACAGAACGGGAAGACAGAGCGATTGTCAGAGCAGCTGTCACAGCACCGGATTCGTCGTTATCAACTATACAATGTGTGTCCCGCACACATGTGTCCAACATGACCCTCTGCAGACGACTGAGAGAGCGGAATTTACGCTCGCGCTGACCGTTACGCCGCTTACCTCTCACGCCTTTACACCGTCAAGTCCGATTACAGTGGTGCCGGGCTCGATCAACTTGGAACTGCGCTGACTGGGGACGTATAGTCTTTAGTGACGAGTCCCGTTTCCAACTGTGTCCTGACGACAACCGCAGACGTGTCTGGAGACGTCCAGGGCAACTGGGATTCTTGCACAGATATACTATCGCATGCGACACATGCCCACACTGAGACGTTATTGTCGTGGGTGCCATCCATACTTTGACAGCCGGACCCCTTTTGACGCGTTCCATTTTCTGGTGCACAAATTACAGCACAGCGGTACGTAGACGACATTCTACGACCGGTTGTGTTACCGTTCCTTTTGCGACACCCTGGACTTACGTTTCAACAAGACAATGACCGGCCGCACACGGCACGTGTTGCTATGAATTGTCTTCAAGCTTGCCCAACACTTCCTTGGCAAGCTAGGTCTCCTGATCTCTCTCCTATAGAGCACATTTGGGACGCTATGGGAAGGCGATTGCAACCATCCCGGAATGTTGACGATTTAGCCCGACAGTTGGAGACAATTTGGCAAGAAATTCCGCAGGACACCATCCGGGATCTTTATCAGTCTATGCCACGTAAGTTGACAGCTTGCATCCAGGCCAGAGGTGGACCAACGCCTTATTGACTTCCTCCCTTTGTAACGGTCAAACTCTGCAATAAATCATTCAATTGTTCTGAAATTGTAATCCTTTCTTTTTCTATGTATGTTCTTCACATCCACCAATTTTTATCGCAATCGGACAACTCCTCCTTGATGCGTCGATTTTTTTTTGTTATAGAGTGTATACAACAGAACAGCAGAAGAGGGCTCGTCTTACATGGGCAAAAAAAACCGCAAGAATTGGTTTATAAGTGGCTGAAATCATGTTCACAGATGAGTTGAGGATTTGTCTCGGGTATGGAGATAACTGTAGATACAGCTATCTCCATACCCTTACACGTTTGCAGCAAAGTAATGATGAATTTCATCAAAATTGTCTTCGAGGTTCAACAAAATTTCCAAAAGGTATCATGATTTAGGGTTCAATAACACCGAAAGGTATAGGTAAGATGGCTATCCTAACAGTAGGTGTAAACGCTGACACATATTTGGATATTTTGAACCATTTTGTGACGAAAACTACAGAAGAACACTTTGGTGATGATGATGACTACATACACCAAAATGATAACGCATCATCTCACATGGCCAAAATAATCAAAGCTTACTATGCAGAAAAGGATATTACACGTTTAGACTAGCCTGCCAATAGTCCCGACATCTATCCGACAAGAAATATCTGGCTCACACTAAAAAACGTAAGTAGGAAGAAACCAACGACCATTGATGAATTAAAGGCTACTGTTCAAGAAAGTTGGAGGAAAATTAATCCCTATTAGTTGGAAAAGCTTGTTTCATCATTACTAAAGATGATTATGGACATAATTAAAGCAAAAGGAGGGCCTAAGAAGTACTGAGTGCCATTATTCCATACTTTTGTCCCTGCACAGCTTCTGGAATTTTGATGCAACTTTTGATTAAATGAACTTTTGAAAATGAAACTTGTCTTGATTCGTGTCTAATTAATCCATGCCCATAATGTATTTTGTTTGATTGCAAATAGCCGATCAAAACGGGGTTAAAACAGGCCCTTTTTCGTAAAATTAAAAATACGAGTATTCCATACTTTTGTCCAGGAGTTGTATATTCCCTTTTATACAGACTCTCGGTTGTAGTTACTCCTATCTGCTTTACAAACAAGCGTTGAAATGTTAACTATTTGCATATCCGAACATGAAAGTTTCGTGTTGGTTACGTAACGCCTTCATCGTGTAGTAATTTTAATGACGTAGTGTATTTTGAAAACTAAGACTTCCAGATAAAATCTAACTTAGCGTAACTGAAGATAAATATATCAGGTATAAATGAACGTTTCATTGACAGTGATATTGGTGTATCGTGCAATCATCCCGATAGCATAATTTTATGCTTTTTGTCAAAAAATTATTGCACCAGACACAGATTACTACTTACGTTTTCAACCGAAGAGTTCATGTGACTACGTTTCAAACCCTGACGTTTTTTTGTCTCCCCAGTCCTCCTCTTCAAAAACCACCTCCTCGAAAAAGAGCACTGAGCAAACCCATTAATGGCAACATATAAAAATTTGACTAAAATTAATCCTAAATAGAAAAAAAAATGAAGTTTTTCAAGGTTTATTAATCTTCAAAGGCTCATATTTGGATATTTATTCAGCAATGATCTAGTGGTATTTTCAATTTTTTTATGCAATAGAATGTATATTTTGCAATAATTTTTGCCACCCACGTATTAATTATAGCTCAAACTAGAGCTTTATTCGTTTTGGAGAAAAAGAGACGCTTTCCCCATCCTGGATTCGAACCAGGGTCCCTCCGTTTAGCCCGGAGTGTCTTGGACCGCTAGACGAATGAGGACAGGAAACAACGCTCTCTTTCTCCGTATGTAAAGATGTTAAGGTATTAATACCTTACATCTGGTTCGAATCCAGGATGGGGAAAGCGTCCTCTTTTTCTCCAAAACGAATAAATCTCTAGTTTGAGCTATAATCAACACGTGGGCGGCAGAAATTATTGTATAATAAATTCCCCCACGAAAACTCACAAAAATCTCGCCCCGGGGGCTTTTCTATGTTGACCATTATTTGGCAATTGTGTTGTCCCTGTGAGGGCAAATAATACCTTACAGAATGTATATTATAATGAATTGACTTTTGTTGGTATTCAAAATCAGTGAATGTCATAGTAAGGGTTGGGGGTCAATATTTTCATAATACTTACAAGTTTCTGCTTTATTGCGTAAGTATTATAAGTATTTATTATTATAATTTATATATATTATAGTATTTTATTATAATTGGCAATTTCAAAACTCAATATTGATGTCATTTTTGTTCATTTTATGTGTAGCGTTAAACTCTTTTGAGTATATAAAACTGAGTACGTATACCACTTCAACTGCTTCTTTGTGTGGGATGCGTGAATAATTAAATTATTAAATATTTTTCCAACAAATTATTATGTGGATATAATATGTAGGATTTACATCTGATTACTAATTAATAATGTTTGGATAATTAAAAACTATTAGATTCTTTCCTTCTTACCAATCATATGTATATCCTAAGAAAAAATAAACCGTTGTTATAGGCAGACAGACAGCATCTTTACTTCTGATTTCATAATATTCTACAATCTCACTGTTAGAAATAAAATACAGGGTACCAGGGAGGAAATTACATAAAAAGGTTAAACACTGGTAAAATAGCTTTTTCATTGCTATTTTACCAGTGTTTAACCTTTTTATGTAATCTCACTGTTGATACTGCGCCACCGAAATCGTTAAGTTGCTATTATGAATAATGTGTGTGTATGTGTGTGTGTGAAAACGATTTTTTCTTGATTATACACTCATACTTATAATTCAAGCTTTTTTCTCTTGAAAGTTCACCATAAACATCAATTTCCCTCAAAAAAAATTAGCAATTTTCCGAGTTCAGCATCTTTGAAAATTGGATCATTTCTGACAAACCTAAAATAGATTTAAGTACTATATTTTGGAAAGTTTGGATCGCTTTCATCTGTATCTTGGAAAGTGGATACCTTAGATGTAACTCAGTAATACTCACTGGTTTTTAATGATACTTTATCAAAATTGAACTTACTATGAGTTTAAAACGAGACCTTAAAGTAAAAGCCAATTTGCTTGTATGCATTTTCATAGATTAAATGTATGCAATTGACATTCAGATGACTGAAGAAAGGGGAGAAAAAAAACGTTTCGAACTCACATTGGAATTATCATATATGTCGATACCTGAATTATCATATATGTCGATACCGATCATGTTTCATTACTCTTGCAATTAAAATAATATTCTGATATATTGTTTAGTGTACAATAAGTATCTGTATTTCATCTTACAACTTATATAGTCTGCGGCAGTACACGTGACTCACTTTATACTTCACTTTGTTTGTTTGTTTGGATTTTTTATGGCGCAAGAGCATCTGGGCTATATTGCGCCATACTTCACTTTAATTACGCTGTTATAGCAGGTAACATGATTTTCTTCATTTCAAATTGCTGTAACATGTCAATTGATTTATTTCACTGACAAAGATCGAAGTCTTGCCATCAGGAATTATTACTCTTCATAAGTTGAACCATTAACCTTGCAGTTCCTCTAGAAGTCCATCGTATAATTTCAATACAACTGTTAGAATCGCTTTAAAGGGTATCTTGTTGTTTTATGCCGAGCTATACAAACCATTTTCGAAAAAGTCGAACCAACCCGGTTTCCACAAGTTATCCACCGACCAACCGAGGGAAAAACGCGCGCGTTATTATGAAAAGAAAACTATCTGGTCATCTGCCCCTTTTTCCAATGGACCCCACTATGAAGAATGAAACGCCGAGAAACCAAAAAAAATCAGTATAATTGTATATTCCTAAGATTACGAGAAACAATTCCATCAATTATAATTTTTTTTAACCAACCGTAGAAGATGAGGAGATTTAGAATACTCCCGAGTCCAAAATTAATAAAAATATGCATCGGTGTGTGGTTATGGTTACAACGTTTATGGAATCACAGGAAGGATGATTTAAAGTGATTGAGAACTTCACGTAAACATCTTTATTTGAATACTAACAGACATATCCTTCAAGTAGCAACAGTAGTCGGACGTTTGGGATCCATCTTCATTCCTGCGATTATCTAAAATTTCTTTAAAAATGTTAGCACTGTCGTGACGTATTTGGGGAAGCTTTGGGCACAAATCTAGATGACTTTATCGAAAAAAAGTCGGCTATAAAATCTCTAACCTTATTCCCTAAAATGTCCTAAGGAAAAAAAGGTCACCAACGAAGAAAAGAGTGAAGGGACACTTTCTTTCATAAGGAATTTTTTTTTTTTTTTTTTCCCCTACAAAAACTGCTTCTTCATAAAATTGAAGCGGAAAAAGAGAGAACGATGGTTCCTCACAAATCTGCTTATATCTAAAGAACTGCATTCTCGACGTTCAGCTTCTTGTAAGACGACTTATTTTTGTTCTTGAACGCAACAATAGAATTGAATAGAAATTGTTCTTGGTCGCTGACTTCGGGATCCCGCATGACTGACGTTACATCGCATTAAGATGCTGATGTTTTTTAAGACAAACGTTAAACGTGTTTTTATTGATATCGCCGTCGGGTAATAGAGTTTGATCGAACTATCAAAATCAAACAAGAAATAGTGTTCGAACTTTTTTCAAACATTATTCGCAGTAAATTCAGTAAATTCTTTTGCCAAAAGTTTGCCAAATTCTTATTGTATCATCTATTTTTAAAAATGCAACATTTTGCCATATGATGTCTTTGTCTGAATAACTAAGGGAGTTGTTTTGGGGCGTCACAATTTTTTAGCCCAAACTTGAGCCATTATGACCCATAGAAATCAGCGGCGACTCGTGGCGAAAATTTAGTGAGGCAGGAGTTAAGCCAATTCACCAAAATACATTAACCTACGTATTTACTCAGTCAGTGAAACTGGTTTCTTGGCGAGTATAGACCGTAATGCAACTTACTTTGGTGAATTTGCCTAGTTCTGCCTCACTTAAATAGCGCCACGGGCCGCCACTAATAGAAGTCAGGAAAGGACCATGACTTGTAATTAAACTTGTACTGGAGACCATTGTTTCACCATTGTAATTAATGATAAATTACTTGCAAAGAAAATAATGATACTTTGGCTCCTGATGGGGATCGAACCCACAACCTCTTGATAATCAGTGTGATGCTCTTTTTCATTGAACTACAGGTATCGGTTCAACTCTCCTTTACGAGCGAATATAAAACTTCGCTATGGGCAAGTTCGCAATTAATGGAGCAATACGTGGACTACTTTTTAACCTAAAGCAAGGAGTCAAAGAATCAAACGGATAAATTACTTGCAAAGGAATGAATAATTTCTCGAGAATTGTTTGACTTTAATAAATAGTGATATAATCCCACTAAGCTACCAACGCCAATCATGCATGATATCATTGTCGTACCTATGTTTACCATAGAGGAGTCTTCATCGTTAAAAGTGGGGAGTTGTGAGAGAATTATAAATCAAATTAATTTATTTCAGCGCACCCGCCTTTTTCACTGAAATTAGAACCTTTCTTTCACCACAGCAACTTTGTATTTATAGGGTTGAGGCGGTAACCTGACGGCTGTTAAACTCGAGTCCACCCTTAAACATAGTTTCTTTTCGTTTTAAGTTGTAGTTTTTTTTTAAAAACGTTCATATCTGTCACGAAAATTAACATAAGCATATTCCGTAATGTTAACCCCCTTCTGATTTTTTCCACAAATTTATAAGAATTGTCATGCCTCTATCAATTTATAAAACTTCTAGAAAATATTTGGAAAGGTGTTGAATCTAACACGAAAATACTATTTTTGTACTAATTGCAATTTCTGATACGTTTTCTTCACTATTCCTAAAGTTGTTCCAGGAAGTTCAAGTACCGTTTTGTTCTTACTTTCTACCATGGTGCTTTATTTCTCCTTTCCCGTTACGACGGCGTAAAGAAACCATTACTAAGAACTACTCTGTTGAGATCGCTACATTTTCTTGAATTCAGAAAAGTATTTCACAAGAACTTTGCTAAACTGTTTTGCTCCATTTCCTTGGTTTGTGGAAAAAGCTTTATTGTTTTCTTTATTGGGTGTTGTACTTACTAAGTATTCTGCATTTCACACACACACAGCTCTTATAATATCTTCCATTTCCATTACGTCTTTTCATTTAATACATTTTTATACATAATATTTTAAATATTCTTCCAACTGGTTAGACATATGAAGATCTCATTTTCGTAATGATTTATCACGAATTCATTAAAAATTCGGAATAATAACTAATGTTATTAGACTTTATGCAACGTATGTCTTTACGCTATATAGAAAAACTACTTCGATACCTAAACCAAAATGAAGTGGAGAAGTCATATTTATTAGCCAAATTCAATACAGTGCCAGCCCATCTTAGGCTGTAATGGCAACTCTTCCGGCCGTTCTTTCAACAATTATTTCTAGTAGCTCTATATTAATTATGAATCAAATTAGTAATGTAAATATACCTACGAATTAAATCAACGCAATTTAAATGGCATATTTTAAGCAATTTTAAAATAAAGTTGTGGTTAAAAGACAACTAATTCTATCACAATTGGAACTACTTCCTTCGATACTCACTAGGAAAATTCATGAGGTGTAAGTCGTCAATTTTGTAAAAAGAATACTGTGAGAAAGATCTCGTTACGGGTAGAAAAATGTTAATAGAACTACCCGTCTCAATCCAACAGTTGAGAAGCTTTCGCTAAAAGAAAAAAGTAAAGTCAGCACTGCTGGGAAAGCAAAATTCAGGGGCATTTCTTGAATATAAAGCATGCACACTTTAATACGATATTTTAAAATCTTAATATTCATGTCAAGAATGCTCTGTGACATCAACCGTTTTCCTCATGATAGTGTTGTGAACGTATGATATAATAACTAAATGACGTCAGTACGGGCCTAGAATTAGTATTCTATAATTTAATGTCAGGAACTAACTCTTCATCTGGTCCTATGGGACAAAAGGAGAGCATAAGCTAATTAGGAAGTTTCCTCATGCGTTCAGTTATTTAGAATTTTAGCTGCAAAACAAAATAATAATAAAAATGCAGTCTACATTCCATCCTTAATACTGACCAGAACGGTTAAGTATATGAGTTCGTATCAAAAAGAACTCACGACATCAAAATGTCGAAAGATGTGTCAGCTCTTGCCAAAAGCCGGCAAAAACAACGCAATCTTTTACAATTCAGTTGATCATTAGTGCCACTGGCAAGTTGGTTGTCCCAGTGTTAATAATCACCCAGGGACTTTAAGGTAAAGTTAAATCCGTTGTGGCTAAAAGGTTGAAAAACATCAAATACTCCATTGTTGTCGTCATGTGCGCTAAGTCTGGTAAGAGCAGCAAGGATTTAAATGCAAAATACTTTGAAATATTAAAGGAGAACATGACCAAACAGCATGCCCTTTTGACCCTTGCTCAGTGGAGTGGCAAAAAAAAAGATATTGAAACATTAAAAAGATTGAGAGATAATGTAGAAGCCATATTCTTGTCTCCTAATACAACAAAATACTTACAGTTACTAGGTGTTCAAACCTTTCACGATTATAAATACATAGCAAAGAGAATAATGGAATATTCTCGTACTCACCAGGCAATCTGCTGAGAAATTGAATTAACAACAAGAGAAGGCATTATGAACATGCATCACTTATTTCACAATCAAATATCAGGCCAGACATGCAACGATATGGCTTTGAAACAGAAATATTGCAATCACACATCCCAAGCTTTCAGTCTATAAAGCATGTGCGTTGGGCTAACAGAAAAAACATGTAAGGAATGCGAGAGTTTCCATTCTTGAAGTTTGCCTGGTGTATACAACATTTGTGTTTATCACATTCCTATACTGCACAGTATTAACATGGGGAAAACGGGTGATATCACGAAGCAACCTTGACATGAATATTAAGCATTTAAAATATAGTATTAACTCGTGTGTACTTTATATTCACGATATGCCCCTGCACTTTGCTTTCCCAGCAGTGCTGACTTCATCGTTTTATTTTAACGATATCTTCTTCTCAACTGTTGGATTGAGATGGGTAATTCTATTGGCTTTTTTGCTACTCGTAACGAGTCCTTTCCAACGATACCACTTTTGTCAAAATCGACGACTTGCACCTCGTGCACTTCCCTAGTCAGAGTCTTATTTTCTCATACGTTGTGTATATCGCAAATAGCTCTGCATATAATTATTTCCTAATACGTAGCTTATCTTACAAGAAAATACGCAACTGATTATTTACTTACATGTAGCTGAACAAACGATTATTTTCTTATTTTATTTTACAAAAAAATTCGCAGACGATTATGCACTTAAACGTAGCATACCTTACATTAAACTGATCAGATGATTATTTCCTCATGCGTAGCTTATTTTACAAGAACATGCGCAGACGATTATTTCCTCATGCGTAGCTTATTTTACAAAAACATGCGCAAACGATTTATTCTAAGAATGCGTGGATGATTATTTGCTGATATTATAATGAAATGAACAGACTATTATTTTCCTATAAATAACTTACTTCAGAATCAAACGTTTAAATTATCGGTAACGAAATATTGTCAAAATTGTTCGTCACCAGAGGGCAATGCAGACACACAATGAAGCAAATACAATCCATTTGAAATAATAAAATTCTAGTTGTAAGAGTTTTCTTTTTTTTCCTCTCCCACTCAAATTATTTACAACCAGATTTTAAACGAATAATGTAGGTTTTAATTTTCGAGGCAGCAAACCATAGTATGCCCAACATATTTCAGTGTTTTTCAATTTCCCTTTTTTTCATACATACATCAAAAAAATCCATAAGCTGATACGAAACGATCGCTGTTGTTGCGAAAAAGGAACTAAGCATAAATGATTCTAAAATGTTTTTTTTATATATTCCCCGTCACATTCGTTTAGCAAAAATGGTTGGCATTTATGGGCATCTTAAAAAGATTGAAATGATAGTCGAATCATCCAGAAGTCAAACAATTTATAGGAGGTGCAAAATATTTAAAAATGTATGGCAGCCCGCAACACACTCAATTTATAAACCATTTTTGTTCGCAGCTGTGCTTCAACTTTCACATTATATTTTCAGATAGATACTTCATCATGAAATGGATTATGAAAGTACTTACTTCCTACTTTAGATGCTTTTATGGATCCTTAAAATGCTTTGGGATTAAATTAAGTCATGCAATTTTTTTTTATTATTGACATATTGTTTCCTAAAATAAATAGTTTATCAAATTATTCTCTTTCACTTTAAAATTTGCCTCGTTTTTCAATACCATCTGTTTCTTTTCAAATTGCCTGATGTTGGCGTTAGCCTAGAAAACAAAACTTTAGAATAAATAAACAAAAGTTGAAAAAATAGCTAGCTTTAATATTTTTATGGGTTTTTTAAATATTTCTCTTCCATTCATAAATAAAATGGGATATGTCTATCCGTCATCTATTTATTTCTACCCTATTCTTCTCCGCTAATAATTCGAATAAAAGCATTTGTGGGGAACTTTTTGTTTGGTCATAGTGATTTTTATCTGGTAGGAAGATTTAATAACCGTTGAATTTTAATTTTTAAAAAAGGAAATACAATACAGTATCCATGTATAGGACTCGGCAGTTACAAAAAACTCTTCGACATAGATATACAAAAGATATATCGTACAGAAATTTCGATATGTAGAGACCACCTTTTTCGTAATATGTGTATTGTGTAGTATTGTATTTAGAGACACACTCCCGAGATTAACGTTCTCTTCTGTGTAAATATATGAATATGAAACATATTATATAAAAGTTATGTTCATATAAGTAATTGAAAATAAGAAGCAACGAGGGGAAAATGTGCTAAAGATACCTTAAAAAGCATTATATTTCTGTAGTGTTTATAATCGTTTGTATTTGTGTAATGAACTGCCTTGCCATACAACAAATTTCATGGTTCGACACAGAAGTATTTACACCTATTCGATATGTGAAATACATCGTAAATAGAACATTTTCTGTAAATTTAAAACCATGATGTTTTAGAACGTTTAACAAATAAAAAATACCGATTTATTTTTTAAAAAAATCCTTATATAACCTTACATATATAGAGAGGGGGAGAGAGAGAGAAAATTTGATATAGAAGAGCAGTTTTATATGTAACGAGACTTCTGGGATTAACAAAACTTCGATATATGGAGGTTTTTAGTATACAGAAGTTTGATATATGGAAGGTGTATTGTGATAAATTTTAGTACTAAAATGTATTTTTTTACATTTTAGTATAAAATGACCCATTTTCATAAATATGTCAATTTATAATTTCAAAAAATAATGCATCAACATTTTCATACATTTCTCTCTTTTTAATTTC
The DNA here is from genome assembly GCA_006491805.2 of Dysdera silvatica. NCBI lineage: Eukaryota > Metazoa > Arthropoda > Arachnida > Araneae > Dysderidae > Dysdera > Dysdera silvatica. The sequence goes on from QLNU02015360.1 coordinate 199,259,360, forward strand.
CTGAATTTAAAAGCATGTTTATCTGCACAAAAAAACGAACGAAATATCAACCAATGTGAACATACCCGTGTTTTGTACAGTGCGCATTACAGCAGCGGTAATTCCGAAGTCGTTAAAACTTTAAACGCAACCAGGAAATCGATATTGATTCTGTAGTGGTTTTGTTTACATTGTGCCTTTCACTGCCATCCAGTATTTAAAGGAATTCTTTTCCCAAAAAAGTAGTTCGTCGATCAATCTTTTATTTATAATACTTTTTCTGTATCGATAATCGTTAAAATAGGACGGTCCTCAAAATTAAGCCACCTATCGCTTACTAAACTTTTAAACATCTTCGGTAAAAGGAATCGATTTTGTGAAAAAGAAAGAGCAAAAAATATACCTAATCTCTTATAAATTTTGTGAACTGATTGAAAAAGGAATAAGAACTCTTCTCAGTTTCGCATTTTGCATTTTACTTACTAAACTGGTGGTATTGGCTAAATAATATTAGATGGGAAAACCGTAAAAATATCCCCTGCGTCATTTACAAGATTTTAAAATGATTCAGGCGATATTTGTCTTTCTACATGCAATGAAAATGAATTGTACTTAATAATTTATAATTATTTTAAATTATTATATTTAATAATTTAATAATTTATAATTATTTTAAATTATATTTAATAATTTATAATTATTATAAAAATTATTTAATTTTAATTTTGTTATTTTAATTATATTTAATAATTTATAATTATTTTAAATTATATTTAATAATTTATAATTATTTTAAATTATATTTAATAATTTATAATTAATTTTAAATTATATTTAATAATTTATAATTATTTTAAATTATATTTAATAATTTATAATTATTTTAAATTATATTTAATAATTTAAATCATAAAAAAATGGCCCTGGTGGCTTGTGGTTTAACCATTATTTGGCAATTGTGTTATCCCTGAGAAGGGTAATAATATCTTACATCCTTATATGGGGGGGGGAGAGCATTGTTCCTCTCCTCGTTGGTCTAGCGGTCAAAGTACTCCGGGCTCAACGTAGGAACCCTAGTTCGATTCTCGGGCGGGGACGGCGTCTCTTTTTCTCCTATACCTAAAAAAGCTCTAGCCTGAGCTTATAGGTGTCGAAAATTATTAAGTATATAAATTCCCCCACGAAAACTCACAAAAAACTTTCCTTGGTGGCTTTGTGTGTTGACCATTATTTGGCAATTGTGTTATCCCTGAGAAGGGTAATAATATCTTACAATGAACATGAAAGTGACACAGCAACTATCGGAAATTTAAGACAAAATTAATGCATGTCACGCAAGACCCCAACATATGAAATACCCCCCTTTGACAAAAAAATAATAACGCATCCAGATAGAAATATCAGATTACTACAAAACTTAGCCTGCAGTTCTATCTTTGGCAGATACGTAGATGAGTAGAATTATGGTATGATTGGACACTTGGTTTTTCCACCAAAGGTCGCAACATTGCTACCCCCGTTCTACTATAAAAGGTTCTCGATGGCTAGATTTGTGCAGTGTACTTCTTTTTCCGGTTGTTGATTTTTGGTTGCGAGGTCGTTGACTACTGGATATGCCTCTACGACGAGATCAAAGACATTTTGGCCAGTTAGCAGACTTTGGAAAGGGACCCATCATTGGACTGGAAGAAATGAGATGGACATTGCGAAGAATTACGCGCCATGTAAGATGTTTTGACCTAGTTGTTGAGAACAGTGATTAATGAGGGCATGCACAAACGGGGAACAGCCTCCAGATGGCCCAAGCAGACCACTAGTACAGAGGATCATTTGATCTGCCGACAAGCACAAGAAACTTCAACAATTTCGTTGTCTACCATCCAAAAGCAGGTGACACCTTCACTACAGACAGCACCAGACAGTCTCATTACTGACAGACGATCTTACCACCCTGGCAGAGCCATCCAAATTGCGCCCCAGCCACGGACATATTCTACCCTGTGAATTATTTCAGCCCATTTTACGCCCTTCCTCGCTTGCGCCCCTGGTGTGGGCCTTCCACGTCAACCCCTAGCTACGGCCCTGATTACAGTTTACTGTGTCTTCCCGAACAATTTTAAAGGGCTTAGCAGAAAGACGCTTGGTGTTATGGCGCCAATTACATATCCTGCCACTGACAGCCAGTCATCTCGCCTTCGTTTGTAGTGGTATCATGAACGAGAAACCTGGAATGCTACGGACTGGAACCGTATCGTCTTTAGCGACGAATCCAAATTCTTTCTGAGTTCTGACGACGGTCGTGTTCAAGTATGGATGGCACGTGGTGAGCACTTCCATCCTACCTTTGCTGTGGAGCGACAGACTGCCCCGACTTCTAGAGTGATGACTTGGGGAGCCATCCCATACGACAGCCGGTCATCCCTAGTAGTGATACGAGGGACACTAAGAGTTCAGCGATATGTGCAGGATATTCTGCTGCCACTTGTATTTCCTCTCATAGAAGGACTTCTAACAGGCATTTGTCAGCAGGATAATGCCAGCCCTCACACAGCAAGGGTTTTCAAGAATGCCTCCGCCAATTTAACACCATTTCTTTTGCCTACGCGGTCGTCAGATTTATCGCCGATCAAACATTTATGGGACAAACTAGGACACCATCTTCGTCATCCTACGAATTTGAAAGATTTAGAGACCCAGCTGTAGCATCTATGGACAGATATGTAGCAGGATACCATGCGGAACCTGTATGCCTCCATTCCGGACTGTATCTTGTATCCATGCTGGAGGCGGCCCAACGAGATACTAAAGCCGCCTTTGAATTGCACAGTTTTCTCCAATAAACTTATCCTTTTGCTCTAATATTGTAATCACTTACATATATCAGCGTTATCTTCATACCTATAAAGTTTCATTTAATTCGACCAACTCCTTTTTGATGCTCTTGATGTTTTTTTGTTTTTTTTTCAGTGAGTGTATATTTCAGCTGATAGCTTGTAGTATGGAAATAAGCATTAAATATCTAATATTTTAAATTAAAACA
>QLNU02015360.1:199262478-199284622 GCA_006491805.2 Dysdera silvatica
AACGTCCGACTACTGTTGCTACTTGAAGGATATGTCTGTTAGTATTCAAATAAAGATGTTTACGTGAAGTTCTCAATCACTTTAAATCATCCTTCCTGTGATTCCATAAACGTTGTAACCATAACCACACACCGATGCATATTTTTATTAATTTTGGACTCGGGAGTATTCTAAATCTCCTCATCTTCTACGGTTGGTTAAAAAAAATTATAATTGATGGAATTGTTTCTCGTAATCTTAGGAATATACAATTATACTGATTTTTTTTGGTTTCTCGGCGTTTCATTCTTCATAGTGGGGTCCATTGGAAAAAGGGGCAGATGACCAGATAGTTTTCTTTTCATAATAACGCGCGCGTTTTTCCCTCGGTTGGTCGGTGGATAACTTGTGGAAACCGGGTTGGTTCGACTTTTTCGAAAATGGTTTGTATAGCTCGGCATAAAACAACAAGATACCCTTTAAAGCGATTCTAACAGTTGTATTGAAATTATACGATGGACTTCTAGAGGAACTGCAAGGTTAATGGTTCAACTTATGAAGAGTAATAATTCCTGATGGCAAGACTTCGATCTTTGTCAGTGAAATAAATCAATTGACATGTTACAGCAATTTGAAATGAAGAAAATCATGTTACCTGCTATAACAGCGTAATTAAAGTGAAGTATGGCGCAATATAGCTCAGATGCTCTTGCGCCATAAAAAATCCAAACAAACAAACAAAGTGAAGTATAAAGTGAGTCACGTGTACTGCCGCAGACTATATAAGTTGTAAGATGAAATACAGATACTTATTGTACACTAAACAATATATCAGAATATTATTTTAATTGCAAGAGTAATGAAACATGATCGGTATCGACATATATGATAATTCAGGTATCGACATATATGATAATTCCAATGTGAGTTCGAAACGTTTTTTTTCTCCCCTTTCTTCAGTCATCTGAATGTCAATTGCATACATTTAATCTATGAAAATGCATACAAGCAAATTGGCTTTTACTTTAAGGTCTCGTTTTAAACTCATAGTAAGTTCAATTTTGATAAAGTATCATTAAAAACCAGTGAGTATTACTGAGTTACATCTAAGGTATCCACTTTCCAAGATACAGATGAAAGCGATCCAAACTTTCCAAAATATAGTACTTAAATCTATTTTAGGTTTGTCAGAAATGATCCAATTTTCAAAGATGCTGAACTCGGAAAATTGCTAATTTTTTTTGAGGGAAATTGATGTTTATGGTGAACTTTCAAGAGAAAAAAGCTTGAATTATAAGTATGAGTGTATAATCAAGAAAAAATCGTTTTCACACACACACATACACACACATTATTCATAATAGCAACTTAACGATTTCGGTGGCGCAGTATCAACAGTGAGATTACATAAAAAGGTTAAACACTGGTAAAATAGCAATGAAAAAGCTATTTTACCAGTGTTTAACCTTTTTATGTAATTTCCTCCCTGGTACCCTGTATTTTATTTCTAACAGTGAGATTGTAGAATATTATGAAATCAGAAGTAAAGATGCTGTCTGTCTGCCTATAACAACGGTTTATTTTTTCTTAGGATATACATATGATTGGTAAGAAGGAAAGAATCTAATAGTTTTTAATTATCCAAACATTATTAATTAGTAATCAGATGTAAATCCTACATATTATATCCACATAATAATTTGTTGGAAAAATATTTAATAATTTAATTATTCACGCATCCACACAAAAGAAGAAGTTGAAGTGGTATACCGTACTCGGTTTTTACATATACTCAAAAAGAGTTTCAACGCTACACATAAAATGAACAAAATGACATCAAATAATGAGTTTTTGAAATTTAGCAATAACGAAACTTGCGTAAGTATTATAAGTATTCGATTTTGTACTTACTATGACATTCACTGATTTTGAATACCAGCAAAATCAATTCGTACCAATATACATTCTGTAAGATATTATTACCCTTCACAGGGATAACACAATTGCCAAATAATGGTCAACACAGAAAAGCCTCCGGGGCGAGATTTTTGTGAGTTTTTCGTGGGGGAATTTATTATACAATAATTTTTGCCACCCACGTATAGCTTATAGCTCAAACTAGAGCTTTATTCGTTTTGGAGAAAAAGAGACGCTTTCCCCATCCCAGATTCGAACCAGATGTAAGGTATTAATACCTTACATCTTTACATACGGAGAAAGAGAGCGTTGTTTCCTGTCCTCATTCGTCTAGCGGTCCAAGACACTCCGGGCTAAACGGAGGGACCCTGGTTCGAATCCAGGATGGGGAAAGCGTCTCTTTTTCTCCAAAACGAATAAAGCTCTAGTTTGAGCTATAATCTATACGTGGGTGGCAGAAATTATTGCATAATATACATTCTATTGCATAAAAAAATTGAAAATACCACTAGATCATTGCTGAATAAATATCCAAATATGAGCCTTTGAAGATTAATAAACCTTGAAAAACTTCATTTTTTTTTCTATTTAGGATTAATTTTAGTCAAATTTTTATATGTTGCCATTAATGGGTTTGCTCAGTGCTCTTTTTCGAGGAGGTGGTTTTTGAAGAGGAGGACTGGGGAGACAAAAAAACGTCAGGGTTTGAAACGTAGTCACATGAACTCTTCGGTTGAAAACGTAAGTAGTAATCTGTGTCTGGTGCAATAATTTTTTGACAAAAAGCATAAAATTATGCTATCGGGATGATTGCACGATACACCAATATCACTGTCAATGAAACGTTCATTTATACCTGATATATTTATCTTCAGTTACGCTAAGTTAGATTTTATCTGGAAGTCTTAGTTTTCAAAATACACTACGTCATTAAAATTACTACACGATGAAGGCGTTACGTAACCAACACGAAACTTTCATGTTCGGATATGCAAATAGTTAACATTTCAACGCTTGTTTGTAAAGCAGATAGGAGTAACTACAACCGAGAGTCTGTATAAAAGGGAATATACAACTCTTGGACAAGAGTATGGAATACATGTATTTTTTATTTACTTTTATAAAAGAGGGCCTGTTTAACCCCGTTTTGATTGGCTATTTGCAATCAAACAAACTGCACTATAGGCATGGATTAATTAGATACGAATCAAGACAAATTTCATTTTCAAAAGTTCATTTAATCAAAAGTTACATCAAAATTCCAGAAGCTGTGCAGGAACAAAAGTATGGAATAATGGCACTCAGTACTTCTTAGGCCCTCCTTTTGCTTTAATTATGTCCATAATCATCTTTAGTAATGATGAAACAAGCTTTTCCAACTAATAGGGATTAATTTTCCTCCAACTTTCTTGAACAGTAGCCTTTAATTCATCAATGGTCGTTGGTTTCTTCCTACTTACGTTTTTTAGTGTGAGCCAGATATTTCTTGTCGGATAGATGTCGGGACTATTGGCAGGCTAGTCTAAACGTGTAATATCCTTTTCTGCATAGTGAACTTTGATTATTTTGGCCCTGTGACATGATACGTTGTCACATTGGTGAATGTAGTCATCATCACCAAAGTGTTCTACAGTTTTCATCACAAAATAGTCGAAATTATCCAAATATGTGTCAGCGTTTACACCTACTGTTAGGATAGCCATCTTACCTATACCTTTCGGTGTTATTGAACCCCAAATCATGCCTTTTGGAAATTTTGATGATCCTCAAAGACAGTTTTGATGAAATCTTTCATTGTTTTGCCTGTAAACGTGTAAGGGTATGGAGATAACTGTATCTACAGTTATCTCCATACCCGAGACAAATCCTCGACTCATCTATGTACATGATTTCAGCCACTTATAAACCAATTCTTGCGGTTTTTTTTGCCCATGTAAGACGAGCCCTCTTCTGCTGTTCTGTTGTATACACTCTAAAACAAAAAAAATCGACGTACCAGGAAAGAATTATCCGATTGCGATAACAATTAGTGAATATGAAGAACATACATAGAAAAATAAACGATTAAAATTTCAGAACAATTGAATGATTTATTGCAGAGTTTGACCGTTACAAAGGGAGGAAGTCAATAAGGCGTTGGTTCACCTCTGGCCTGGATGCAAGCTGTCACCCGGCGTGGCATAGACTGATAAAGATTCCGGATGGTGTCCTGCGGAATTTCTTGCCAAATTGTCTCCAACTGTCGGGCTAAATCGTCAACATTCCTGGATGGTTGCAATCGCCTTCCCATAGCGTCCCAAATGTGCTCTATGGGAGAGAGATCAGGAGATCTAGCTTGCCAAGGAAGTGTTGGGTAAGCTTGAAGACAATTCATAGCAACACGTGCCGTGTGCGGCCGGGCATTGTCTTGTGGAATTGTAAGTCCAGGTTGTCGAAAAGGAACGGTAACACAACCGGTCGTAGAATGTCGTCTACGTACCGCTGTGCTGTAAGTGTGCCAGAAATGACCACCAAAGGGGTCCGGCTATCAAAGGAGATGGCACCCCAGACCATAACGCCCTGTTGTGGGCATGTGTGGCGTGCGATAGTAAGGGCAGGATCCCCACGCTGCCCTGGACGTCTCCAGACACGTCTGCGGTTGTCGTCGGGACACAGTTGGAAGCAGGACTCGTCACTTAAGACTATACGTCCCCAGTCAGCGCAGTTCCAAGTTGATCGAGCCCGGCACCATTGTAATCGGACTTGAAGGCGTAAAGGCGTGAGAAGTAAGCGGCGTAACGGTCGGCGCGAGCGTAAATTCCGCTCTCTCAGTCATCTGCAGAGGGTCATGTTGGACACATGTGTGCGAGCCATACGTTAGATAGTTGATAATGACAAATCTGGTGCTGTGACAGCTGCTCTGACAATTGCTCTGTCTTTCCATTCTGGTGTGGCCCTATGTCGACCGTTGTCGTTCCGATGCTGACATCTGCCGTTGTTGACCCACTCTTGCCAGCATCGTCTAACCGCCGCATCGCTTCGACCCACATGTCCAGCGATTCTTCGATTCGCCCAACCAACCTCTTTCAATCCGATAGCACGACCTCTTTCAAACTCTGACATATGCTCGTAATGAGCAGGAGTCTTTCGGCGAGGCATTGTTACAGTCGACGTAAGATATCCGCAGTCAAAATGCAACAGAAATTTTGACCACATATTGAGAATCGCTCCTTATATACACCTGCTGAATGCGCAGTTCCGATGCGCTGGAGTTCCCGCTATTCATTCATTGGACACCAAATTTTAATCATTTGCATGTTCGGCCATATGTCTTTCCATACGAAATTTCATTTCAATCGGACAACTCCTCCTTGGTGCGTCGATTTTTTTGTTATAGAGTGTATATATGGTTTTGTTTGATCTTTACGAAACCTGCAACCTTTTTCTTTTAGTCTCCTCTTTGCTGTATTATCAGAAACATCCGCTCCTTTATTCTTCCAAGCTGAATTAATCTATCATGATGAAGAAAATCTCAGTTTCTTTGATAATGTTTATCAAATTTCTATCATCTCGCTCAGTCGTTTTTCTCGGCCGTCCACTTCTAATTTGGTTTTTGATACCTACAGTGGCATTAAACTTTGCTATAATCTTAGAAACAGTGCTTTAGGAACAATTAAGGCTAATAGCAATTATTATTTTGCGTTTTCTCTCATTAAACTTATCAATAATCAGAGCTCTCGTGGCCTGCGTTAATTCTCTCGTAGACTTCATTGTAATGAAAGTATCCTGACGCCGGGGTTGATTTACGTAGGCTTCATGTTCATTGAGATGAAACCTCAAGGCACGTCGCATTTGGTCGATATAAACCTGGTTACACTGGCATGGTATGGATTAAATTCCCCAAGAGTTGCAATCAGGAATAATGTGTTTCAATTTGGAATAGCTAAGTTTATTGAGTGGAGTAAAAGTGGCCTGGAAATTAAATTTACGGAGGATGGAAGCGATTTTAGAAGAAATGTGTGGAATAAAAGAAATGCTGATAGATTTAGAAGGAGTGGAATCTCTAGAGAGAGTGTCGGACAGCTTAGGTCTAGTGAGTTTTTTCAAAGAGCGGTCAAACTAATGATGGAATTGTAACCACGATCCCGAGCAATGTCACGAATATGGTTGGTTGACTTCAATCATAAGCAATTTGTCGGATAATGAAAATTTCAGAGCACGCGAAACCAACCAGTAGAACGTGCTTATCTTCTGGCTTTGTTTTAGTAGTATCTTAAATGTACCATTTCTCGTTTTGAATATGGAATGTGAAAGAAAGTAAGAAAAGTTTACTGATTTGTTTTAGATATACAAAAATTTGCACGTTGTATAAAAGTTTTACTTGCGATTTTTCAACATGGAGGAGCGTGAATTTTTTTATCGCAAACTTGCATGTCACTAAAAAAAGCCTAAAGGTGATTTTTCATTAATACTATGCGTGAAGAAAATCATGCTTAATTGAAGGATCACGATAAATAATGAACGAGCTAATTAAAAACGGGGAACGGAAAAAGTAACTAGCGAAAAATAATTGCATTCAGTCATGAAAACACTAGAAAAATACCTAATTGTGATGAAAAAAAAAATAAATTCAAATTTAATTACAAAGTCTTGCTTTCGAGATTGGTGTTGCTCTCTCGAAAAATGTAAATACGAAAAATATTACTCAGTTGATGTAATTGAGTTAAATATGTAAAGAGAGGGTCTTTATTAAGAAATAGTCCGGAGACCAACGAACAATCAAAATTCAGTAAATGTAAATTATTTCCTGCTATTAAAGAGAAAAAAGGGTTTGTTTTTCTCCCATTGAAGGAAATCATATTTCTTTGCCTATAAGACAAAGGCATCAAAACGCATTGCCAATACATCACAACACAGTCACAATGCATCACAATACTTTCAGACCTTTATGTAATCAAATTATTAAAATAAAATCATGACATTTTTCGATCGAAAAAATTGTTTATTGATTTTATTAACTAATATAGCATACAGTACAGATCACTTTAGACAAAAATACTGTTTAATTACAGTAGATCTGTTGTTCATTTCACTATCTAATATAGAAACTACCTCAAATTCTAACAAGAGTTTCAGGAACGAATAAACGAACAGATTCATTATTGAAATAGTAAAAAATGGAAGAAAGCAAATTTGTATCCTTTGTACACTGGAGTATCATATGCTACCAATATTCTAACATATATATTCTTAAGTAATATATGGTGATAATTTGACTGTTTAACAATGATATAATTTAAATTACAGTAAATTCACTCAATAACGTAATTCTAATTAACGATTGTTTCTGTTTACTGACGACATTTTGCATCCCGGTAAATGGTTCATACAATTACATATATTCTGCTGAGGCGGATCCGGAGAGGGATTTTTTTTTGGGTGGGATGTAAAATACAGTTGATCCACTTATAATGAGACCGCATTTAGCGAGTTTCTGGATACAGCGAGGAAAATATGGATTTTGTTTGGTATAATGATTAAGCGCAATACAATTTAAACAATTTAAACTCTTTTAGCAAACAAGTTTTTTTTGGACCCCGAAATTAACGAGCAATTTAAAAAATAAAATAAGCAATCAAACTTTTTGTAAAAATTCCGTCGTTATATGAAGGTGGTCGTTATAAAAGGCGCTCGTTATAACCGATTTCCACCGCATTTTTATGGATTTGGGAGGGGAAATTTTCCCTAATCACGTCCCCCGTGGATCAGCCACGGTATTCTGATTAGCGTCCTTTTCGCTTTAACGACATTTTTCCCCGCGTCCCTTGAAAGTCATTAATGGAAAACGTTTACTGTACAAATAATGATAATTTACTGCATAGTAAATTTGTTTCGAGCAAGTCTTGAAAGTAGTGTATCAGATGGCTATTATTTTATTTTATATCTGGGAAAGACTTTCAGTCTAATACGTTCCTATTATTACAGGTATGTCGGTAACAGTGGTAATCGGATTCAATAAAGAATAAGAGATCTGATACTAGGCGGGTAAATAGCGAGTACTTTTCGTGAGATTGGTATCTCGTTGCTTCACATTTGTAACCTTCAATAAGGGGCTCTTTTTAATGGATATAATTACGATTTTACTCTGGTAAGAAGAATCAAATCAGGGCTGAAGAAGGTAATTACGACGACAGTAGGCAATGCTTAGCGAAATAATGATGCCACAAGAAGAAAAATGTTCTTTCTCGTTATAATACCACAATGACCTTTCGCAGAAATTGAGGAAAATAAATTTGCTTCCGAGTTTCTAAGCCTTGTCTTTTAACAACCTCCAAAGTGGGATTGTGACATTTCTCTTGCACCTTGCATAAAGTCAGCACGCTTGGATTTCATTAAAAAAATTTCGCCTTCTTTTAATATATCAAACTTGACAGATATTAGCATAACGACACACTATATTAAGGACCTAAGGATCTACTTAGGTATAACGTTATTTGTTCCGCTGAAACACGATGTTGCAATCAGGGAAATTTTCTCCACCATAATTAATCATTCTAGATAATGTTACCGCTATGTAATGCTTCTTAAAATTTATTTGAAAGAACGTATTACATCAAAATTTTCGGAAAACAATGTAACCAAACATTCGCATATAATTTTAATATCTGATTTACATGACGTAAGCATTAAGGAATTGCGAGCATGAACATGTAGCTCGTTTACCAGTGATTCTTTGATTCCCGCTTCGGAAATGGCCAGAATCCTTCATGCAACATTAATTATCTCCACAATTATCACCTCGTTTCAGCTATCATTTATATTTAATAGATTAATTTCCCTTTCTTATATTTCATATCTATCTCTCGTGCTCATTACTTTATTCAACTTAGAATAACGTATACTTGTGATATCTGTACATTTGGCTGTATAATTATTTATGCGGAATTTTATTTAGAGCAGAGCACAATGATTTTTTTTACGCATCAATGTTTGGTATTATTCAGTGATACTTGGAGGAGAGTGAAATCCCGAAGGTCATTAAATGGAAGTAATAAATACTAAGAACACTGACTGTATGACGTAACTTCTTTAGAATGCGCTGGCGAAGAAAAATTCGCATGTGCGTTGGCTTTCAAAGTAAAATTACCGAATAAACGCTCAAAAACATTTATTCCACGTCTTCTCAAAAACTAGATTTCTTCGATTTGTTTCAATCTCAGCCTAAAAGGTGTTAACAAATGAAAATGGCATGTGATTGGTTAAATTTCAAACCTTAATAACTCGAAAAATACGAATTTCTCAGCATTTTTGCTTAGAATTTTTCAAGAATCGCACTGCGAAGATTTCATGCGGTTTTGACGGGACACCTTGTATATGTATATATATATGAACTTGCAAAAAAGTTCATTATAACAAATACAGACAAAGCGAGTAATAATTTTTATACAATAATTTTTGCCACCCACGTTCATATAGCTCAAACTAGAGCTTTTTTTATATTTGGAGAAAAAGAGGCGCCGTCCTCATCCTGGATTCGAACCAGGGTCCCCGCGTTGAGCCCGCGGTGTCTTGACCTACTAGACGAATGAGGACAAGAACAAACGCATTTTTCTCCGTATATGAGGATGTAAGATATTATTACCCTTCACAGGGATAACACAATTGCCAAATAATGGTCAACACAGAAAAGCCTCATTTTCTTCAAACATATAAAAGCTCTAGTTTGAGCTACATAAACGTGGGTGGCAAAAATTATTGTATAATAAATTCCCCCACGAAAAAACTCACAAAAATCTCGCCCCGTAGGCTTTTTTGTGTTGACCATTATTTGGCAATTGTGTTATCCCTGTGAAGGGTAATAATATCTTACATCCTAGTATAATAATTTTGCATAGTGTGCAAAAAATACTATAAAGATCGCCTCCTTAAAGAGTATAAAACAAATAGTACTTTCGAAATTTTCAATTTCTCCATCAATATTTTTAAGAAAAAAGTTCTTGCCTTCAATAAAAAGTTTAAGCTGAAAAACGACCCCTTTTCGTTCCCTTACCTCTTCCTTACTGTAAAATTCCACAAAGATCCCATAGCATTCAGACTTACCACTTGCGGTTCTACTACCTACAACCGGAAAGCTTGTAATAAATTTCGTTTCATCCTTAAAAATATTCTTAAAGAAATTGAAACAAATTGCAGACCATTCATTTATTATCAATAATAATAATAATAATAATAATAAGGTTTTGGAATGTATTAAAAACCACAAAGACATTTTCAATATAGAAACCTTTGATATTGAAAATCTTTTTTACCAGCATTCCTCTTGAGAAAGTTGTCTCCATTTGTGACTACCTTTATTATGAATATAAACATATCATAGGGGTAGAAAAAAATGTTTGGGACGATCTCTACAGACTTTGTATCTTTAACGATATTGTTTTCAATGGCAGCAATTATTTTCTGCAGGTTAAAGGAATTGCTATGGGCTGTAGTTATGCAAGCTTCTTTGCAAATATATTTCTGCATTATTATGAAAACCAATTTTCTGAGATATACAGCCTTCAGGTACATTGATGACATCATTGTATTTAATTGCTACAATTTTTAACAAATTTGCAAAAAAAAAATTATCCAGCTGCTTTAAAACTAAATAAAACAAATTCGGGCTTTAACATACAATTTTTGGACATCAATATAAGCATGAATAATTGTGCTTTAATAACTGGTATTTATGACAAAAGAAAAGATTATACTCTTAATGTCAACACTCTTATGCATTGGGATTCTAATATTAGCATTCCAGTCCATATAAATATAATTTTTACGCAAATTTCTCGCATTAAAAAAATCTGAAATAATAAAATAGAAACTGCTAAAGCCATTACTCAACTTACTAACACTCTTGCAAAAAATAACATTTCAAAAAATCCCTATTTAAGTATATCTCACAATGCTGTGTACACCCAGTTTCATAATATGCTTGCTGCATTTACTCTTACAAGCTCATTCTTCCTTTCTCCTATTTCAAGGTCGATATTTAGGTCTTTGGAAGCAGGCCTTCAAAGCAGAAGAAACATTGTCGGATTCAATAAGGTCGTACTTTTCCATCTTTTCTCCTACATATTGAGAGGAGTATTAGAGTATAATCGACGTTACAACAATTTGGAATACAGTATCTGAATCTGTTACTGTAGGGCGCGCTAAGCAACACGCTGTAGTGGAAAAACTTGTTCCCGTAAATTAAGGCGGGGGTTGGGGAGCCAAAGAAGCTTGAGTAGCCTGTGCTGAGCGAAGGTTTTCTTTTACCTGTTGTCGTGTGTCAGTGTATATTTATATCTCTTCAATCCAATTTCTATTCCGTTTATTATATCCATATCGTATAATTTATACCATGGCATATCGGGGGATCAGGAGGTATCTTCTGACAAACATACTTCCTTCAGAAACATGCCATATATGGAAACATCCTATGGGCGATTCCCCTTGAAAAAGAGCCTGTAGGGTGTTTCAAACACTTCATTCCATTGGTCCTTACTCAGTTCTTTGTTTGGCTGGTTTGGCTTTTCATTTTTGTATCCTATTTGCTTTGCTTTAATAATTTAATCCGTTGGTTTTCAAAAACGTGCAAGAACACGCTTTGGATTTTCATATATCGTCCAGCATGTAAGTAAAATTATTTTGTGTATTTTTCAATGTTTTTCATTGTTCTCCATGTTTCAACTTGGTGTTTCAACATGCGTTTTTAATATTCACATCTCCGTTGGAATCATGTAGCATCACAATGGTGTTATATTTCATATTGCACAGTCTTGTGTTTTCATCATTTAAAAAGCCTTTTCTATATATTTATTCTATAAATGATTTTTCATATATATAGAATACCGGCACTCGACGGATCGCCGTTGTAAAGCGTCATCGGTAGCTGTCACTCTGTAGGGAGGTGACACAACAAGTCCTGTCTTAGCCACTGCCTCCTAAATTTAGAGTAAATTTAGGAGGCAATGTCTTAGTGCAGAACTTTGGCTGTGGTGACCGAAGTTCGGATTCTTCGTTGTTGATTGATTGTTTGGCTTTTTTATGGCGCAAGAGCATCTGGGCTATACTGCGCCAAAGGATTCTTCGTTAAACTGTAGGTCCAGTTTGCCAACCCGTCTGGCCAACGTGGTGCGCTTAAGGCCATTTCCTTTGTATTTCTTTCACCGTACTACGTGTATGTGTGATAACAGAGAGACCTCCATCCTGCTGTGGATTAAAAATGGTTGTCAATGATGATGATGAATATATTTATTCAACCCAATTTTATACATTCTGTGTATTACATGATATATGTATATACAGCGCCGCACTTCTGCCTAGGGCCCCAACCGCGCGGAGGTTCTTGGCGCCGAAGTCTTTTTTCCCTCTTTTTTTTTATCAACCATCTTAACGAGAATTTGTAAATGTCCTGTCTTTCCCCTTCGACGATTTTTGAAGTTTGAGGCAGACGATAAATTATTCAGTCTGTAGACTATAGTGAGGTCATTCGTTTCTTTTACAGAGAAGAAGAAAGTTTGTCGTGTTGCAATGTAAATTTTAAAATTTGTAATTAAATGGCAGCGTTGTATATATAGACCTTGAAAATTAAAATATGTTAAATAAACAAAAAGTAAAAGATTTTGTTTTTAATATTGCAAAAAAGTGGGAGGCCCGATTTCGTATCCTGCCTTATATACCTTAAAAGTTTTGAGTGGAAATATTTTATACTTGAAATACCTTCCAGAAAACGTTTGAATCCAGGTAGAAGTTCTTGTTGCATCCTATGGAGAACGAATGTGATTTTTTATTTTTTGTAAAATACGCATTGACTTTGTCGACAAAATCCAGTTTTACATTTCCAGAAAGCGACGACAGGTCACTTCCAGAAGGAAGTGAAATTTTCCATAACCTTATTTGTTTCCCATGCTTCAAACAAAAAAGGCTTTCACAGATGAGTGGAAGAAACATTTTATGCTGTGCGAATTGATCACCGTTAAGTTGTCGCATAATGTGTCACCAGCGCTCTCTGCTTTCCATATATTTAGTGATGGGATAAAGCCAAACTGTTCGAAAAAATTCTTTTCTATAAAACAATGAACGAACTGTTTTTTTTCAACGGAACAAAACTGTTATTGGATCCTGTGCCGGCTTAAGTCTTTTATGGGCCCTAGGCTGGAGGAATAGAATGGGCCCCAAAAAATATGGGCCTCGCGATAAATTCGATCAATAAATCATGAGGATTTCTTGGAGTCAGGGTCGCATCTTGAAGCTCCTTTTAGGGGGAGGCTTAGAATTTGTTAATGTCTCGATGAATTTTATTAGTATTTTTAAAAAATATAATACCAAATATCTACAATACAGACGTTGAAATATTTTAATAAAGTTTATTAAATCTTAGTACTGTATAGATCGACAAAACTTAATAATACACGTAATTATACATATGGGACGTACGAGTATAATTAATGTTTAAAATGATTTTTGTGAACAAGCCATTTTTAGCAATGAAATCAAACTAATCAATATTTAACATTAATGAATAAAACTCTTAATATAAATATTATATTGAAAAGTTCAGTAGAAGTATACTAAAATTTATAATTTCTCTTTTCCTTATTGCAGACTAGGAGACTTAACCAGTGTTTAAAACATGATGTACACAAGATCTGCCGTGAAAGTCTGTTTTAAATACATTTTTAACGTAAAGAATAATTTTCATCGTCGTGTACAAAATAACTTAAAACTTACGAATAAAAATTTGAAAACAAAATTCTACAATAATTCGTTTTGAAAAATAAATAAGTAAATAATTAAAACCAAACATAATTTCCACGGAGGAGCCGAAACCCCTGGCCTCAGTCTGAATATGGCCCTATTAGAAGTTCATTATCTTCAATATTCAGAGTTATTCGTAATGACATTTTTTGGGACATTTGTAAATAAATATTTAAAATAACAATTTAAATAACATCAGGCCCTTGATAAGCCCCAAAATCCCGAGGTCCTAGTTCCGGGCCTAAGACCCTGCGATTTTACCTGATATGAACTCGATCGAATTATAGAAACCGGCATTGGCTGAATCGCTGTAGTTACTACGGTCGCCAAATATGACGCCAAAACAACAGGTTGAAAGCATTCGCGAACAGGTTTGAGTAAGGCTCCTAGAAAAGAGAGCTGGCGCATAACCGCCATTTTCCTGCCAGCGTATCACGTGATCCTCTTCACTGCTGTGTTAAAGTTGAGTGATTTCCAAGTGTGTTATTTTTAATAAAATAAGGTGAAATGGGTGAGTGTTCCGCTGGGAATTGTTCTAATCATTCGAGGAATAAACATAGAATGTTTGCAGCGTAAAGTTTGTTTTGATTATTTGCATTATAATTTTACATTAATCGGAAACTAAGTTACGGTTGCAAATTGTATTTATTGGCGACATCTTAAAAGTTGCGCCAATGTTTACATTCGTCGGGTAATCGCGAAGTGTTCATTATTTTTATGCCAAAATAGCGATCATTGCTCCAAAGTTGAAAACCTTTATCGCCAAGGTAAATGAAACCGGAAGTGTGCAGGAAAATGGCGGCTGATGTTCCGGCCTATAATTCTAGGGGCTCTAAGTTTGAGGGAAAAAAATAGGTCACAAATAACACGTTGAGAAATAAGAAGCCGCCGTTTCCAACTTACGTTCCAAACCGCTTTTTCCACCAACAGCTTTCCGCCAACTGTTCTTTCTAACGCGTTCGCTTTTTCAACGCCTCTTGTGAGCTGCTCTTTCAAACACGCGTTCGTTTTCTCAACGCATCTTGCGAGCATCTCTTTCAATCAGACGTTTTATCTTTCAACGTTTCTCGCGAGTTACCTTTTTTACAAATTACTTTTCAAAAACATTTTTGCCCGAACTTGATTTTTAATCAGAGCGAGAAAATTTCTTTTCATGAAAATCTGTTTCTGTTCGTCATACATTCGGATTAATACATTATTTTATTGTTTTTTTATTATTATCGTTTTGTTTTTACATTTTGTCGAATGAATGGTATTTTGTTTTGATATTACAATTTTGTTTTTTCAAACCATTGGTTCCCCAACCTGGAAGTTGCGACCCACAAGGGGGTCGCCGCAACTATTTTTAGTTGCAATTATTTTTATAAGGAATTTTATACCAAATGTTTCCAACGCTTTTATATTTCAACATGGCTACACACATTGCAATATTCTACTAATGGTTGTTAACTTTATATCTATAATATACATTAATTTATATAATTAATGCAATATACATAATTAATGTAATATATATATAGTATACATAATTAATGCAATATATATAATTAATATAATTTTGTATTTAATGTGTTTTCTTTACTCTGCATAATAACAGTACTTTCAACAACTGTGGTGGTGGCGGACAAAGGGAGGTCGCAGATCTTTTGGTTACTATAAAAGGGGGTCGCGGATTACTTGGCTACTATAAAAGTGGGTCGCGGCTTGAAAAAGGTTGGGAACCACTGTTCTAAACAATTTTAAAGTTTAGAAAATAAATGAAGCATTTTATCGTCTTCAATAAACACTGAAAAGTTTCCATTAATTTATTCATTTCTTTGAATATTTCCTGAGATAAGAAGGTAAGGACTTTTTCTGTGAATGTTCAGATGATTATTTTCACCGAAATCCGACAGAGAAACTGATTGGAAAGAAAGAAAGAAAAAAAAGGCAAGAAAGAAAGAAAGTTCTATCTATTTGTCTGTCCTGAAATTAATATACGACTGTGACCTCAGTCAAAATAACTTTAGTGACGAGTTAGTGCTGTATAATTTGCTGCCTGCTTATATTCGATGAACTGTTGTAATTTGGGTAGGGATTTTTGGTTAGTACAAACGATGCCATGTTGTAAAATTAAAACTAAACCTACAGTTTATAAGTGGTTTCGTTTTCGTATAATTTTTTTGTGGTATACCGCGCTTTCCGTAGTTACAATTGACTCTAAGGCACGTTCAGCCCATTTGAACGAGGTAATTGCTGTCTAGGATATATCTTTTTTTTATCTTAATAGCGGCATTTGCTTCATTAAGAATTTTTATTTTATTTAAACATAATTTTTTTGGTATGGAGTTCGAAGTTCTGTATTTGCAGCATTTGGAATCTCCATAATTCCTATTCTAAATAAATAACAAGTGAAAGATAATGTTGATCATCAACGTGACCATATTGAATAAATTCTTGAGACCACGTTTGTTAATTTTATGAATTTCTTTAAAATTCTATTGAAAGATATGATGAGTTATTGAAGCAGCCGGTTCTGTTCATATCGGTGCATAAATATTTTGCGAATGGAAAGTTTATAAGAAATTTTGACTCTTTTGCTGTATTTCCATGTCCTTCCAAAACCCTGCGATGCGTGAGAAATGCAAATGACATGCAAAACAGGAGTAAATTTCTTTCTAACACACGGGTTACTTTCTTAAAGTTAACAACGTTACAAAAAAATCTAGAGGAAAAACCTAAACCTTCAAACTTGGAAAGAAAATGTTTTGTGAATTAATACGTGGTGCGTTACTGTAAATAAGCGCAATCTCTATGTTTTAATATTGCGTATTTGTTAGCGTTATATATATCTTATCTGAATGAAACTACGTCAAAGATAAAACTTGAAAGAACCATGAAGAGCTTGAAAGAAGTGAGCCTTATATATTGAAAGATTTTATCAGTAATCAGCCACCTAATTTTTTATTGAACGTCAAGAGGCTGGCGCCTCTTTTTCTCCAAAATTAAAAAGCTCTAGTTTGAGCTACTTAAACGTGGGTGGCAAAAATTATTGTATAATTATTTGCATTTTTAGTGTTTTATTAAAAATAAAACAAAAATAATATTTTAAAAAATTCTCATATTCTGAATGACGATTTTCACCTTTATATTGCACTAAATTCACAAAATGTGGTCCGCGGGATTTAAAATTATGAATTTAGTGGTTCATGAGGTCCGAAAGGTTGGCGACTGATGATCTAGAGTATCGGCATCTCTTCCTATAGATATATCTCTTCCATATCTGATTTAAAAAAAAATGGTTTTGTGTATACTAAAATATGTGCCTGAAATAATTTAATCGTGACATCAAGCTTTATACACCCAGTCTAAAGGTTAGTTTAAAAAAAAATTGGTAGACAGGGATGTACAGAAAAGTTAATTAAAATTTAAGGTTATAAATTATTTAAATATTTTTAACTAAATAGTCACATTAACTATTTAATTAAATAATTAAAATAATTATTTGATTAAATAATTAAAATAATTATTTGATTAAATAATTAAAATAATTATTTGATTACATAATTTAAATAATTATTTGATTACATAATTCTAAATAATTATTATTTGATTATATAATTTAAATAATCGTTTGATTAGATAATTTAAATAATTATTTAATTAAATAATTTAAATAAGTATTCGATTAAATAATTTAAATACTCATTTAATTAAATAAATTAATTAATTCATCAATTAATCTAATCATGATAATTTTTAATGTATTGTTTTTTATTTCTTCTGAAGTAATCTTCGCCCACTCTTTCAAAAAATTCTGCTAACGCCCATGATTAGGGCATAAAAATGTTTAATTTTGCATTAATGTACACTAAAATACATGCTTACAAACATTTAATTATAGTTATGTCAAAGTTTTTCACTCTTCTGGTTTTTTCGTTTTAATTAGATAATTTGAGCCGTTAAGTAACTTCTGTTGAAAATTCTGGGTCGCGATCCAAAAATGTTCAAAACCACTGCTTTAGAGCAGTAGTTTTCAAACCTTTTATTCTATAGAACACTCTTCTTACCATATGCCTGCCACAGAACCCTTCTATGAATGTTACTCAAGAAAAACATAAAGGGCCGCCATCCTTTATCACTGCACTGGCATAAGCATAAAAAATCAGCGACAAACCAGTATTACTCGTTAGATAATGCTCAAGAAAAATTATACAGTGGCAAGAAAATTTTTAACGAAGTGCTACAAGTATTTGTTGATGAAAAGCATTAATAGGATGAATAGCATTACTTTTTACTGTCACAAAGTGCCTTTGTAGTTTGATTGCATCGAAACAAGTCATATTCCCATTGTCGAGCCCTCAATCATAATCATTTTAGAAATATTAAATACAAATATATATACAAATATATATACCCTCTCCATAGTAGGAATATCGGGAAAAAGGGAAGTATAACTCATGTCACAAAACCAAACCCTAACCAAAGCTTAATAACACAGGGCCACGCTATAGACGTCACTACTGCATGTTCGGGAAGCTCAGAAATACAGAGTCGTGATTGGCTAAGACAAATCCAAGAAGGGAGGTTGACAATTTTAAGGGGATAAGAGGGGCATTTGGTGTCGGACTCGGTTCTCAACGCAGGCGGAGGATGTTTTTCCTAAATGTTTTCTTCTAAATATGAAGCAAGAATTGTAAATAAGTTTTCGTTTTAATTAATATATTAATTTTGACAGCGGCGTACTTTCTGTGTCGTGAAATTACTTAGTAAAAAAGAAGCAATTCTGGGGCTGTATCAATTCGATTATCGAATTACTATAGAAGATTCGTAAGTGCGGTTTTCAGTTGTTTTAACTAGTAGTGAATATTCCGAAAGCAGAAGAACCCGCGTTATAACAAACAATAATTTGTGGTATAATATTTGAAAGGTTTCTGATACCCATGTCGAACTCTGCTTACTTACTGCGGTTCTTAGTTTTTGTTGAGGCATATAGAGAAAAGCCAGTTTCATAAAGATAAGTTGTCGAAAAGATTGTTAAAAAGGGTGATATTTAATAATCCGATGTCAGCTAAATGAATTTATACTATCAAAAATGGTCTATTTCTCATTTGATGCAAAACAAGGCGTTTTTTATAAATTGATTATACGGCTAGTTGACTTTAACTACGGAGTTTTCATGATGAAAAATGATAAAATTTGCAGATTTTCTTAAAAATTTTAGCGATCTTTCATAAATTGCTAGGGGGACCTCTGGAGTTGGTTGCGGAAAACAAATGTAAAAACACAGAGTTAGAGCAATAGAAGAAAATGCGAGATCTTGGAAAAATAGTCCCTGCACATAAAATACAGTTTTCAAAAAGTATACTTATTTGATGAAGTACATTAAATGATTGTATGATATGATGCGACAAATAATAGTTTATTTCAGATCGACTAAAGTACATTGGTAATTTGGTTGTCCTTTACACATATAGTTCATGAATTTTTACAATATTTTTATATTATTACTTCAAGGAGACAGATTTATTCGCCATTAGACAGTCACTATCCAAATACCATTTCCTACCAACCAAGGAATTTAGGAACATTCGATGCCATGAGTTTCAATCTGCACTAGAATTTCAGGAACATACAGCCCATCATTCCAACCTAATGTACCCTACTAAAATCACCAAAACCTTTATTCTACCGATTTGCTTTTCTTTCTCCTAGGTTACGGCAATTGTAGTTGGTATCACTGACGCAAAATTGCTTTGAAGAAGGCTAAAACCAATCAGGCAAAAGTCCCGATCTACCCTTAAAATAGGAACAACCGTACTGATTTCTTCTAACAATGAGAATTTTTTTTTTATTTTGAACCACAGTGGCGGAAATCAATTGCGCTTTGTGAAGAATTCGTAGCTTTTGAAATCTAAAGGTATCCGAATCACAGAAAAATTAACTGTTTTTAAGTATTTCCGCACGAAACTGATTTAAAAAAGCATGAAATATAATATATGTTAAGGGAGAAAAGAGTCTTCTTTTTGTGGTACTAATTTAGAAGCAGAAACAAAACCTGTCTTACAATGTAACACAAGACAACCAATGGCGACTGTAATATGTATTATTGTTGACAGAAAAGACAATACAGGTTTATAATGGAGAAGAATAAAGCTTCGCATTGGGGATTTTATTTTAGAGAAAAAATGGGAAGTTTTCTCTTCAACTTTAAGATAAAAATGGAAAATTCATTCTTTCGTGCTGACGGCGATTTTCTATTTCCCATTTACTCCTGGGCAACGTGATTGTCGTGGACAGGAAAACTCATGGATTTTTGTAAGTCCAGTTTAAACTTTGATATTCTAAATGTGTAATGTTTATTTTCTCAGATGTATTTAAAAGCCTGAAGTACTTACAAAAATTGGACTCTAGAATGCAACACATATTCGCACCAACTGGCACACACCATAATAAAAAAAAACATTAATTCATTCTCAACGCATATACACTGATGGAGAACTCAAGTTCTTCACCAACTGAGGGAGAACTGATGCTTTCTATACAAGTGCATCTCAACTGTAAAAGTTGTTATGCCAATGTACATTCATGTCCACAAGTTAAAAAAATGCTATCCGGAATAGTTTTGCCATATTTAGTTGTGAGAAGCATAGCATAAAAAAAGATGAATGTAACATATAAAGACATAATAAAGAGGAAAAAAATGTTGAATTCACTTTACTCACGGGAGAGCAGAAAAACAAGAGAGTTTTCAAAACAACGCTTGTGTCACGAAACGCCACGCTGGTGGTCGTGGAAAGATTAATATGGTGTACAGTTAGCTTGAACAGCCATATATGCTGCACAACGGTTCGGTATACTGCTGATAGGTGTGTCCAACAGTTTCTGGAATAAACAACCCCATTCTTGAATAATCACTCTTCTAAGCAATTTGGTTATAGGAGCGTAGAATTATGTGTTGCAACCCGGTGGTAAAGTACTTCCCATATAGCTCAATGACATTTAATTACGGTGAACAGGCTGGCCAATCCCGTAGCACTACAACCTCAAATTTCAGGTACTGCTGAACTAAGTGTGCTCTATAAGGTTGAGCAATATCGCCCATTAAGTGAACCCCAGGACCACAGGCACGCCTAAAGGGCCTCACATGCAAGATGGCATCTCTAGAAACCTTGTTTGTTATGGTACGACTGTTAAACACATAGAGAGGGGTACGCAACAGGAGAGCACCGACCCAGTATGACAAGTGTGCGGCGTACCCAGGCTCCAGGATAGCAAAGGCGCCAAACATTTCAAGCGAGGAGAAAATATTTGGAAAAATTATTATTCATCAGTTTAAATCTATTAAAATTAATGACTTTTTAATTTTAATTATATTTTATAGATTTGTCTCAAACAGATTATCTATAATCACTTATTTCATATTATTCTTTAAAATTTTATTTTATTCCGATCCTAGTTTTAACAAGTTTGCTTAACAAGTTCAAACCTAACAAGTAGTGCAGAGAAAAAAAGTAAAAAGCAAAACTTGCATGAGCTTGCAGGATGACGCAAGTTTGTTCTAGCTCTAGGCGAAAGTGCGTACACAGAACTGTCACACAGTTCGAATTCCTCAGAGAACTGCAGGTTTTGGTGCAGCATGATCTTAGCAGTCCTTGCGCCATAAAACACATACAGGATGCTGAATTAGCTAATGCACTGTTAATCTAATGGCTGTGATCAAAGGCGGATTCAGAAATTTTTTGGCGGGAGAAGTGTAAAACTCGATAACCAATTTAGACCGTCTTTTCGGGGGGGGGGGAGGCGCAAAATCTAAAACCAACATAAATCGAGTTTGATTAAATGACATAAGCGAAAATGTACCGTACTCTGGGGATGCTTGCCCATTACACCCTTCGTTTTTAAAGAAAAATTTAATTAAATTTTTAATTTTTTGTCATATTTTATTCGAACGTAAGTTTTTAAAAAAATCGATTATACAAAGAAAAATTTCTCCCGAATTTCTCTACATTGAAATTTATCCTGAAATTTTAGTGGGTTTGGTAACGTATCCTTAAGGTTTTTGTTGGAGTTTCGATTATGGGAAGAAATTTTACACTGCCAACCATTTATTTCTAATTTTAAAAACGATGTACATCAGATAATTCAGTATATTTATTCAAAACACTTAATCATAGTTTATTCAAACTTTACAATTGCTCTTTGGATTCTTTTGTTTTATATATATATATAGTAAAAGGTTTTTACTTCAGTTTTCAACTTTATTTAAGTCATCTTCGATTTGCTGATGACATTGTTATTTTTTCAACGAACACATCAGAACTCCAAAACATGGTACAGGAGCTCTCAACTAGAAGTAAAGAAATTGGAATCAATATAAACTTGAAAAAAACTAAAATCATGTTCAACAGTTTCGTAAACAAAACAAAAATACAAGTTGACAAAGTTGAGCTATAAGTTGCTGATTCATATATTTACCTTGGACAACTGATTTCAATGGAAG
>QLNU02015360.1:199313203-199333956 GCA_006491805.2 Dysdera silvatica
ATGTCGTAGCCGCACGGAGAGCTAAGATTAAAACAATATTTCTGTTCACACGGCACGAAGCAGGGTGCCGCTATTCAGCCTCAGGGCGAGGTCTTGAAACACACAAAAATTTTCGCGTTCCACAGTTTTGTTGCAAAATTTTAGTAGGAGGAATTACTTGGAAGTAACGCTGCCATTGGATTAAAAGGTTTGCGCAAGCGCATAAAAGCGAATTTCAGGTGCAGTTGGGGCTGCTGGACATCATTCGGCAAGAGGCAATAAAGGAGCTTAAGGCGTTGAGAGGTCTCGAGTCCATACCATCCGTACTGTCAAACCATGGAGTTTTACGATCTCTATAGTGTCAAAATATTACTTGAGTAGCGAGCGATTTATGCTTCCGGGAACAAAACCCACATAGCATTATATGTGTGGTCCGCAGTTGATCTTTGAACTGTTGCAGAGGAAATCTTGAAATTTTAGTAAAATGGTGAAAGGTTTGAAAGAGAAAGTCACACAGGCAGATTTGTCGATTCGAAAAGAAGAGGGGGTATTCCGAACTAATCTTCGAGGAAAAGTATACAAATTTAGTTTGCTAAATTTAAGGCGTAGCATTAGACGCTACACCACGTCGATAGTTATACCATCAAATATAGCAAACTCTTGTTTCTAGATTTGGTTATTTAAGAATCATTTTAATATAGAGGTATTGCGGGGAATATATTATATTTTAAAGCTAAACATAGTTTATATTTTGGGCATACGAGTTAGTGGCATTCGTAATTAGTTATCATATAATGCCATTCTGTCATATTTGGCGCAGTATAGCCCAGATGCTCTTGCGCCATAAAAAAGCCAAACAAACAAACAATTCTTTCATTTAGTTAGCGCACTATGACCTTAGATGCTCTTGAGCCATGAAACTCAACCAATCTTTAGTTGAGAACGAACCGGAATCATCGCAATCTTATTAAATCAGAAAAGAGGAAAGTGTTGGACTAATAAACCATATATCATTCTTACAATTTTTGGCCAACGTACAACGTTTTTTCTAGAAAATTCTATACATCAAAACAACAGTTTACTTTCGTGTTGTTTACTTAGATAATTTTATTATTCAAAGTAGCTGAGAATCGTTGTTCAATATATGAACGGCAAGCAGAAACAAGATATATATTTAAATGCTTTGCGGGGAATTTAAAAGATTGCACTTTTTTAAACGTTGCTGCGAAATTACAGTGAAATCTATTTATAACGATACTGTTTGTAACAATAAATCTATCAGTAACGATGTATGCCGCGGTTCCGAGAGATACAGAGTTTGTATTAGGTCTAATCTTGTTTATAACACTATCTCTTCCCGATCCTTAGAATATAGCGTATCGTTATACTGTCTGTTCACGAAAAGAAGTAAGGTGGAACAGTCCGAAATAACGGGAAGTGGCATCACAAACGGGTTAGCATCTTACAGCAGAGTAGGACTCCAATCTCAGAACTTGTTTTTGGCGGTCGCCAAAAACACGTGTAAAATTTGGAGTCCTACATTGTTGTCAGCAACTAGCTAGTTTGTGATGTAACCTCCTGATATTTCTAACTGTTCCATTGGACTTCTTTTCGTGAACAGACAGCAGGCAGACTGTACTGCGTTCAAGACGTATTTTCGTACTGCTCACTGTACCTATATTTCACTTCTCGTATTTACATTTATCGAACTAATTAACTTCAATGACTCGTGGGATATTGTTCCTCTAAATGCTCTTCTTCCATGGAAAAATTGGAGTCGATAACTTGTTGATGGATGACTTTGGTGAAGGAAGAAAAGATTTTCCTTGAAGTACGAAATCTCAAGTACCTATGGTATTTATTTAAAATTGAGGAAATTTGATAGCTGCAAGCAAAATTTTACGATTAAACTTGTAGGTGGAACGCACATGTAACGACTCAATGTTGACATTATAGGGTATCTGTCGTAGCCGAGGTTTAATATTCTTAGAGATTAATTTCTGCCAGTAAATATATAAGTTTTCGGAAGTAAACGGAATTGATGAAGCGAAAATCCAGGAGAGTAGGTACTTGATTAGTTCCACATCTCAATAAGAATATTAAAAATTTAAACCTTTTAAAATATAAATGCAGCTTTTAATGATTTAGATGTATAGTGCGTTCGCGATCAGTTACCGCCCGACACCGTTACCAGACGGGTTATTCTTGCAGTTTAGGGAAGTGCGTCTTGCCTGAACTGGTTTTCGCGCAGGAAAAACCAGTAACGGCAAGACGCCAAAACTGCAATGAAACAACCCGTTTGGTAACGGTATTGGGCGTCAGGTCTGCGCGAACGGACTATACATTGGGTGGGTCAAAACAATTGCGACAGTGTTTTACTAGATGACATATTGTGCGCTAGCGCTCAGTTGGCGTGTGATACCGTTAGCAGACGGGTTAGTCCATTGCAGTTTAGGGAAGGGCGTCTTGCCGAAACTGGTTTTTCGCGCGGGAAAAACCAGTTCCTCCAAGACGGCCTTCCCTAAACTGCAATGGACTAACCCGTCTGCTAACGGTATCACGCGTCAACTGAGCGCTAATGCACAGTACAATTGCACCAAATGGTAACACTGTCCGAAGTGCCAATGCGGTTTGGGTTGTTTGTATTTTATAGAGCGAGGATGGTTCGGATAAGTCTGTGCCGAGATCCATCACTTTTTGAGAAACCCGGACCTCGGAAGAGGTCAAACCTAAGGAGTCAAACCCCGGGTTGCGGACTGGTAGAAAAAAAAAAGTAAAACGTTGGATATAGTCGGATATTAAATTCGGATTTCTCGCATGATAGATGACGCATTACCACTACGTCAGCGCAGGAGCATACGCTATACAGTAAGGCACCTAGAAAGGAGAGCTGAAGAATATCTGCCATTTTCTTGCTATCGTAATACGCGATCCCATTTGCTGCTATGCTGAAGTTTAGTGATTTACAAGTGTGTAATTTTTAATAAAATAAGGTCAAATGGGTGGGTTGGGTGAACCGCTGAAAATTGTTCTAATCCTTCGAGGAATAAGCATAGGATGTTTGGATACCTGGCCGCTATGTACAGCTACGCAGTGTAAGTTTGTTTTGATTATTTGCATTAATCGAAAACTAAGCTAGTGTTGCAAATTGTATTTATGGTCAATATTTTAAAAATTGCGCCAATGTTTACACTCGTCGGATAATCGTGTATTATTGATTATTTTCATGCCAAGCGATAGTTGCGTCAAAGCGGAAAACCTTTATCGTCAAGGTAAATGAAACCGGAAATATGAAGGAAAATGGCGGCTTATGCGTCGGCCTATAATTTTAGGGGCTCTACTATACAGCTTCGAAAAGGAAGGGTCTACAGTGAATGCCATAAGTATTCGTACACCTGCAGTGTGTTCTATTTAAGAAGCTGCTGTATAATAACTATTAGATGTACGTAGACAGGACAAACGCCATCATGATTGCCATGAAAATATAATTTATTTTCAACTAAAAAACTTAAAACTATGTATATAATACTGCAAATTACAATAAATTAGCATCAAAATTATTCACAGTTCACGTGTCAAAAGCATTCGTACATGCAAAAGTCTGTCCTAAAATGATAGAACTGCAATGTTGTTTGTGCACCCGAAGCAATCTGCGGGAAATGCACCGATTTCATTTAAAAGCCAATGAACAATAAACCCGTTTACTATCATTTCTGCAGAAAGTATGCGAAAATGAATCGTAGAAATAAAGAAACAAGTGTAGCGGAACAAAAGCCCATAATGAGGCTCCTTAACCAGTATAAATCTTTACGAGAGATTGCATAGCTCGTCGGCAGACCTCGTTCTACAGTCCAGTCCATAACTGACCGGCATTGTCAAAGAAATACGATTCAAAATATGCCGGGAAGCGGACGTCCACAAAAACTGACTGAAAAGCACAAACGTTTAATTGTTAGATTAATTAAGAAAAATCCAAAATTAAGTGCTCCAAAGATAAGAAAAGAGCTGCTGAATCAAGGTGTGTCACTGTCAGAAAGCATGGTGCGCCGCATTTTCAAAAATGCAGGGTACAATGGACGTGTAGCTCGTAAAAAGTTTTTCGTGTCAAAGGTAAACAGAAAGAAGCTTTTGCAATTCGCAAAAAAACATGTTGATAAAGGTCCTGACTTTTGGAATAGAGTTATATTCTCTGACGAGAGCAAATTTAATATATTTGGATCAGCTAGCAGGCAAATGGTATGGCGTAAAAATAACACCGAGCTTCAACCGACGAACCTGTGTCCAACAATCAAACACGGAGGTGGAAGTATGCAAGTTTGGGGCTGTATGAGTGCAGAGGGAGTGGGAAAATTGCACATTATCGACGGAATCATGGACCACAGAATGTATATTAACATTCTGAAGGAAAATTTGGGTCCTAGTCCTGCTCAAACGGGTCTTCAAAATAACTTTATCTTTCAGCAAGATAACGACCCGAAACATACTGCGTATAATACAAAGCTGTGGCTCCTTTACAATACTCCCAAACAGCTAAATACCCCTCCACAATCACCTGACATTAACGCTATAGAACATTTATGGAGCATTCTGGACTCGCGGATGAGAAAACGACGCATATCAAATAAAAATGATTTGAAAATTGCGCTTCTCGAGGAATGGGCATCCATTTCAACGGATGTCACCAAAAACTTAGTGGATTCGTTGCCAAAACGCATGAAAGCTGTGATTAAAGCCAAAGGGAACCCAACGAAATATTAAGAATGAATTATTATTTTATTAATGAATTTTCTGACCAAAAAACAATTAGTGTACGAATATTTTTGACACATGAGCTATGTGTAAGTTTGTTCATTTTTTATTGTTATTTGCAGTGCACGTATATTTTTTTTTTTACTTTTTTTATGAAGTAAATACAAAAATTTATATTAATTGTGGTGACATTTGTCCCATATCTCTACATCTAATAATTATTATACAGCAGTTTCTTAAATAGAACACACTGCAGGTGTACGAATACTTATGGCATTCACTGTATGTTGAACTTAGACCTTTATTTGGCTTTATGCTGTGGACGAAGGTTTGCTAAAGTACAATTTCGATCAAATGAGTAATAATAATTATGTTTTAGAGTTCTGACTATATAAACGAATATCGCAGGGATATAAATATTTTGATAGCCATAAAAAAATAAGATTTATGAAATTTATGGGAAAGATATATTTATTTGTGGATGTAAATTGCGTTTCGACAAATTTATAGGAAATGAGATAACGAAGGACAAGTTACATTCTGGAAGATTTATAAATGACTTAATCCACAGTTCACTCAGTTCAAAATGGCGAATTTTGATTTGAATCACAGCTGTTACAATGCATATCGCATATTATCATTTAAATAAATTTTTCTGCAGTCTGGAGCCCGACGTATGGGTTCCACACGCGCTATCTGAAAAGAACAAAATGGACACTTTTTTTGCAGTTAATTCCTTGCTTAAGCAACTGATCAAAGACTCGTTCTTCTATGGACTGGTAACTGACGATGAAAAATAGATCATATGCAATAACGTCCGGTAAAAATTGTCGTAAAAACAAGTTAAAGGATCTAATCAATTAAACTTATATCTATCTACAAACTTTCCAATAGCAGTCCACATTTCACTTCGATGTAAAGCACAAAAATAACCATTAACTTCAAGACCAATTGGTCCTGTTGCTTAAATTACCGCCGTTGTACTGGGTTCGATCGACTTTCAGTTAGTTTGGTTACGTTTAAACACATTACGATTGGGAGATCACGTTGAAGTCAAGTCCCGTCTCTGGAAACTTTATGTTCCATTATGATCTTGGAATGTAAAAAATGTAAACAATGCCAATTTCTCGTAAAGTTTAATGTCAGTTTCATCTTTGAAAATTCTACTTAACTGTAACTCGTATCATTTACATTTGTGAAGTTCCTATTAATGGTATCATTTATCCAGGTAAGGAATAATACCATTAGCTAAATATAATCGAAGTGAATATGATTATAGTCATAACAAAATGTCAACATAATGA
The DNA here is from genome assembly GCA_006491805.2 of Dysdera silvatica. Classification (NCBI taxonomy): domain Eukaryota; kingdom Metazoa; phylum Arthropoda; class Arachnida; order Araneae; family Dysderidae; genus Dysdera; species Dysdera silvatica. Next base: position 199,319,236 of record QLNU02015360.1, read on the forward strand.
ATGGAAGAACGTTTAAACCAGGTTTAATTCACATAGTTTAGTTATTTATGCTTAAAAAACAACAGCAATTTATATAGGGTGATTTATTTTGCTGTCAAGAACTGACAACAACGAAGGTTTCATCAAGTTTCGTTTTCCAGTAAATTGAGGGGGAAGAATATTATGAAAGATTGTGAGGAATATATCCCTCTTTTTTACACGAATAAAAATTTAAAATTGCACCTAAAATTAGAAATGCCCATTCCACGCGAAAAGTAAGCGGCCGTCGAAATGTACATTAATTGCGTAAGTACGTAAACTGACGACGATAATTAAAAACGCCTTCGGAGTTTGATTTGTTTGATTCTTTTTACAACTTTTCAAATTTGAAATTGAAAATAACTAACATGAAAGATGTTTTATAACCGCACCAACTATTTTTGTTTCAAAGTAACATATATATCATCATATTTAAATATTATCTTCAAAGTAACATATATATCACCATCATCATATTTCATTATTATCTATCCACTGCTGGATAAAAGTCTCTCCAAACGCTTTCTACACAAGTTTATCCCGAAATCCGTTTCTACATATAGACATTCCGCGGAAAATTGACCAGTGGTATCGTTAGAATCACGGGAGCTGACGTCACAAACGGGTTGGTTCATTGCTGTAGAGGGAAGGGCGTCATTTCGTAACTAGTTTTTCGTGCAGACAAACGTGCACGAAAAACCAGTTATGAAATGACACCCTGTCTCTACTTCAATGAATCAACCCGTTTGTGATGTCAGTCCCGTGAATTTTAACGGGACCAGTGGTCAATTATCCGCGAACGGACTATATATCACTCCACCCCGTTTCCTTATTCCGTTCACATATTTAGTCTGAGGTCATTTCTTAAGGCTATTATGGTCTTTTGGAATTCAATTGAGAATTTCAGTTGTCCATCATTTGTCAGTTCTCATTGCGATATTCCCAGCTCATTGCCACTTTAACTTTTTTGTTTTTTTACTTTAACAATGATGTTATTTATCCTGGTTTACTCTCTCACCCAAGTATTTCCTTTCGATCTCTCCTAGTTATTCCAAGCATGCATCTCTCCATGCTCCTTTGGAATTTCCGTATTGCTGTTTTCGTTAGACACTATGTCTTTAATCCATAAGAGAGGACGAGTAAAATACACGCTGCTTGGATGTAGGATACACAAGGTGTTAAAGATCGGCCGTACAATACCTACATAGCGGTATTCCTTGCCAAATTTGAAGCAAAAAACGTTAATGCGCAAAAACATGCTGAGAAATCAATGCCTTCTTTACTAATAACAATTAAAGTATGATCAATTATAATGTAGCTTGAATTTATAAATGCTTTTCATAGTCAGTTTTAAACTAGTGATAAACCACTCGTACCTGTAAAAACAAAAAAAACAAAAAAACAAAAAAACAAACGCAATTTCCCTTCCCTGGTCCTGAGTAGTGTTGCCATTTAGTCATCAAAGGTATGGAATACGATGGTTTTACCATACTTGAGGCAGTTGGGAATTGTCAAGCATGCATAATAGGTGAAAGAGATCAAAAGAAACAACTTTGGTCCAGTGAACCAATGTCCGAAAATGAGCCGTTCTGGAATTACAGAGATGTTATTATTTGCATCCACATTAGTCGATCATGTAACAAAATTTGGAAAATTTGCCGTTTTAGCCTAGAACCGTATTGGAAAAGGTTTCACTACTTACTATAGTCCAAAATAACTTCCCATGGCCAAATTTATGCAGTTGGGGAATTTATAGCCCAAACGTGAGCATGCCGAATTTTAGTGCAGTTGCCTGAGATGGGAATGGCATCAAGTGTCATTATTGTCCTTCAATAGACTGTTCACTTAAATTTGAAAATACCGCAAATCATTATTCAGTAAATTTGAGCAATTGCAAAGAGAATTTCTCCATGAGTGCTTTGTTGCATTGTGCATTTTTGTAAGTTTAAAATTGATGAAAAGTTATCTATGCTGTATAATGAATACAAAAATCAAAACATACCAAAACTCGGTTATAATGAATTCACACCCATGATAAACAAATAATTTCGGTTAGTCTGATTCAATCAGACCCGTGCATAGAATTTCAAGAAGGGGGGGGCGATTTTGTGGAAAAAATGTTATAACAACGGAAATTTTGTTCTAATTATTAAGTAGGAAAATCCTTACCGAATACAGCAACGCGACTTGACAAACGGCCATCGGAACCAGTAAAAAAGGCATTCTCGATCACTTTCTTTTTTAACTCGAATTTTGATTATTTTAAAAAAAGTTGTTCTTAAAATGCGGGATCCAAAAAGTAAATTGTTTGCTAATAGAGGTTAAATTGTATTGTGCGTGATCATTACACCAAGTAAAATCAGAACCAATAAAATCAGCAAGAAGAATGGGATCATCAAACCAATAACAAATTGCGTAATATTAAACATACAATTGGTAACTGGCCCTCCTCATACCGTAAAAATCGGAAAGAGGAGGTTCTCCTTGCCAGACTTCGCATTGGGCATTCCCATCTCACCCATAGACATCTGTTGGAAGGAAAACCAGCACCAATTTGCCAAGTGTGCAATGAACCCATGAGTGTTTTACACATTTTAACTCAATGCCCCTATTATAGACTTGCCCGCACTCTTACTTTTAACTCTTCATCACTGTCTGACATTTTAAATGACCATGCTGACCATACGCACGTTTTAAAATTTTTAAAAAGTACTGGTTTTTACTACAGTCTTTGATTTTACCATGTTTGGCGCAGTATAGCCCAGATGCTCTTGCGCCATAAAAAAGCCAAACAAACAAACAAACAAACAGTTGTATACTTTTTTCCTGCCACGTGGTGCCTTCGCGCCTTCTATTTGGCGCAGAATGACCCCCGTTGTCCTTGCGCCATAAAAATACAACCGACCATCGCTCATTCTAAATACAGGAGGGGTTATCAGCTATTGGCCAAAAATTGCCAATATCTCAGCACCAAATCTTAGCGTCATTTGCACCTCAGAGGGTAACCTCATATGATAATTAAGTTTTACTAGTATACAACCCCAAATGACCCCAGAAAACCGCAAACACCATCTGTAAACTCAGGACCAATATTTCGTCCTCAGTTTTCATACAAATTTTTAAGTTACACCCTTTTGATCCCCAGTTTACAAACCCCGGCACATACAATTCCAGTTTTTTTTAAACCGGTCAAAAACTTAATTGCTTTTAATCAGGAGGGATTTGAGATGTTGATGGTTATAAATGGTTGGTTGGTTGTTTTTAAAAAACGAAGGGAGGTAAAGCTGTTTCATGATTGGCTATATTTTAATTTTTATTAGTGCAAAAACTATCGATTTCTCAGCATTTTCTCATTAACATTTTTGCGTAAAATTCTTCAAGAAATGCCGCTATGTGGTTCTTGTACGGCCGATTTTGAGCATTGCGCCATATGCGTCAGCACTATATAGAAAAGAACTTCCATAAAATTGTTACGTTTAATAAAAAAAAAATACCATGTTAACTGTATTCAGTCTTGATGACCGATAAAATGTGCGATATATGTATTATATTTTCATTTATAAAATGACAGAATTAAAATAAATTTAAACAGTTAGACATGGATGTTCCTATTAATGGCAAAATATTTTTTACGTATCTGGCGTAACTGACATCGTTTGAGTTCAAACACATTTCAAATAGAGCAGGGATCTTCAGTCCTTGGCCCGCCGGCTTATGAAGAAATACCAATTGTTTTATACAAAAAAGTAACGACCCTTGCCCCCGCCCCCCGAGTCTTAAATCTATGTATTTTATTTCTCACATTTTCACACTTCGTAATAAATATCTTAAAACGTTAAAGAACTAAAGTAATACGCGGTCTTCCCTCAGTCGTGTTTTACTTCAGTTTTCTAGCGTATATGGGCATTAGGAGTAGTTTTATTGATTTGCAGTGCAACAGTGATTAAAAAAAAATCAACTTAGAACTCATTGAATTCTATTCTAAATATGACGACAGGAACATCGTCCCAACATCTGACGACATGCTCTGAAAATGTCACTATTCCGGAGCACTTACGACTGCAAACAGGTCTTTTCAAGAATGAAGTTGGTAAAATCAAAGTTACGGAAAGTATAAATGACGTCCACATTGAAACACTCTTAGGGTTGCAACGTCAAAAATAAGATCTGATATTAACAGGCTGCTAAAAATAAGCAATTATAAAAATCTTACTGGAAGGCTTAATTTCGCTTTATACACTCTATAACAAAAAGAAAAATCGACTCACCGAGGAGTTGTCCGATTGTAATGAAATTTCGTATGCAAAGACATTTTGACCGAACATGCGACACCCTGGATCTACGTTTCAACAAGATAATGCCCGGCCGCACACGGCACGTGTTTCTATGAATTTTCTTCAAGCTTGCCCAAAACTTTCTTCGCCAGCTAGGTCTCCTGATCTCTCTCCCATAGAGCACATTTGGAATGCTATGGGAAGGCGATTGCAACCATCCCGGAATGTTGACGATTTAGCCCGACAGTTGGAGACAATTTGGCAAGAAATTCCGCAGGACACCATCCGGGATCTTTATCAGTCTATGCCACGCCGGGTGACAGCTTGCATCCAGGCCAGAGGTGGACCAACGCCTTATTGACTTCCTCCCTTTGTAACGGTCAAACTCTGCAATAAATCATTCAATTGTTCTGAAATTTTAATCGTTTATTTTTCTATATGTGTTCTTCATATCCACCATTTTTTTTATAGTAATCGGACAACTTCTTTGCGCGTCGATTTTTTGTAATAGAGTGTATATTAGTAACTAAAAGTATTTTAAATTATTTTTGCTTCCATACGTATTTTATATTGTAATATATATATATATATCGATTTCAGGGGCCGATTCATAAAGTGTTTTTGGGGGACGAGCAAAACCAATATAGAGACCTAAGAAAAAACGACAACAAAGGCGGATCCAAGGAGGTTCTCCTACCACCAGATCCGCTTTTGATCAATCCTAATATCGCTGGTACAGTAGTGCGGCCTATGAGGCAACAAAAATAACAAAAATTGGCTCTTGGACTGAAAAACCTTGAAGACCCCTGAAATAGAGCATTATTAATCATCTGATCATTTAATCGAATCGTACCAGAAAGCTTCGTTAGTACGATTAACAGTTTTCGTTGTGTTGATATTTTTTAATGTTAGCGAATTTTTGGCGTTAACAAAAATTTATAATTTGAAATTGTTGAAACCCCAGTATAGGCGCTACGAAATTTCAACTTATCTCCATGAGGAGGAAGAAGAAGAAATTTCTAAAGGGAAAAAATGACCGAAATCAAGCAATATTAAGTTTTGCGTCATTCTTTTTCATCTATTTCTGGCCCCTCCTTTAATCTGATTTAAAAGACACGTAAGGAGAGAGCGGTATGTTTTTTCCCCATCTGTTGAACCTTCGAACATCTGAAAGTGACGTAACTGCTTTTCGGAATTGACCAAATCTTTTACGGAAATTTCATGACCTGGTAAGCATTTCCTTTCATGCTATCTGCTTTTCAATAAATCTTCTAAACCAATGATTTTTATTTAAAGATATTCGTTTTTTTAGCTTTCTCCTGCCAAGCTTTGCTCTCAACGTTTCTATTTCTTACAACTGGTGTAGTACAATATATATATCTATATATATATATATATATAGATATATATTGCAGCTTTACAATTTAGAATGCACTGAACTGCCAAAACAAGACACACTTAACAAATAACGTGTAGTCCTTACCGTTGGATAACTAAACTACAGCTACTCGATCTAGCATCGAGTGAACGAAATGTTCGTATTGTTGAAAAGGTATATTAAGCTAGTTACATGCACGCGTTCTATAGATGTCTATAACTAAACATTCTTGAACATCGTCGCAAGTCATGTCGAGAGATCTTCATGGCGTCCTATAAATGCGATGTAGAGTTTAAATTCGGAAAGTGTGGTGGCCAAAGGGGAATTTGTGAGTGTGAGACTCAGTAGAGGGTTTATTGAGCCAGTTCTATTTCACTTCTGCATGATAGGGGTGGGATTGCATTATCTTGTTTGTACGAACACTCACAGCCGGGGAACATGGCACTCATAAAAGGGTGTAAATGATCTGCAAGAAGATCTGTGTACATGGTTTCTGTCACGGAAAACTCCAGTAGTGCAAGTGAACTTTGTGTACTTCAACAGAATAAACACAGTGCCCAGACTAAGACACCACAAGCGTGTTCAACACCCTGCTGACAGGATGTATCCATATCCGTGTGCTGTTTCCTCCATATTTGAATACGACCACCTGCCCGAAATAGCTGCAAAGGTAATTGGTTCGACAAGGCCACCCGGCGCCAGTCATCTACGGCCAGACAAATAATGACTTCCTAACCCGGTGCATTACCCGATGCTGTAGCATCAGTAAGCGAAGTTGAAGAATCGCAGGTTATTTACCTATATAATAAAGGATATTTATTCCATATCATACGAGATGACTTTTTCAGCAGTTCAACGTTTTGGTTTGACATATTTTTGTCATTTGATAATTTGTTTTGAGTGTTTTAATCATTCATGTATTGTTCTGTATAGTTATATGCTGAAATCGTTATTGTAGTCAATAAGAAACTAGTATTGGCTGCCTCACATGAAAAAAAAAACCCTAAAATATCTAAAAGGTTTCAACGCTGAAATGAAAATGAGCTGATTGAAGGAAATCCATCCATCTTCTCCATTTGCGGTTTATACAAAACCTGAAACACAACCCGATAAGTAAAGCCATATGAACAGAAAAGCAAAACTAAGCTGCAATAGAAAATCCATTAACGAGACAAAAAGAAATGTACCATAGTAACCCCCAATGGAAGTTTGCGGCGAATTTGGGTTAAAGGAAAAAAATCAGTAAGTCAGAAAATGAGTTATAATCATTCTGTGTCAATTTGGAGTTCATGATAGTCAAGTCCAGAAGAAGGGCAGGAATCCATCCAGAAGATATCCGTATGGAACGTATCAATACCAGGGGCGGACTGGGTCCTCTCAAAGGGCGCATACCTTGGATTATTGGATGGCGCGAGTCTATAGCCTGTGAGGGCGCACCGGCTATCCAGTCCGCCCCTGGTCAATACGCTTTATCCAAAACAAAAAAATACACTATACAATGTTTTCATTAATCTTCAAATTACGGTTTACCACGATTTCAATCTTTGAATGGTGAGGCAAAGCCTTATGGCCTGTAATTTTGCAATTGCGTTTATTTAATTCGGGAGACATTACATCAGGTACGCTATGAATTTGACTGAGATGTTTGGGGATATTACAGTCACTAGATAATATCCTGTACTATGTACAGAACAACAGTTAAAGACAAGACGATATTTGGGATAAGACGGTATGGACCTTTTTAAAGCAGTACGTAACAGGTCGAAGACGTTTTCTATAATATGTTCAGTTTTTCTCAATCGATAATTGACGGGAAATTCTGTTGATATTTTGTTTATGTTTAAAGTGAAATTATGTTAATATTTCGTCTGAAATCGTCCTGTGTGTGTATATGTGATACAGGTGAATTAATTGGAGTTAATATTCATATGTATTTTTGCAGGGGCTTTTATAAAAATATCTGTTATAAAATCTGTTATAAATGTTAGCACAAAAAAAGGCATACACCTAAACATTTCTCTCAAAAGTACCTAAAGTGAAATCAATATAAAAAGACATACATGTTCCATATCAACTTAAACTGTTTAAACTTATTCAGACAACAAAGCGGACTTCCCCATGTTTCTCTATAAATGTCTAATTAAAGATAATCCATTTATATGCGAATTAATAATCAATAATTAAGAGGAATTGCGATCCAGAAAGGTGTATTGCAAGTGGGATTAAGCCTTTCCATTTTCTTCTTGGTTGGTCCATTAACAACTCGCAAATACATATGAAATATGCATTACATAATTAACGAATTTTCTACAACGAATATATAATTTAATGTTTTATTGCCGCTTCTTGCTATAATACGGAAATCAATATTGTATAGCATTTTCTTTATGCAACGTTATTAAAGTATCACCGCTCTAGAAAATCTTCGATTAATGAACTGGCTTTTGTATTCACTATACAGGAGGGCAAATAATAACTTTACATCAATTTTTAGCACACATGTAAAAATTTAAAGTATAGAAGTAAAATTATATATGAACGTTTGATGTATTCCTTACTTCAGTTTTATCAATTACGAGCTTAAACGATCTGACGCCACGTTATAAACAACGTTCACAACAATTTTAGTTAATATTTGCATGACTGAATAATGTTTATTATAATTCAATAATTATCAGAGATTATTTTTTATATGCATCCATTATTAAATCTCAACGTTTACAATAGACTATATTTGCAGGTGATATGTCTGTTTGGTCGCATGAATGCATGGTGGTTATGTTGTTTAAAATATTAAAATGATGCGAAATGAAAAAAATAAGGAATCGGGGAATTTAATTTTTAATCGCGATGGTTGCTTGCCGCTTACCAATAAATATTTCCTCCTGGAAATGGCGATTCGCTTACATATTCAGGAATTGATGATTTCTAATGCCAATCTAAAGATGGAAGATGCTATGGAAGTGGAGGAATGATCCGGACAGCCATACCCTTTCTGAATCTGATCAATCAGCCTTGGAGAGAGATCGATGCTTATATTTTATATACGTTGCCGTCTGCAAAGGTTAGAGAACGCGCGAATATATTATCGCTTCATTCAATTTGTTGAAAAATACATAACTTTGGATCTGACTTTGGCGAATACCAATATAAATGAAATATCATTGTTCATAGTGGTGTGGTCCTCGACGTGTACAGATTATACGAGAGATGAATTATGCGATGAACTCTATGAATTTGGTGGATATGTATGATATTTACAGGGTATTTCTTACGGCTCTTTATCGTGAGAACTATAAAATTGAGCGTTTATCCAATATTACAATAGGACTGTGGACTTGCTTTAGTGACTTAGGACTTGGTATATATGTGTAAGATTACGCAAAATTGTAATATACATAAATCTCAATAGGTTGGATAATTCAGCCCTATTTGAATTACCAATACGTTTGATAATTCATTTCTATTTGAATTACCAATACGTTTAATAATTCAGTCCTATCTGAATCAACAGCAGTTTTGGAATTCAGTTCTATCTATGGTTTAGCAACCTGGTCAAAGGGCAAAAAAATATTATTAACAGGAATAATTTTTTAGTTTCAGCATCCAGTACTTTTGTTATTTTATTTTAAATTTTATTGCATATCTTTTGCCTTCATGTCTTAAATTTCTATTTTTGTTTCTCATTTTTTCTTCTTTCTATCTCGTTCGCAATCAAAGCTGACCCTTACTGTTTATACCTGTGATTGTATGTAGAAGTGAAATATTTGAAATATTTGGAAATGGTAATTAATATACTATGCGATAATAATCTACACACAATGTGACCAAAATATTCTAAAATTGTTAAAAATTCCCAAAGCAAAAATATTCCCCAAAAAATATCAACGTACACTTGGATGAAATCTTAGTACATTCTAAGGCCAATTTTAACTTCTGTAAATTGCAGTATCCTTCTTTACCTATTTTTTTTAACTAACTTTTAGTAGATATTGACAGAAGGGATATTGTCTGATGTATTTATTTTCGCTCTAAAGTTGTTGTCCCGAGAAATATTTTGGACTAAAATAGGTTTCCAAAACTTCCGCATGCCACTAAAATGATCTATTAAAGGGATCGTTTGGGTTGAAATTTTTTCTGAAAACCTAGTTCAACTCTTTGAAAGAGAGAGAGAGAGAAGGACATTCTTTTCAATTTTATTTTGTGGGCATTCTACTTAAAACCGTGCACAAGGGGTAGGAAGATTGAGATCAACGCCCATTTAAAAATATCTGAATATCAAACGCATTATTTATTATGGGAGTATTTATTATTATTTATATTAATTATATATATTATAAGTGAACATTTTTCTGTTTTTATCAGGAACCCCATTTTAAGTCCTTCCCATGGACCTAATATTTCTCCGTATATAAGGTTGTAAGATATTATTACCCTTCTCAGGGATAACGCAATTGCCAAATAATGGTCAACACACAAAATCTCCGGGGCAAGATTTTTGTGATTTTTTTCGTTGGTAATTTTCTTGTGATAAAAAAAATGAAAAAATAATGTTTTATACATACAAGCTTAAATATTCAGATAGTAGTAATTATAATAGAAATCTATTCTGTACAAATTTCAGGGTTTTGCTTCAAAAATGTAAAATTTAATACGAAACTGAATGTGTATAATATGAAAGCAAAATGATAAGATAAGTATTTTCGGCTGTTGTGAATAGAATATATAGGGATGTATTTTAAATTATTTATGCCGCACTTACATTGCAGCTTTAACTAAAACTTTCGAGCAGTGTTTAAGTGGAACTGAGGGAGTTAATGACCTGGGTTCTGCAATATCTAGGATAATGGATATCGCATATTTCAGATTGCATTGCAAGTCCGGAGCTTCCATAAATCACGAAATTAATCATCACGGTTTATTTTACGCCTTTACATGTGTTGTGCATAAGAGGTATATATTCCAGGTGAATTTGCCGCATATTTTACCATCAATTCTCTCAACCATATTTCCCAAACTTGACCCTAGAAGATATATTAAACTTATAGTCGAATTATTCACCTAATATTCTCAAGTAAATAATTACAAGAATCTACGTCATACTGCCCGTTCCTGTTGAACTGCAGTCGGAAACGACGCGCATGAAGTGTTATAGAGAGCCCGCATGGAGAGCATTGCTTGCTTTCTGCCGCATTTTTTACGTAGTTCTGGTGTTCTTTTAAACTATTTTTCAAGGCACATTTAGTTTAGCCGATGTATGAGCGCCCATACTAGCAAAATATCTGATAAATTCCCTAACGTCGTGGGATAAAACGGTAGAGTAACGGAGCCAGCGAAAGTAGCTATGGAGTGGTTGGAGAGAGTCGTGATTAAGCGAGGTCTATTCAGTTTCATCAGCGCCAGATCTATGATATTTTGATTGAAACCTCTGTCATCAGCGATGCGTTTCAAAATTTCCAATTCTTGGGCCAGTAATGCAGGAGTTGGGTAGAGTTGTAAAGCCCGAAAAACAAAGTTGTTAAATGTCGCCATTTTTGTTTAACAGGATGGCAAGACCTGGCATGTGGAGGGAGGGAGCGAAACCGAGGACGGCTTCCGAAACACTGTAGTAACGAATTGATTGCGAGTTTTAGTGATCTAAACGTCAGGGCAGGAGTACGAATTATTCTTTTCGATTTCAAGAGAAAATTCTACATGCGGATCAATAGAATTGTCTGAAGATAGAATGGATTAGATGTCTTCATAGGATCTGTTCAAAAGGATGAAAACGTCGTCGACTTAACGTGTCCAAAATTTGAAAGAGATTTTCTCAAAGTGTTGGATTTCGAAGTGGTGCATATACGGAGTACAAAGAATAGGAGATAACGGTTTACTCATAGCCATTCCATCTGTTCGTTGGAAACATTTTCCTAGAAATATAAATTTTGAATGCACAACATAAGCTGCGGTTAAGTAGAGGAATTCCTCAATTTCGGGTCGAGAGCAGTGGCGGGCTGGGCCGCAAGTCCGTGGGCCTGTGCACCCTCATGGGTGATAGGGCTCTTGCCCTCCGAAAATCCAAAGTAAACCTATGCGCCCTTTGAGACTTGTGGACCCACTCCGCCCTGGTTAGGAGAAATGAAACCCTTGGGAACGCCTCCTAAGGCAGTCGAGAGCCCCTGTAACTGAAATATTGGTGAACACTGACTTCACGTCAAGAGAGGCCATAACGCAATTATTTGGGGTGAACGTCCAGAATTTCTGTACGAATTAGTACGAGTTTTTGCACGAGAAGGTATTGGCGTATTTAAGGGAGGAGAAGATGGAAACCAAAAATTCAGTTAGTTTGTAAGAAGCCGTCCCTATATTAGAAATAATAGGGCGGAAAGGGAAACCAGGTTTGTGATTTTTTGGAAGGGAGTAGAATCTTGCCGATGTAGCACAAGAAGAAATGAGCTTGTTTTTCCTTTTTGCTTCGCGTTGAGTAGAAAAGGTGAATTAATTTTCTGGTTGATTTTTAATCGTCCTTTTTCAGTTGGGTCCCTGCAGATAATTTCTTAGGGACCAGATTCTAAAAAGTTCCGAGGTGCCTTCGGCGTATTGAGTCTTATTGAGGACAACGATATGTGCTCCTTCATCGGCTTTCGTAATGATTAGATCTTTGTTGCTTGACAGAATGTCCAAACCATGTCATTCATGTTTTTAAAGATTTAGTTCGATTATTGTAAACAATCATAAATCCACGCCTTTTCTCAGCCACGCGTGGACCTCCCTACTATCGGGGACCAAAACAGGGACAGAACCTCAGAGACTGACCGCAGCAGCTCTTAAAATAACAGTTCCGAAGAATGGCAACACGCCTCGTGTTTACAATGTTTTATCTCCTGATGAAGACCAGCGCCTGGCTGGTCGAAATGCCGGAGTGTTTTCTTTGTTTTTTACAAACAATAAATACGTTATGATTTGTATTTTTATTTGCAATTTCGATTTTGCGTGGTACGTCAATAACCATATTTTCATGTTTACAAGGTTGAAGCATTTAACACGACTTTCGTTGCGTAGAGACGGCCAAATAATTGTTTTTGAGCGAGGCAAATCCAAACCTCGCTGTGTGTGCTGGCATAATGACCAATTTTTGATTGCTTCCTTCCCGATGCGTTGTCCACCACGTGAGAGTTCAAAGCGTTTACGTTAAAACTGAGAATGCGGTGCTATTTAGATCGTAAATTTGCATATTTGTCGACGGAAGAAACGTTTTGTCTGAATAAATATGAAACGGTCTTTTCCTACACTCCTTATTAACAAAACAATATTTTTTTTTAAAACCGCATTATATTTTGTGGATATTTTAAATTTTTATTAAAATATATATACTTCGTTTAATTTGCACGAATTTAAGAGTATTTCACGGTTTTAAGCCAAGTTTTCGGTTGTCCAAAAAAGTGTGGAACGAATCTTAGTAACAAAGTCTGTCTTAAGAAAATGGAAAAATCAATATGCAAGCAATTTATTACATTGCAATTATTACATCTCTGCAATTTATTACATTGAACTGGCGCAGGGTATCTGAGGAATTTGAAGGATATAAGTTTAATAAGAGAAAAATTTTAAAATGAAAATAATAATTTCCTGATAGAATAATAGTAAAGTTACGGTTATCTGGTTGTTTAATGAATTCGCAGACTCAGACTAATCTTAGCTCTTCTCTTGTTATTGTCAGTTCATTGGGACAAGATTTACCTTCACAGGTATTAACGTATATTTTAAGTATGCGATTTTGTAAATTTCTGTGATTTACACTTGTAGGTGGGAAAGAAAATCCCCCACGTTATTAGCTTTCCTTTAGTACCACTGCTTTCTACTTCGTTTTAGAAATTTTTCTCTGTTATTTTATTTATAAACATACTCAGGAATAAAGTACTATTATTAAGGGCATATTAATAGGATGAAACTGACATAAGAAACATAATATGCAACTGACATAAATATAATTGTAATAGCTGAAATATAATTTTTTAGCCTATGTACAAATTTACGATATATAGTACATGTGCCGATCTCAGTAGTAGTAGACTTAGTCTATTAACGACTTTTACTAAATGTTTCATACCACGTACGTTCAGGTTTAAATACATTATTATTACTATTAGTAATAGACAACGTGCAAATCTAGCGTAGAATTAATTAACAAAACTTTAACAGACCCAGTAGATAACTTGGCAGAGGAAAACGTATTGATTAGCCAAACTCTCGTCAATGTAAATTATCGGTCATTCCTATAAAACAAGACATATATGAATAAATTAATTGCCCGACATAGTCACTAACTGAATGGAACTGACTCGGTTTGAATCAATATCAAATTGGCGGTCGATCTGCAGTCAAGAGCGAACAGCTATTAAAGAGTCGAGTGGAAATGAATCCAGCTACGGACCTAAATATATGAGGTGGTGGCTGTAAAATACATAGGATGAGACTTCTTATTGATTTTCAATGAGATTTTCCAAGATCATTACTACACGAAATCATCGCCGAATCCAAATAGTAAGAAATTAATTGGGTCCTACATTTTACCAATATTGAAGATGATATCGATTTTGATGCCCCGAGTTCACTCGACATAGCTCACGTTAGATGAAGTTTCCGAAGAAAGTTTACGTTGCAAAACATGTGGGGGTATAGAATTTTTTTTATTTTTTTTGCTATATTTACTTTCCAGGGTGAGGCTTTACCAAATTTTTAAATTTTTACTTAACATTATCAATCTTCATTGCAAAAATACAACCCTGCCAATCGAGACTGATTAAGGGCGGCGAAACCGGTGCTATCGCACGGGGCACCAAGTCAAAGGGGGCGCCTTAATAGCCTAACAACTCCAAAGTGCCAAAAACGTTTTATAAAAAATTATATTACATTTTTAACACAAAGTGTTTAAAACCTTATTTAATTTTTTAATAATTTCATTATTGTTCTATTATTATCCCTTATTCAATCCATCAATCAATATAAATTATTCTTTACCACAATATGCTTAATTTAGTATGTAAGAAAGTGAATTTCTTTTTTACAAAA
>QLNU02015360.1:199342426-199370277 GCA_006491805.2 Dysdera silvatica
AAACTACCTGGCAATGTCGTTAAATAAAGCCCACGGAATACTGCCCTTCATGTACTTATTTGATTGAAATTGGGTGCTTCAACACAAATTTTAAACTCGCATGTGAAAACGGTATATCTACAATTAGAACACACACTGAATCCATGTTGACATTCCCTCAATCTATGCATACTTTAATCCGTTAGCTGACAGATAAATCAGACTTGCCAAAATTTTGCATATGTAAATTTATGGAAAACTTAAATCATCAATATGATCCTTACTGAAAAATAGTCGATTACCTTTATTTGCATATTTCGTCTACATAATCGTTTGGCTTGATACTAATAAGTGGAACTGTGCTTGTCGACTCGTGCGAAATGTATCACGATGAACTTAATCTATAGATAATTTAATGCTAATTTATGTTTTTTCTAAGTAAATTTTTTTGAAAGTACAGATTTTGTAACGTTAAGTGAATTTGAACCGCATAGGTAGTTAACTTTAATGATTGTAACGTAATAAAGATGAGAAGTTGGTAAAAAGCTAGTAAGTACCGAAATATTGAGGATCATTGTATAAGAAATGTGCATATATTAATGATTAACAAGGGGAAATACTGTAATAATATTACATAGAATACGGTACTGTTGATTTGTTCACGAGCAAATAAATGGAAACAATAATAAATAAAAATAAACAATGCCGAAAATGTGTTGAAAAATGAAAATTAACATGAAAAGCATTGGAAAAGTGAAGATAAAACAGAATTTGAGTATTAAGTGTTGATTTCAAGTCATTTTGATGACTTTAATCTTCATTAGTTCCTAAAGGTCCGTAAGCAAGAATTGATATTCATTGAAAATTATCTAAATTTGCATGACACATTCAATTTAACGAAATTTATATTTAGTAAATAACTAAATGAGAAAAATGAAATAAGCAATTTAAATTGTTTTTTAAATTTTTTTGACGTTTTGATAAATGATGTAATTTGTGAGTTAAATAACCAAACGATGAAACAAATTATATGGTAGACATTCTCTCAAATTCATGTGCAAAGTTAATGTTTGGAGACAATAACCCAATCACAGTCGGCCGTTGCTTATCCAATATGGTTTTTCGCAAATTTCATTAATATAAGTGTGATTATTTCAATCATTGTGAAAAACTTTCTTTCGGGTCCTCATATGGTCAGAGTGAATTGGTGACACACATACGTAAAACGTTAAATTTATTTATTTTGGTTGAAACGTAAGATGCAAGCTCATAAGCTCAATGTCAATGACACTTTATTTTTCATGCTTTATATTCAAGTTAACCATATTTTGAATTATTACTCAATTACATATGCATAGCACAACATTTATGTTGTACAAAGTGGTTATACTTTTGCCCAGCCCCTGCCGAGTAACACAACTACTTGACAAATTTTTAGAGATCATTTTGTTACAATCAGGTAACTTCCTAAAAATTCAAAACTTTTAGTAATACGAAGATTTATGGTATAAATAAACCTATAAACAGAAAAACAAGTATAAAAATTCACACTGATCATTTTTACTAAATTCTGATGATCTATTACTTTCGTTGATGAAAATTCAGGTCATCCCTCAACAAATAATCGTAACCTTGTCATAAGGTAAATTTGCATCTGTGACTTTTGTTATCTTTACACATATGCTTAGAAAGTATGTCGACTTTGAATATGGTAGTATAGCTTATTAAAGTGATGAAGTTATTGCTTAAGCGAATTGATACAGGACTACGTACATACTAAGATTGTAGTTGTTCTATATACATGGAACCTGCTAATGTGACAACCTTTGTAAATTGACCACGGGGAATAAAGTGACCACTCTTTATAAGAGAGAACGGGCAGGGACCTAGTCATGTATATACCAAAGTCTGTCGAGTGTAGTGACCGCCTGTCTATGGTAACTATTGAAGTCAGTTCCAAAACTAGTCACTTTAGGCGGTTCTAGTATATATATATATATATATATATATATATATATATATATATATATATATATATATATATTGTTTTCTTTATAAAAAATTAATGTGAAATAACATAATTTTAATTTGTTAACGAGTTTTAGTGTTGATGACAACAACATGGTCGAAGCAAATTATTTTTTGATAACTACTACTAATACTATAATGCTAAGGGATCCTTTGATTCTTATGGGATATAGCCATTCCAATTTTAAAATTGTTTTAGAATATCATGCATATATTGCATTATATTCGTGTATTGTTCTTCGTATGGCATTGTGGTTATTGAACATTAGGCACATTCATATGGACATTGTGTCATATGACATCAAATGTGAAAATTTGCAACAGATTCATGCAGAGGAGAAGAATTGTATAATATCATGTAAAGGGATACTAAGTAAACAATTCTCTCTCTTTTCATGTTGTCCGTTTGGTTCAGTTTGGCTGTCCACTCTCTTCTTCTTTTAAAAAATATTTCGTTCTTAGAAACAAACATTTTTTCCCGGACGGAAAAGTATTTATCATATCATTTTTTCAGCTAATACAAATTATTCAAAATCATTTAAAAATAAAAAATACTCATCTTAAAAAAAAACCCGGAATTAGATCTAATAATCTTAAAATTCTAAGGATTCGCCTTCACAAAAAACACACGTTCCTGAAGCCAATGAAATGAAGGCAAACCATAAAAAATTTACTTCGCTGCTATCCTCGTCAGCCATTTATTTTTACAAATAAAAGTTTGCAAGTAATATAAATTAAAGGAGCCATCGAGAGATGTTAATTAGCAGGCGGAAGTGTATGAAGTGAGCTCATCATTAACCGGAGAGACCGAGGAAAAGAACCCTTCCAGCCAGTAGCGCCTAAAGAAAATTTGGAGACACATGAAGTAAATTAAAATTGATCGAGGAGGTATTTCTCTTCGGAGGTTTCCGCTGTTCAGGAGCGTTATGTCGGGGAATTAGAAAGTGTCCGCTATTCGGGAGAGAGTTCGTTATTGAGGTTTTACTGTATTTATAATAAGATGTTTTATATACAGGGTTCCTAGGAAAGTCCGAATGCGGCCAATAACTTTTGAACCAAGACAGATATTGCAAAGAAAGTTAGATATTAGTTAATAAAATGACTATGCACTATCAGATGAGATGAACAGCAGCGCTCCTGGTGGCGAATTGAGGAAGTTAAAAATTTTATTTCGAAAAATAATGAAGATGAGGAAATATTTTCAATTAGGAAGTTGTAGAGCATCCTTCAGTTAACAAGAAAAGACATGCAGCTCACATGCCGTATATACACATACTGCCACAAAGTGAAGATGTTCATGAAGTTCCAATGGATAGCTTTCAATTAATGCTATCTAGTGTTTTAGAGGTTGATTTGAAGTTCTTAAAGAAAAAAAACAGGATCTCTCTCTCCTATAAGAACTTCAACTCAACTTTTAAAGCGTCATCAAAATACAGCGAATGTTTAAAATTTTACGCTATTTTATAAAATCTTTTACACGTATCTTCTGAAGACACCATTTGGAGAAACAACATACACAAAAGAAAACACCCCTTACCTTCTCGCATATGGAAAACGACTTTAGTGTAAATTTTACACAGCGTAATATACAAGATGAGATCGAAACGTCCGGTGAATGATCACAAAATCTGACGGTGTGAAACAAGTGGAAGGATATACCTCATTAGCCTTCAAAGTAGTCCTCCTTTGATATAATGCCCTTCTGACAACGTTCATATACATGATGGAAACTTCTAGGAAAGTCTTCCTTCCGTAATGCTTTAAGTTCTCTCCTCAAAGAAACTTAGATGTGTAAAATGTCAGAAAATCTGTGCCTCTTGCTGAAGTCTGGTGGAGCAAGATGCGAAAATTGGGAGAATGGGACCAGTAGGGTAGCAATTCAAAACGCGTGGGAGGATTAAGTGGTTAGGGGTTCAAGTGGCATTAAGGAAGATAATGTGATGCGGCTTTACAGAAAATGTGCTTTGATATACAATGGGGTTAGAGACCCTTTTCCTACGTCATTGGGTACTACAACTCAGTAACCGATCTTGCCCCACCGGACTTCTTTCTCTTCCCAAAACTAAAATTTGCACAGAAGGGACACAGATTTTCCCACATTTCACATATCCAAGCTGCTGGGACGAGGGAACTAAAAACATTGCGGAAGGATGACTTTTCTAGAAGTTCCCAATTATTAAATGAACGTTGTCAGAAATACATTGAATCAGAGGGGGACTACTCTGAAGGCTTATGAGATATCTTTTCAAATTTCTGTGATCAGTCATCAAACTTTTCGGTGGCAGCTTGTAGAGTGGTTTGATTGATTGAGTATTATGGCGCATGGACAGCAAAGAGAATGCTGTACCAATAATGTAAAATGGTTGCAATGAGTTAAGGGACTTCGTTGCAAAACAAAAGCAACGCCCTGCAGAATGTATTCTACCGTTAGTAACTTCACAAACACATTAAGTATGTAAAGATCAAGGAATGATTGCACGTTTATTGAAAAATAACTTTTTATGACAGAGCAGTAGCAACATGATGGTAGGGCCGGGGGAGCAAAGGGGACAAATTTCCAGGGGCCCGGCACGAAACTTTTATAATATGAAAAAAAGTAATTTTTCATTAAACATAATAGTTTGGGACCCCTGATCTGCCTGCTTAGGGGTCAAACTCATCTAAACCTTATCCCCGGCTCTGCACGACTGCATAAATTTGTATTAAACATGTTGGTTATTTTGTATAAATAAAGTAGGACCTCCATATACCAAAACTAAAAGTTCTATAAAAAATGTTGGTATATAGAAACTTCGGCAGGGGAACTCGGGGATTAAGATTTTTTCTGTTGGAAGTAGTACCACCTACCCACTGTTATGCTAAGTGGTTACGCTTTCCGTAAAATATGTAGGAAAAACGCAAAAATGGATATGTGTGACATTTCTCACTAATTTGGTAAATTTTTGTGCTTTTGAAGCGGATTCTTCTAATATTTGGTTCAAATCATTTCCATCGTTGTAGAGGAAAGGGGTGCTGTCGGATTCAACCCATAATAACCTTTAGGTAATGTCAATTTAATAGTTAAAAGACTACGGGTATGTTAGAACTTGTTATTATGTATCGAGCTAGGAAGCTGTCATTGTGTTTTCAGTAGCCTGTGGGGCAAGACGGGGTATAGAATTCCATCATTCGCGACTAAAATCTCAACTGAAAATGTGGGTGATAATATTGCACAACCCGGCTGTTCCAGCTGGACATCACCAACGCCTCCAGAGGACCAATACCAACGGATGAAATAAATGTGGTGTGTGAAGCTGTATCTTTTTTTTTTTTTAACATTTTTCTAGTCCCTCATATTGGCAGAGATAAAGTACGCAAATCTCGAAGAAGGGGAAAAAAAAGTCAGTATTGACTGACTTCCCTTATAAGTACGAGCTTGAGGCTGCTGATGTGGCTATAAGCAGAAGCCGCAAGTACAAGTCTAAAGAGACAGGAAGTAAACGCAAGCTTCGGCCTACTGCCTCAAGCATCTCCAAACCTTCACAATCAATTTCTTTATCCAAAGATGTGGAAGACGTTGCTTGCCTGTTTTGAAACGAATTTTATTTCCTATCAAAAAAAGTGAATGGATGGCCAGCTGTTTCTATGACAAGTGGGCATATTTGTTTCGTTCAGAAGAATCTGCCCATATTTGTATTTTGTGCATCCTGATCATAAGGAACTTAAAGCTTTAATTAATTGTGATTAGTTTGAAATTAATTGTAATCAGTTTGTACTTAATTATAATCAGTTTGAAATTAATTGTAATCAGTTCGAAATTAATTTCAATCAAAATTAAATTAGCTGTAAGCAAATCAACAATTTTTATCAACTTTTTTAGGCGTAGTAATAGTAACTCCGATGTTATGGCATGGTTAGATGGTGAAACGTTCGTAAAGAAAAGAAATGTTTTTGCGTTCGGTGGGGCACGATCCCACGACCTCCCACTTGCCGGGTTTATACTCTACCAACTGAGTTACAAACAACGAAAATTCTATCCCTTACGAACATTTTTGAAGACTATTTTCCGAAACCGGATATTTCGCCGAATGAGGCAGTACATGGACTGCTTTTTAAACCTAATTGCGAAGAGATCGGTATTAAATTCATCGAAAAGCCCGTTGCAGCAGATATATTTATACAAATCGAACACTACGCAGATTAAAGTAAACAACAATGTTTATCAACATTTTTTAGGCGTAGTAATATTACTACGCCTAAAAAACGTTGATAAAAATTGTTGCTTTATTTAATCTGCGTAGTGTTCGACTTGTATAAATAGTTGTAAGCAGTTTGAAATTAGTTGTAAGCGGTTTAAAATTAGTTATAAGCAGTTTGAAATTAGCTGTAAGCAGTTTGAAATTAGCTGTAAGCAGTTTGAAATTAGTTGTAAGCGGTTTGAAATTAGTTATAAGCAGTTTGAAATTAATTGCCATACGAATTAAATTAATTGTAAGCAGTTTGAAATAACATTTCTCTATCAAATCTTCGGCTATCCCATCTTGCCTTGTACATAGGGAAAGATAAGACATTTCACACCATTTTACACCAGGTTCAATATTTTCTTAAAGGTTCGTAATAAAGTAAAATTATCGTTATATGTGCTACAGCAATATATGAAGGCAATAATCAGACCAAAATCATTCCTTATATTACCTATGATGCAAGTAAAACTAATTTAAACGTTAAGATCCCCATTTTATCCTGGGTTGCTCAATACACAGGGTGTTCGGTAACTATCGCATAAACTCCCTGCCACGCGAATCTTTTGATAATTTTAAGACAAAATTGAAGAGGGACGATTTTTGATTGAGGACTTCGTTTATGAATTATAGCCATTTCAAAATTTGTATCTAAAAGCCAATTCTGCTCCAAGATAGCCTGCTTTTACGTCGTTTTATCCAATGACAAAAGGCACATCCCTTAATTTCCCCACTTTCAGAATAAAACAAAATGAATTCCCTACGAGCAAGTATCTCTTGGTCACGTGCTATTTAAATTTAGCTAATAAGTCCATTTTGCACACGCTAGGCTCTTAATTCTAAGGCGGTTTCGACTGAAATTTAAGCACTAAATTTAAATAGTACGTGACCAAGAAATCTTTTCTCATAGCGAAATAAATTCCTTTAATTCTGGAGATAGGGAAACCAAGGGACGTGTCTTTCGTAAGTGGATGAAACAAAGTAAAAGCAGGCTATCTTGAAGCAGGATTGGCTTTTAGATACAAGTTTTGAAATGGCATAAACGAAGCCCTCAATCAAAAATCGGCCCTCTTCAATTATATCTTAAAATTATTCAAAGATTCGCGTGGCAGAGAGTTTATGCGATAGTTTCCAAACACCCTGTAGAGATTTTTCTACGTAATGAACGGGGACTTCAAATCAAGGGCTAACCAACCTTTCCAAACGTAGCGAATTTCGATATACGGAAATTCGTTATATCGTCGGAAATATGTTGCATTAACGAATATGGAAATTTGATCACTTTTATCTGAAGACGATTTTGAAATAGTCCAGTGGTCAACTGTGCTCTAACTAAAACGCGAAGGTGTGCTTCTAATCTATGCGGGCTGTTCCGAAAACACCAAATCAAAAATATATGGCCATGATTTTTGTGCAAAATGGACTATAATGGACCCCCTATATGGGGGTCGGAAATAAATATCCATAGAGTTATGGCTATAAACAAGTAACAAGTCACGACTGGATGAAAAAGAAAATTTACTCCCATAATGCACTTAGTTGTCCAATACACTGCATCTGGGCTGTATTATCAAGAAATTGGTATCTTATTAGCTGTGCATCTCTGGAAGGTGGGAGTTAACAATTTCGAGCCAGTGAAACTTGTATTTGAAAGTTTGGCCTTTATTCTTGAATTTACTTTCCTAAATTTTGTCGTAGCCAATTTTTGGCGAGAATTCAACAAGCTATTTAGGAACCTAACGCGAACCATTGATTTTTCCGTATTAAATTTTTTCATAGTAAATGAGAATCCAAGCCCTGCGTCCACAGCCCCCATAGTCATAATTCAGAACCGCTCAAGGCATAGGCGTACGGAAGTGTCGGGGTTGATGTGGGCCATCGCCCCGTCCGCAATTGGAAGAAAATTAAAAATAGGTCTATGGAACCCAAGCTATGATGTAGAGGTAAACACTGTCATTAGAACCAACCCCACCCTTAGAAATTTTCTGCGTACGCTACTGGATCAAGGGTAATTTTTCGATACTAACTTTTATTTTTATTATCAAGCTATTTATTATTTACCTGCAGGACAGACTTTTGAATTCTTGGACGGTAAAACATGAACGAAAAGAAAAGAATCTTTGGAGCATAAAAGTTTATGATTGGCAGGTGGAGGGCATTGACGGATCCAGTACGAACCCCAGAGGTGGGGTGCGATTTGTATGAAAGTGCACAAAGTAATTTTAAACTTCAGGCGGGGGTATCCCAGTAGCGCAGTTGGTAAGGCGTCCGTCTACGGACTCTTCCTAACATATACTGAGTGGAGGGTTTGTTCCTTTCAGTACCGGCTCTTTGGCCGCACGGGGCCTCTGTGCAATGCACCCTTCCTCCCCTATCGCCTGCCCTGCCCTTCGTAGCAAAAATTGGAACAGTCCTTAGGCAAACTTCCTTAATCGGTGTTGCGAGGTTTGAAAATTTTATTTTTCAAACTAAACTTCTTATTTTGAACCAAGAGGGTTTCCACGGACCTAGGGGGCCCCTTATATTCATAGTGCACCAGCTGAGAAAGTTGCCAGCCCTACGTAGGAGCCGGGAAATCTTAATCTATGAAATTGCGCCAATTATAGGATCAAGTTCCCCATTTCGGCAATCACAAGCAACAGCCAACATACCTCAAAACCAGTTCGACGCTGCTATTTCGCAATCCCGCGCCGGAGTTGAGACATACAGGCGAGATAGTTCTTCGTTGATAAGCTCCATTGGTCATTATAGATCCCGCCTCTGTGAAATAAAAGTAGACATAAATCTATGGATATTCACTTCCTATCTCCCATGTAGGGGGTCCATTATGGTCCATTTTCCACAAAGATCACAGCCATATACTTTTGATCTGATGTTTTCGGAACACCCTTTATAAATGGCATTAACTCTTAGATGCATTTTCATTTCTTTGTAGTAAACCATATTGGCAATAAATGTTTAAATGTGGTCCCCTCGGAACTAGAGGTTTGCAAACTTGTTAGTTTATCATAGAAGCCGACGACACGGAAGTGTTTTACTGTATCGAATGATTCTTGATTAAACATATCGCAAGTTTGATTATTTTCTTTCTGTATTTATAAATAAAGCAAGAGTAAAGTTTGGTAAGGTGTCATGTTGTTAAAATATGGTTATATTCAGTTCTCTTGGAGGTTAATTATATGTAACTACAATACCAGACGTAGGAGGAATGTCGGCAGTTCCACCATGATTAATTTTTGTGATGCTTCTGGGGAAATAGGAAAGCAAAACACAGTTTTCTATCTTCCTAGTTTGTCACACGCAAATTAATTTTCTAAATGATTCGCTTACACAAAATAAATTAACGATTTAATCGCTGTGGGGGAGAAAGACAGCGGTTTTCAAAGAATTTTATATGTTCGTTAATTTTTGGAACTCTCTACGGGGTTTAGTCACCTAACATCCCGGGTAAAAATTAATGCTACCATTACTGTAATTGTCAGGTTCGAAAATTTTTAACACATAGCCTTTTGGGTTCTATTTTCGTAAAATAATCCTTTCATTGTATTCTATTTTTATAAATAATCCTCTATTTTACCATTTGCGCTGGTAGAGAATAAATAATCAAAAATTTAACCAAAACACATTTTTATATCTCTGTATAAAGAAAAAACTTCATTTTCACAATTTCAAACTCTAAATGCTTTTAAACCATAATCTTTCTTTCATTTTTAAAGGAATTCATATTTAAAATTTATTTTTTTATAAATTTTAAAAACAAAATATTTGCAAGTTTAGGAAAATTTACAATTATATTTAACTTATTTATTGAAACTTAAATTATTTTTTTAATTGCGATAATTTATTCTTTTATATACCCTCCATTTTTCCAAACAGTCTGTCTATATATGAAGCTTATTTTAAAAGAGAAATTATATTTTTCTGTAATGCGTTTGCTAGGGGTTTCTTTCTTGGATTTAAAAGTCAGGGTATAATCTTGTTATTTTGGTAAAATATTTCTCGATATTTTGCTTTCAATTTCCATTTTCACATTTAAAAATATTTAAATTGAACTACTTTTCTCCATATCCTTTAAAGGCGATTTGTAATGCAAGGGAAAATGGGAAAACGCGAGACGTAGCCATTTTGACCAAAACATTTTTCAGCAAAATTGACCAAAAAATTTCTAAACGCCAAATTTTCTGATGTAATGACAAAATGGAATAACTTTATTAAATCATTTCATTAAAAAAACAACAATAAAAACGGACTTTTACCCACTCCGTTCATAGTTCGAGGCAAAAACATTATGCCTGTTCCGGCTTGATTTTATTTACCTCTATATCTATGCCTCTATACCTATGCCTCTATATCTATGCCTTTATATCTATGCTTCTATATCTATCTATGCCTTGTCAAACCTCTGCTTTTTTATTTTAGGCTGTTATATTGCTTAAAACATTTTTAAATTGGATGAAGACGCTTCTATTCGCACGTTTTAATGCAATAATTTATCAATCAATTAATTGGTTATTTCTATTCTATTTCTAATTAATCAAGTTTACCAAGCTAGTAAGGTGAGGTTTTCGCTTCTCGGGGAACAGCAAAAACGATATTTTCGAATGCCCATGGGAGTGAATTATCACCTGACAAAGAACACTGCTGTTAAGAAGTTTACCCCTTTCCGATTTCAAAATTTCGCAAAGATAATTTTATATAATTAATGGTATGCAGGTGCATTGTGCAGTCTCAGTTCCGTTCTCATCCAGAAGTGCTGCAGAATATCCTGTAGTTTATTTTAAAAAATAAAAAATTATTTATTCATCGCGTATCTATTCCTGAGTCCCCAACGCAAGTAGTAAGTTCCCTTAACAATGTCAGCGTTATGTGGAAAAAAATTTTTGTGCTGTGAAACACACAGCTCTTTGCTTCGGCTCGAAGTCCCAATGCTCATTCTCAAAGTCATGCGTAATGGGTGGAAGGAGTGAAGGGACAGAACTTTGATTGCCCTACAAAAAAGACAGATCTAGTTTATGCGGTATGTGCTCCAGAAAGCACCAATAACTATACATATAGGCTTCTAAGAAACGTGAAAAGATCTTTATACTATAATTTTAACGCTTTTTTAATGTCCTATCTTTTAATGTCATAGGCGTTAGATTTCAGCCTTAGGAAGATAGGAATAAATCCAAAGAGATACACCAGTTAAGGGGGAGGGGGTAATATTCATTCATTGGTTTAATTTCACAAGATTTGTGGTAACCAATGATGTGCGAGGTGCTTTTGAGAGGACTTTTACGTACAAATAAATGAAATATATTTAATAGTTTTGTATATTTTTTATATTGTTGAATGTTTTGTTAAAAATTTTATTTAAGATATACAATCCCATAATAGAACTACTAGATTTTAAATCGATGTACAGCCACCGATAAGATGAGCTGAATATTTTAGCTATTTACATTATAAAGCACAACTCGCGTGAGCAATGAATAAGCAGAATTTTAACCAATACCTGCAAAGAGCTGGTACAGAAGTAGCTTATTATTTTAGCCGAAGAAAGGGACTAGACGAATACAAGGACCAGAAACAGGTTGAAAATATGGATGAATTATCATCTAGCAGTCTGTTTGAAAGAAGTCTAAAAATTGTTTTAAATATTTGAAAGCAGTTTTAGATGAACTTAACATTTAGGAGACACCCATTTGTTCTAAGGTTCATAGACTTTGAAGACAACTTTTAAAATGGTGAATCTATGGTTCAGTTGATGGCCTTGCGCCAACAAGCGAGAGAGAGTTAAGGAAGTTTAACGTTTTATAATTTATTAAGATCTTCGCTTTGTTGCTAAAATAAAATTACGAGGAACTATGAATCAGGCACGCATGGGTAGTAGTAAAGATAACGTGCTACAATTACGCTTGCGAGCTAGTTCTTTAGTCACAATCACCAAGCTTTTAGAACTTTGTAAGTATTTTGAATTTATGTCTCAATTTTATAACTTTGCGAATTTAGTT
Source organism: Dysdera silvatica (assembly GCA_006491805.2). Taxonomy (NCBI): domain Eukaryota; kingdom Metazoa; phylum Arthropoda; class Arachnida; order Araneae; family Dysderidae; genus Dysdera; species Dysdera silvatica. The sequence continues at coordinate 199,354,647 of QLNU02015360.1, forward strand.
GTAAACTCGATCTTATAAATTAACCAAGGTTATATAAGCTTCCGCCATTACTTTTCCTTCAAAACGAATTATATCCAAAGACGAATTTCTACTTGAAGTTTCCATATGAAATTTTAGGGCATGAAGCCTCCTTTACGAGTTTAGGGCAGAGATTATAGCAACAATAAAAAAGATTAGCTGAGGCTTTTTATAATTAATAAGAGTCATAATGTGTAGAAAGACAATGAGAGCGAAAGTAAAACAAAAATAGAAGGAATTAGGAAAAGAAAGGTTAAGAGGGAATAAAAGTAAATGAATATAAAAATGAAATTAAGTTAAAAGAGAGCAACAAGGAAATTGAAATATTGTATTTATTAGACTGTTGCGAACGTTTAAAGAATTTGTTTTCTTTAACAAGATTTATAGTCTCGTCGTTATTTATATTCTTGAAGTTTAGATGTTTTGAGCGCTTACCTCCTTAAAATTGTCCCATGTTCTGTGCTCCACTATTCTCTCCTATCTATACTCGTGTTTATAAAAATTGCAACACCATGAAGGACTCGTCCGAATTGAATGAAATTTAATGTACAAACGACCTGTGTTGATACAAATAAACGATTAAAATTACAAAGCAAAAAAACAATATTACATGTCGAAAATCAGTATTTGGTGAAGCCACCACGCGCTGCAATAAGTGATGCTATACGACGTGGCATGGAATCAAACAGATGTTGAATGTGTGCCTGAGGAAGAGCATTCCAGATTGCTTGTATGCGACCCCAAAGTTCATCTGTAGTAGCTATGGGACGAGGATCACGAGCGAGACGCCGACCAACGAAATCCCACACATGTTCAATCGGCGACATATCCGGCGAATAGGCAGGCCAAGGAAGAAGCTGTATCTGTTGTGATGAAAAGAAGTCTTGAACATTCCTGGCAATATGTGGGCGGGCATTGTCCTGTTGAAATACAGCTCCGGGAATGCCTTGAAGGAAGGGAACAACTTCGGGCTCCAGAACTTCATTGATGTACCGGTTGCTGTTAAGATTACCCACAATTCGTAGCAGCTGAGATCGTCCATGATACGCAATCGCACCCCAGACCATAACGCTGGGGATTCGTCCACTATGACGTTGGAAAACGCACTCCGGAAGGTGGCGTTCAACTGTATAGCGTCTAACACGGATGCGGCCATCACTGTACCCCAAATTAAAGCGGGATTCATCAGAAAACACCACTTGTTGCCAATCAGCACGCCAGTCTCTATGTCCATGAGCCCATTGTAGCCGCAGGCGCCGATGGTTTTGCGTCAGGAGGATCCTGTATAAAGGAACTCTTGCACGCAGTCCACGGTGCAGTAGACGCCGACGAATTGATGAAGCACACAATGATACACCTGTAGCAGTGCACCAACGTTCTGCCAACTGTCCAGATGAAGCAAAACGGTCCGTCACCGCCATGCGGACCAGGTGTCTATCATCCCGTGCTGACGTCACCTTTCGGCGTCCACTCCCGGATTTCTGAGTTGTCTGGTTCTCTTGAACCCACTGCTTCCACACTCGCATCACTGTGCTGCTGTTACGCCCCATACGAGCTGCTATTGCACGATAAGAAAACCCTCCTTCACGAAGGCCGATCATTCGTCCCCGTTCAAACTCCGTAACTTGCTGAAATGTCGCCCTCTTTCGTCGTAGAGGCATAGTGACGTCTCATGTAACGTTTACCACTAGCAGATAACCATACACGCCCCGCTACAGCCCTCTATTTATACGGATCCATCAGCAGTTCAGAGGGCGCTGCTCAGCCCACGCATGCGCGATGACTCTGAAATTCTAATCATTTGAATAGCATACCCTAATTTGCATTTCCTGAAAGTTTCAGCTCAATCAAGTGATTCCTTCATGGTGTTGCAATTTTTACAAACATGAGTTTAATTATACTGAGAATTATTGCCGTATTATGTGTGTCTCTCTTCTAATTTTCTTTTAAATATTTGTTAAAAATAAAATTAGGATACGGTTAGTGATATTACTGACCCAAGATCAGGTATTTCGTATGTTTCCCACGTTTCAAGAAAAATTTTACAGTAGCAAGAAGTTATAGTTTCGCGAAGAAATTTATTGTTATTTCAGGTATGGACGGACTTTTTCTTTCTAGAAAATGTTTGTCTTTTTACGACACGACGATAATGGGTTCTTTTTCATTGGTACAAGGATTTCTCACAGTCTCACGTGTGTCTACTTTATTACAACCCTTCCATTATATATAATATAGTTTCTATATGATAAAATTTTAACCCTCATATTATAAAAAATAATTCATAATAAAAGATATGCAAATAATTTTATTTATATGTCTTGGAATAAATATATGGAAGAACTAAAATTTGCGTACAAGAACCTTGAGCTAGAAAGGAATTAAAACTTGTACTTTTTTAATCATGTTTTCAATTCAGTAGTATACCATTAATCAATTTAATGAATCAAACGAAGTGTGTGGCACTGTGAGCTAATTTGTTTACGTGTATAGTCCAAAGGTTTTCAAACTGTGCTTTACGGCTCCCTGGACGTTACGTATTTCGGTCACGGCTACATGATGTTGATTAAAATTTCGTATGAAATATTATATAAAAATATTTTTAACGTGTGATTTGTACCTTTGGGAGACGTCAACAGTTTACGAGAGGTGAAGGAAGCCGTGGGTCAAAAACAGTTTGAAAACCTTTGGTCTAATCTGTGACTAGTTGTAGAGCAATGAAGCCAATGTATGGAGATTGAGATGGCGTTAATCGGTTGTTCACAGATGTTGCAAATTGTTGGTCACTCGGCCAAGTATATGGACTTTGCTTTGCTTTTAGTAGTAAGGCTGATAACAATTGAAGGAACGAAAAGTTTTTGATGAAGCATGTTAGTTGATTCACGATTAGGAATGTGTTCGTTTGCTGATGAGTCTTGTGAGCGGGAGCGGACAACAAAAGAGCCTGCATTGGTGTGAAAGACCACTGTGCAGTAGTAGACTCCGTTTCCCAGGATACAATTTTGTTTGAGTTGCCAATGACTGAGACTCGTAATTGCGTAAGCTGTGTTGTTACATTAACAAGTAATATTGAAAATTATATATTTACTGTAGACTATTCAGCATACCCGTCTTAATTATGTGAAGTTGATTATTTGGATGCATTCAAGTTGATATCAAAAACCAAGTCTTCTTTTTCCAGAAGTTATGAGACACATTATCATACAATTTTTGAAAAAAATTGAAGCTCTAAAAAGGAATAATCCGATTATAATAAAACTTCACCTACAAATATCTTTTAATTGAATATGCAAATGATCAAAATTTCATACCCAATGAATGAATAGCGGTAGCTACAGCTTATTAGAACTGCACATCATGATGGATATTAAGAGCGATTCTCGTTTTTTTTTTTTTTTGCAAGTTATAATGTATCTCTAGGCACCGCGGTAAAAATTGCTCAATCCCTGGCTTAGAATAATTGTGTAGAAAAATCTGTTAATCTGAAGCTTTAGAAATAGTTCAATAAAAATTAAGAAGACATATTTACAGTCCTGAATATAAAGTACAAAATCTTGATAAGAATCACAGTCTTGCATCACTGTCATATACCGTCGAACATACTTCGTAGTAGAGAAGGTTGTAAAATAAGGTGGTAAATAAGGTGTTATGATCTAAGAGCCAGAATTTTACTTGTAGGGAACTCTTTCGAAAACGGGGTAGGATTTGGATGGTTATCAATTCTGGTAAATGTACTGTTTTGAAGCGTAGTAAGGTATTCTTCAAAGGGTATAATTTTGCTATCACTGTAAATAGCATTTTTCGATATGAACCACTGTGCTAGAGTTAATCTTCTAAATAATTTGCTTTCGAATCGTGCCAGTTTTTTATATTGGTATTTGAGGCGGTACCCCAGGCTCCGCCTACATAGGTTAGGATTGGCCTAATGACCGTTTTGTTGATCGTTAGTTTGTTTAGGAAGAGCAGTTTGCTTTTCTTGTGAGGAATTGATTTCAGTAAGGAAACAGATTTTTTTGGTTTTTTTTATAGTTTGAATAATATGCTAGTTCTAATTTAGTTTTTGGTCCAAAGTAATTCCTAGATATTTTGCTTGTTTCGTCCATTTGATAACTGCATCAACCCAGTGAATGAGGGTTCCCTCCGGTTTAGATTTTGTAGGACATTTATATTTGTTAGAAAAGGGTATGGCTTTTGTTTTAGTGGGATTAACTTTAATATCCCATTCAATTCCAGTCATCTTCTGCAATGATCGGCGTGTTACCTTTAAATATTTCTTCCAGATCACTGCAGAGGATTTTTTTATTGGGTGGTTTGTAGATTGCAATGTTTTATGTCACCTAATATTGTACTTTTAATAATGACTGCAGTTGCTTCAATGTTTTGAAGGCTTCTGATAGTTACGGGAACATGTGGAATAGTGCCTTTTACAAAAATAGCTATATCACCGGAGGTTATTACCGTGTTTTCTGCGTTTCTATCAAGTCTATGGCAGATATAATTTGGTGCAAGTAATTTTATGTTAGGTTTAAGTTTCATTTCACTAAGCATAAAAATATCTGGCTCCTCTGTTGAAAGAAATTCTCGAATATCCTCTATTTTTTTTTTTTTTTGTAATACCCCCAGAATTAAAAGTAATCAGCTTGAGTTGGGGGAGAGGTGAAAATGTTGTATATAATTTGAGATTTAACAAAAGACAATATCGTAAATTTTCTGCATAGCATCAGTGATTGCCTGTGCACATTCTTTAGGATCCTCTATGTCAATGGTAATAATCATAACCTCCATAAAAATCTTCAGTACTTCTGCTTTTTTTGTTTAGTGGGCTCTTGTTTTTTTGCCGAAGTATGATCCATTAGTATCATGTTTTTTCTTTGACTTTATTAGCATTTATGTCGATGGTAGAATGGTCAGTGATAGATGTTATGTTCTGAGAGACCCTCAGTTCATTATAATTGGCTTCTGAAACTGTCGACTGCATTTGGGAGTGTTCAGCATTAAACCTTTCGAGATCGAAATTTTTTACCTTAAGTTCGTTCGGGGGAGGAGGGTTGATTTTGATAATAACTTCTTCATCACTCGGTTTGATTGGTGAAATTACAATGTCTTTATCGTGCCTAGTATTTTCGTTAACTCTATGAGTGAAGCTATCGGCCTCTCCGAATGTTCTTCCATCCTAATTTGCAGGGGTGGTGAGAGTTCTTTTTGGAATATTCACTTGGTTCGATTTTAATTTTGTTTGTTCCATATCCCTACCTCTAAAGTTAACTCTGGTTGGTCTGTTTGAAGGGTTGCTAGGGCAGCCTCCATAATTAGCAGTATGCTCTTCTCCGCAGTTTGAGCATTTTAAAGGGTGATTTTCATTCCTGGTGCATTGACTATTAAAGTGAGTTCCACTACACTTAACACACGTAGGTGTTGCATTACAGCCCGTAGATGTATGCCAGAAAATCTGACATCTCCAAAATTGTAGGGGTATAATGGGTTTACGAAAATAACTGATCCTAACAACAATGTGATCAATTACTTTTATTTGTGCGAAGATAGGGCTAAAAGAATTTCGTTCCAAGTTAATCTGAAAACTAGGGACGTTTTTCTTGAATCCATTTATTTTCTTATTTAATTGGTACACTCGGCTTGGGTACCCTATCTCTAGAAGTGCTTTTTCCAGGTTTTCTGAGCCATAATCATTCGGAAATCCAGCAACTGTAAATTATATTTTTTAGTGTTTCTTAGGATTAAAACGAAAGTGTTCGATGTTATTTTCTGTAAGACACTTGACAATTTTCCTGTAGTCAGTGGAATTAGAGAGTTGAATTTTCAGACCACCGTTGTTTGTTACGGTGACTGAGCAATCATTTGTAGTATTTTGAACAAGAAGTTTAATATCCTGGTGTTTATGAACACTTTTAACGAAAATAAGGGGTATAAAAGTCTTCTTTCTGGTTTCAGTGGTTTCGTATGGCTTAGTTTTTTGGTTGGATGTCACTGTTATTTCTGTTTCAGGGTCTGGGTTATCGCTACCCTCACTCCGATCGTCTGCTCGCTTTAGGTTTAGATCCGGAGATCGGGACTGTTCTATTATGGGTTGAATTGTTTCTGGATCAGAGGCGTTAGATTCTATATCCGTAGTAAAAATTTCATGTGCCCTTTTTGCTCTAGTTATTCGTTTTCTTTGCGCTTTTTTTAGTCTCTTTAGTAATATTTTTGCTTTTGTTAATGGGAGATTTTCTTTAGAAGATGCCAGAGATTTCTGGAGAAGGAGTTATTTCCTCTTTTTCGTCAATCAAATTTGGTTAACGAGTGTGGTGCTTCTGCTTGGTAGGGTTGAGTTGATAAATTCCTTTTCAAATTCCATCTCAGCTCCAGTTAGAATAATCTTGGATTCCTCGATCTTCTCATTTGGGATTTTTAGTTGTTCTTCATATTCTACAATTCCCAGACGTGTAAAAATTGTAGCAATTGTTTCTTCGTTAACGTGGTCAGCTAACTCGACCCATTTCTTAATTACCATGGGGTTGTTAATCACAAAATCGTCTTTGTTTCTGGTGACAGTACTATTAACATAACTTTCTACGTCCCTTGGAAGGGATTTGATCGCATTAAAGAAAAGGGTATGGTTTGCGACGACGCCCAGTAAAGCGAACGATTCTCGCTTTTAGGGACAGAACTTTCAGCGGATTTTGCTAGAGATTATTTCCATTGATTATAACAAAGCCGCGACGGCAATATTATTGCAAATGCTGTGAACAAATGATAGAGATTAGAAGAGGACGTATCATCGGACTAGAAACAGGCAGTTGGATGAATCGTCATATTGGTCGATATTTGGATCAGAGCGACGCCATAATTGGACGATATTAGAAGCAATAGGTGGTAAACGGTAAATTTCACCCTCCAAGTGGGCAGCGGATGGACCAAGCTGATGCCAGAACGCGAAGATGATGTAATCGTGGTGAGAGAAGCTATAATAGCACTGGATGTATATCTATAACCATCTGTAGTGTAAACATGCACTGAAGTGACTACCTGGACTATTGCTGAACGACTGTAGGCGCGGGGACTACATTCATGACGCCCATGACGCCGTCCACTATTGACCCCCTCCCATCGTCAGAAGCAATTGCAGTGGTCTCGGCAGAGCGGCCACGTGTGGGTGTGTAGCTTGTTCTCCGCAGGAAAGCGCCTGATCAGAAGGGGGCGCCATTTCAAAACAACAAATGGTAAATTTTTATACACTGTCTTCAGATCAGTTATTAAATACCTAAATAGAAACCCATTTAAGTCGATAAATGATAATATATTTTTATAACTTTCATGAAGTAAAACTTTGCTACAAAAATTGCACAACTTAAAATCAAGAGTAAGGCGATAAAAACTGAAGAGTAAACAACGGATTAGCCACTTTGCCTTAACATACTACTAAATGAGTGGTATACAGGCTCGAATTTAGGGTGCGAGGTATATATTGTATTTGTATATTAAAGAAATAGCAATTCCTTGAAATTAATTTAATTTCAATTTGCAAATTCCATTTTATGGGGGTCCTAAAATCCAAGTTTGCACAAAGGCGCCCAACGCGACGGCTCTGGGTGCCGGGCCCCGTCATGTGGAGCTATGCTTAGTGGGTTCGAATTTTCATCAGTGAGGGTCCCGTTTTGCATTGAGCTCCAACGACCAGCGTAAATGTGTCTGGATATGGTTCGGCCGCTGAGGAATTCCTCTTTTATTGTCGAATTCTCCGCGGCGCGACAATAGAGAGTTATAGTTTGGAGCACCATTTCGTTTGATAGATGGACCCCTTGCGTGGTCTTCCATGGTACCCTCATCGCACAAGTAATATACTATCAACGAAATTCAAGGACCATTTTACGTTGCTGTTCCTTTCGTAGCATACGTGGATTATTTTCCAGAAAAATAATGCCCGACCATACACAGCACTCCTCCCTAGTGACTGCTTTTCATGCTGGGGACGTACTCCCTTGTCCAGCCAGATCCCCTGATATCTTTTCTATCTAGTACATTTAAACCCTGATGGGGCAAAGTCTGTATCCTTCTTAAGACGTGGCCGAAATAACCCTCCAGCAAAATGAAGAGCGTTTGGCAAGTAAGTTCTCAAAACAACATCCGTCAACTTCATATACCCATGCTATGCCAAATAACAGTTTGTATGAGCGCCAAAGGTGGAATAACTATATATTGATTTGCTATTGTTCGTTTGCGGAAAACTGGCGGGTACTACCGTTAGAATTCAAGGGAGCTGACGTCACAGACGGCTTGTTTCATTGGGTTTTCGCGCTGATCACTGGTTTTTCGCGCACGAAAAACCAGTTATGAAAGACGCCCTTCCCTCTACTGAAATGAAACAAGCCGTCTGTGACGTCAGCTCCCTTGAATTCTAAGGGTACTACCCGCCAATTTTCCGAGAACGGACTTTAACTCTGTGTAGCTTTTTCTCACAATTAAATAATCGAATTATTTTTTAATTTCAATCATTTCCATATTTTGACATGTACAATATATGTATCTCATTTTATCGCAATCAAATTATTCCTTTTTTGTGTTGCCTTTTTTTTCTAGGAGTGTATATAATTGTTAATATTGCAACATTGCTCACACCTGCTTCATTTCGATTCTGAAAATTCTAATCGGCAATGGGGTGGGAATTTCATAAAGGGTATCACACCAGGTCACTGATTAATAATCATCAGGTCTATTAATCGAAAAGTCTCATTATATAGCTTATTATCCTCTGCCACCAAACCAGTTTGATTTGAAACCTGCTTTAGCAAGAAAATTGAATTAAAATATTTTATATTTAAGGATATAAAATTAGGCAATCTCTATTATCAACATAATTCGGGAAGTTTATAAAAATTTAGACCAATTTTAAAAATTCTGGCTATTCAGTTTAGATATAGCCAACACGATATATTTATGGGAATTTTATACTTCTTTCACATTTAAAATTCAAAGCACATGCCTCAAACATTCTGTTGTAAAAATCAGCCCCCGGATAAAACAAAACTAAAATACTGACTCAGTATTTCATTGCTTGCACGTTTGTATTTTTCGTCAATTCTCTGTAACTACGTTAGAGATCAATAAACTCAGACAGAATTTTTATTTTTGGTTTTGAATAGAAAGGTAGACGTTCTCTTGCCATTTTTGTTCGCAGTGGTTTTCATTGCGCGAATATATTAGTTGGAGACGCAAAGAAATCAGTGTTTGCAACCTAAGTTGAAAATCTGAAACAAATAGCACATAATTATCTCTTAAAAATTATCATTTATTTACCTTAGATAAGCGTTTAATATAAAGTATTTGAGACAGCATTTGTAGCAACAGTTCTACAGGCCTGCACAAAAGTTTAGACACAACACAAATTTGAGTATAACAAAATACTATTAAAACTGAAGAAGTAGGAACTTTAATATTACGAAGTATGAACACATGTAATATGCAAATTAAAAATTTGAGAACAGAAAGGCACATCAGTACCAAACTTACTGCAATATCTAACTTAAAATGAGTATTTAAATGAATACTTAAAATGAGTAAAATTAAATTTCAATTTTAGTAATCGAAACAATTGAAGAAGTAGGAACTTTAATATTACGAAGTATGAACACATGTAATATGCAAATTAAAAATTTGAGAACAGAAATCACATCAGTAGCGAACTTGCTGCAATATATAACTTAAAATAAGTAAAATATGTGGCACAAAAGTTTAGGCACAAACATAAATTTTAGCACTTGCATAAGGAAATGAACAATTTTAATAATCAATGTAGCCACCATTACTTCGTATTAGATTAAATACGCGGTCGTTCATTGAAAGCACAAGATTTTGAAAGGTTTCTGGTTCAAAATTAAACCACGCTTCTTCTATAGCCTTTTTAAGTTCTAAAACGGACGGATATTGCTTTCCATTGGCATACACAACATTCGTTAGTATGCCCCATACATTTTCGATGGGATTACAGTCAGGACTAAGAGCAGGCCAATCGAGAACTGTAATATTTTTAGCGCTCATCCATTCTTTTGTTGACCTGGATGTGTGGATGGACGCATTATCTTGTTGGAAAACCCAGTTTCGTCCACATAAAAGTTCGCCAAAAGGTAATAGGTGACTTTCAAGAGTTGCCTGGTATGCCTTGGAATCTTGTTTTCCATTCAAAAACGCCAAAGAAGTCTGTCCATTGAAGCTAAAGGCTCCCCAAACCATGACTGAACCTCCTCCTTGACGTCTCCTGAACCGACTTAAGGGGAGTTTTCGAAGATCGTGCCAGTAGTGTGAAAGGCCATCGGGACCATCTAAGTTCCACTTTTTTTCATCACTAAATAACACCTGGAGCCATTCGTCACTGTATGATATGTGCTGCCTTGCCCATTGTAGTCGTGCTTGTTTATGATGTAATTGCGAGCAGGGCTTGCGGCGCATTTTTGCATATCTCAAATGCCTGCATTCTACAATCCTTCTACGTATGGTTTCTCTTGAAACTCGCGTTGCTAACGTGTTTTTCATTTGATTTGTAGACAGGCTTTCATTTGAAGCCAATCTTCGTATTTGTCTATCATCCCGAATGCTGGTCACTCGAGGCCTCCACGTCCGTGATTTCTGTTGATAGTGATCACCCCGGGATAACATTCGATATATACCTCGCTTTTAATGGTTTAATATAACAGAAATTTGAGTAACAGATTTACCTTGCAGCCTCCAAATCTTCAAAATCTCGTTATTCGTAAATTATTTGACTTCGGCATCTTTCTAAGCATTCCAAATTATTTCAGGCCTTATATAACGACTCTGGAAAATGCCCCTTTGATCACGTGGGCACTTCCCGTCGTTAATTTGCATGAATCTAACATATGTGCCTGAACATTTGTGGCATGCAGATTCTAATATTACGGTGCTACGAATATCTTGTTTCAGCTCTATTGGTAATCTTTGGAGTTGCACTATTTATTACTAGTTCTAGGATTATTTTGATAAAATATCAGCGAATTTCAATGTTAATTTTCGCTTTTATTTACGATTTGACTCTGTGTCTAAACTTTTGTGCAGGTCCGTATGAAGTGTCAAAATTCATACCTGGTCTTCGTATCGTTTGTTTGCTTGAGTTTTATGGCACAAGGAGAGTAAGGGTCATGCTACGCCACTTCATATTAAAGATTTAATTTCGTTAATACAGCGATTAATATAATTTGAACTATAAAATTATATTTAATACCACTGTTAATTTAACAAACTAGAAATACCAGTTTTCTCTAGAACTTTTCGTTTATATGTTTTATATCGCAAGATGATATTGGGAGATGATTAAATAATATTTTACTGTCTGTGTGTTAAGGAAGTAGTACTGCCCATTTCTGAAAAATGTTTCCAGAAATATATTTAGGTGGTAATAGGCTGTACATAAAATATCAGAAAAATAACATGGATTATATAAAGCATTAATTAATTTTTATTTGTTAAAATCACATATAAACGACTTAAATTCTAAGCCTATTAGTTTTTTGCGTATCACAAACATGCATATAAAATATACTACGGTTTTAATTTAACCTAGGTCCTTCAGAGAATGAGCGTCATAACATGAAGAAAGAGAAAAAATTCTTATTTTCTCACGTAATATTTGAAGCCATAACATAGAAAGAAATTGATGGATAAGAAATGAAAATTACAAACTTTTTCTTTCGAATTAATAAATTTTTAGAAAAATTATCGCTAGCCACAAACAAATATATATCCTTATGCTTTTTAAATAAAGAATTAAATATACTGTGGAGATCAAAGCACTAGTTAAAAATTTTGATAGCTTGTAGATTCAAATTTTAGATTTTGAGAAAAGTACATCGTGGAGGTACCCATTATCGGCATTTAAATAACAAATGATGAAAACAACTAATCAAAACTTTGATTTTGATGGAGATATTTGTCCTAATGGTTTCAAACTACATACCTGCAATTTATTATTGCACAAAAAAAAAAAATTCTGTTTCTAAAATTTTTAATTAAATTCAAGCATATTAACTGCAATCAAAATATATTTCTGCAACAAGTTGTCTATTTGTAAAGAAAACTGAAGATAAAATGTTTAATTTTGCTGTTGAAGCAGATAATATAAATAGCCAGAAAGATTTCAGTGATTTATTATTCGTTCCTGTAACATGAAACTGAAAACAGTTAAATAGTTCTGTCAACAAAAGTTATATCGATTGTCGAGTTGTCTACAGATTGAGAGGTTTTAGGAATAGAACAGAATTGTTTTCATTTCTGAAATAAATAAATTTACATAGTTATAAAAATATTTTGCGTATAATCATAATTAATATTTCTATGAATAAATTTCAGTTCATCGTAGCATTGATTATATATATATATATATCGGCGCGGATGCAACAAAGACCAAGAATACCACGCCAACCGGCATCTTGGAAACTCTGCAAAGCAACCAAGATCCTCAATGAACATACTCTACCACTACACCTACAGAACCACAACTCCCTACAGGAAATACACACCGCCATATACTGTGCAGCAGTAGCGGCATCACGCGCCAATGGGTACGAAGTAAGGAACGAAGGCCGAAGTAACAGAGGAAACAAAGCCCAACCACCATGGCAAGTGAGACTGCAAAAAAGAATAGAAGAGCTCCGCAGCAGCATAGGGCGAATAACCCAGTACATGCAGGGAAATAGGGGTAAGAAATTAGTGAGGAAAGTGAAGATGGCCCTTAAGAGAAATAGGATTCATACAAGACACGAAGAGCCCAATAAACACATCAGCGAATATCTGGATACCCTCAAACAAAAACTGGGTGTATACGCCAGAAGACTCCGAAGATACAAAGACTATACCAACAAAAAACAACAGAACATGCAATTCCAAGCAAACCAGAAGGCCTTCTACAGGAAGCTTCGAGAGACCCCAGCGAACAAAGACAAGTACGAAGCCCCAAAGCCAGCAGAAATAGAGACCTTCTGGAAGACACTATGGTCCAATGAAGTACAGCACAAAAGCGCCCCCTGGATTCAGCAAGAAATGGAGGCTACGAGAGGAATAGAGGAGATGGAGTACACGGGCATCACGATAGAGGAACTCCAGCAGGTAATCCAACGTACGCACAACTGGAAAGCACCCGGTATTGACGGCATACACAACTTCTGGTACAAGAAATTTACCAGCGCCCATGGCCCATTAGCCAAGGAACTTACGGCGATAATTGAAGACCCCAGCAAAATGCCTGAATTCCTCTGCAAGGGAATAACTTACCTCCTACCGAAGGACCAGGATACCAGTAACCCAGCGAAATACCGACCCATTACGTGCCTTAACACCCTGTACAAGATACTCACGGGGTGCATCTCTGAAAAAATAAGCCGGCACAGCGAAAGCAACAACTTAATGACGGAAGAACAAAAGGGATGCCAGAAAGGGACTCTGGGATGTAAAGAGCAGCTTACCATCGACTCAGTTATCCTGGAACAAGCAAGAAAACAAAAGCGAAAACTCAACACCGCATACATAGACTACAAGAAGGCTTTCGACTCTGTTCCGCACTCGTGGCTCCTTGAAATACTCAGCATATACAAAGTGCATCCCTCAATCATCCGATTCCTACAGAGCAGCATGAAACAATGGAGAACCCGGTTACAGCTAAACACGCCAGACAGTAAAATAGAAACGGCCGAGATCCCCATCCGCCGCGGAATCTTTCAAGGAGACGCACTAAGCCCCCAGTGGTTCTGCTTGGCGTTAAACCCCTTGTCAAGGATGCTGAACACAAGTAAATACGGATACATGCTGAAGAAAGACAAGAGAAACCTACATAAAGTCTCCCACCTCATGTACGTAGATGACATCAAGCTATACGCGCCAACAATCACCCAACTCCGACAACTCATCAGTATAACAGAGACATTCTCCAAGGACATAGGAATGGAATTCGGCCTCGATAAGTGCAAAATACAGAAGAATAGCAAAGAAGATTTACCAGGCATCGAACTCGAAGACGGGAGACTACTGAAGACCTTGGACGAGGGCGAAACCTACAAATACCTAGGGATAATGCAAAAACGGCAGCAGGAGCACAAGAAAGTCAAAGTCCAGCTCACGCAAGCATTCCAAGAAAGACTTAGAAGCATTGTGAAGACGAAACTGAGCGGGAAGAACACCACGCAAGCAATTAACGCATATGCGGTACCAGTGCTCACCTACTCCTTCGGGATCATCAAATGGTCCAACACTGAACTAGAACAACTCCAGCGGAAAATGAGAACCATCCAGAGAAGAGCCGGACAACTACACCCTGCAACGGCAATTGAACGGCAAACACTACCCCGGGAAGAAGGAGGACGCGGACAAGCGGACCTCAAAGACTTACATGACAAGCAGATCCAGAGCATGAGGCAATACTTCCAGTTGAAGAGTCCCCGATCGCCACTCATCCAAGCCATAATACAAGCAGATGCAAATTACACGCCACTAAACCTGTGTAGTACCGAAGAGCGTGTCCTCGAAACAGCCAACGAACAGAAACTGAGAACTTGGGCCGGAAAACCATTACATGGCAGGCACTACAATGACCTGCAACAACCACACGTTGACAAAAAGGCATCAAATTCTTGGCTGGCCAAAGGCACTCTCCAGCCAGAGACAGAAGGATTCATGCTAGCCATCCAAGACCAAGTGATCGCAACAAGGAACAATCAGAAATTCATCCAGAGAAAAGACATAGAAAGCGACAAATGCAGACACTGTCATGCGGCATCGGAGACAATCCAACACGTGATGGCAGGATGCAAGATCCTTGCGCAGTCAGACTACAAACATAGACACGATCAAGTAGCGAAAATAGTCCACCAGAAATTGGCAGCGAATGCTGGCTTTCTGACAGAAAAATGCCCGTACTACAAATATGAGCCAGAGACCGTGCATGAGAACGAAACACACAAGCTTTACTGGGATAGAGCAATCATAACAGACAAGACAGTCCCACATAACCGTCCTGACATAACCCTCGTCGATAAATCGAATAAGACCACGTACTTAATCGACATAGCAGTACCCAACACCAATAACATACAGACAACCTACACAACGAAAATCACCAAGTACCAAGATCTCAGACATGAAGTACGAGATATATGGGGTATGGAAAAGATCCTCATCATCCCGTTAGTCATCTCAGCAACAGGGATAGTACCAAAAACGCTTGCGACGAATTTGGAGATACTCAACATTGACCCAAACACCTACATTGAAATACAAAAAGCCACAATCCTAAACACGTGTCACATTGTCAGGAAGTTTCTAGACATGGCACATTAAGAAGTGATGTAAAAAGAGGCTTGGGAACATGGCGCTCTGCCCGTCCCAAAGCCTGTTTCCGCCAAGAATGGGCGAGGAAAACTTTTATATATATATATATATATATACAGGGTCTATACAAAATGGCGGAAAAAGTTCACTACACGATTCCTTGTGAAAAAGAGGAATAAAAAATGTCCAGTGTAATTTTTGCTTAAAATCAATATTTAATAAGATAATTAAGGCCAAAGATGAACGAATCACGCGCCAGACACGCCCATCGTTAGAAAAGCAAACCAAA
>QLNU02015360.1:199374827-199391783 GCA_006491805.2 Dysdera silvatica
GTTAATTTAAAAACGTAAGGATCATTAACTTAAACAAAACCAACCCCTAAACTAATTGAAAACTTATTAGTTTACTGAACCGCCTGCCGCGTATGTACTTCTGAAATCCACCCAATGGGCAAAATAACGTGAAATACATTTTAGAAATAAAACATATGAAGTATATTTTCGATGTAAAACACACGAAGTATATTTTCGATATACACATACGAAGTATATTTTTTATATAAAATATGCCAAGTATACTTTTGAGATAAAATATACAAAGTATATTTTCTATATAAAATATATAAAACACATTTTCGATATAAATGTATGAAGGATATTTTAGATATAAACATACGAAGGATATTTTCGATATAAAACATGAGAAGTATACTTTTGAGATAAAACATACGAAGTATGATTTGACATATAATATGCGGAGTATATTTCCTATATAAAACATATGAAGTTTATTAAAATGAACCGTTGAGAAGTATTGTATTGTAGTTCTAACTATAGTCGATTTATTTGTAATCAATTAGTGCCAATATCGCTGCACAGATGAGCGCTGAACATTGAATATCACTAAACATAATATGGTAGGAATATCCATCGCGAAATAAAAAGTTAAAAAAATATTGGAATATTTTATTTATCATTAGCTGATTTACTATAATCCCCATTAGCTCGTTCATTTTTATTTTTTCAAATTAGTTGATCCTCAAACGGTATGAATTTTGAAGCAATAAAATGTACGTTTATTGAAAAATAATAAAAAACAAGGCTTGCTACAATAAAATTCAGTCTATAAATAATTAAAACTGAATGACTTATTTCAAACCAAATCGATCTCCATAGCTTCATTAAATATAAATTACGAATTTATCTGAAAGTATATATTTCACCGGAAGAAAAACTATTCAGTCCTGAAAGTAATTAAAATAAATGACAAAAAATATTAAAATCGTTTTATTTGTGTTTGCGACCTTTCCAATTTATATATACATATCGAGTATGTTTTCAAATTTTGTGGAGGAACGTTGTCGTATTTATTATTTTTGAAAATATTGCTTTAGGGATACCTGGAATTTCAAGCGCGGTTTTTTCTTTCACCGTTTCCGCTCTAAAAATCAATATGACGTCATTGAGAAGTTCCAATCTCCTGAGAGGGAAGTAAAATTCTCTTAAAAGTGAAGTGCTTAAATAAAATAAACCCTGAATGTTCACAGTTAATGTGCTTCTAAAATATACTGTGTTATGGAAGTTCGCTCAATAAAAATAATAGGTTTATAGGGAAAAATACAGTATGAAGAAAAACACTCAAAACCTCTAAAGTCTTAAACATAATAATAAAAAATCTATGCCTCAAATATAGGAACTTAAAAATAGAGTGAATGGAAAATGGTGCATCTTCAATTACCATTAAAGGTATATATTACACAGTAAATATATATAAATCCTTTCCTTGACGAACGTCATAAATTTGTTTAGTGGTAGAATGTTATGATTTCAAGTTATGGGGAAAATGTGGAAACGATACACATGCATACAGTTCTGTCAAAGTGCTTTGCTACTTCAAGTCTCGTTTTCATTACTTTTTCATTCACTATTTGAACATTTACATTCATGGTGTTTTCACGTGCTTGAGGTATTATGTTAAATGATTTTATGAAGAAAGTTACCCCATCACAGGAGAACGACGAGATGCAGAGTCACAAGAAAACGCATGTAAGTAAATTAAGATAAAAGAGAGCAGGTTAATTAGTGCCGGATTAAGGTTTTTATGTGCCTTATACCGGGAGGATAGAATGGGCCCCTAAAGAATGCGTCCCTTGCGATAGTAAGTGAATAACTCGTGATTTTTTCCTTTGAAGTACAATATCTTCAGCATCCAGATATATGAATAATGACCATTTCTCAGATGTTTGTAAATAAACAAAATTAAAGCAACGCTTAAATTTGAATAGTTTCAGGTTCTTCAAGACCCCTACGGGGCCCTAAAATCGCGGGGCCATAGACCCGGGCCTATTTGGCTAATACTTAAATCTTGCATTGAGGTTAAGTATACGTCAGGCCTGTAGCCAAGCCGGGGCCAGCAGGGGCTTGGCCCCAGTTGCTCCATCAAGCTATCTATGTATATGGAACAAGGAACAATCCCTGGGTACCCTGTGCCCATTGCTTTGCCCCAGTAGCCCCTTCATCCTGGCTATAGGTCTGTGCTGCGTATTCCACCGTTCTGATGACGATTTCATGTTTTAGGCATTTTATTTTCCTACTTATTTATTTCCTATAAACACATTTGTACATTATGAACACTTATTGCAAAGGGAATGGTTACATTCTCATTTGGTTTGAGTTGCTGGAAGTTGTGACTTTAACATTTGTTTTATTTGTAAAATTACATTGTTTGTAAAATTACAGTGTTTCGGATTTTCGTATGTTCTGTAAGCATGTTTTTTACATCCTCCGTCAAGAGAATTATCTAAATCGAATTGAAGGGTATTTGTTATTAGGTACTACATAAACGTTGATGTGTTTTCATGCGTCAATTTATATGAATGTATATATATATGTGTGTGTGCACATACACGTTTATTTGCTCGCTTATTCTAAACAGAGACGTGCCAAATTATTCATTGATGGACCCAGTAAATGTTTTTTCCAATCTATAATGAATGAAAGAATCATTCAATAATAGGAACAGTGACCGATTTGATATACCTGTAATTCGAAATAGTCGTTATACCAAATTTTGAACTATTTCACTAAGAAAAATATATTTTAGTTATGTATAAGTATATAAAAGAGTGAGTGTATATGTGCTAGGTATGAATATATTTTCTGTCTTTATATTGTTAAAAACAAATACATAAATACTTGTGTTCGCGAAGAAATTATACACAAAAAAATTGGTTAAAATACAAAATACTAGGGAAGAAATTCACATATAAAATGTTAGACACTGACAAAATGATAAATGAAAACAATCGTCCAAGTTTTCCAGACGCATTAGCAGAAGTCTTTCATCAGGAATAACGTTGAATTATTCCAACTCTTGAAGAAAGGCTGCTGCTGACGAGTCCTAAAGTTTAGGTGACATTTTTAATTTTCTATTTTATCAGTGATTTATCTATTGTGTGCAAATCTATGAAAGATAATAAAAAATTATCAAAATTAAAAGGTTTTAATGCATTAACAGCTCTTTCGATAGCCACGTATTATCTTCTTCAGAATGAAACTGAATTGAGACTTTTTTATTATTTTGTACCATATTTTGTTTTTCAATGTCTTACGCCAACTGCTTATTCAGAATTATTGTAAATAAATATATATTAAAAATAATTATTTCAATATTAATTTTTAACACTGTTTTCGCGTGTGCAACGGTCGTTAGAATTCATATTATATGTTCTCGTAGGTGAAAAATTTAACCTTAAGTGAAAAATTAACTCTCAGATGAAAAATTAGTACTCTTAATAAACACGGAATGAACACTTCGTGTTCAATAGGAGTTTATTTCAGCCGATTCTTGGCGAAGGACAGCTGCGTCTTCTTGAAACTTTCCATCGAAAATAAAAATTATGCTTAATAAACGTTGATATTAATATTTAATGTACTGTAAATACTGCTATACCGATTTTACGCTCGATATTACATGATAATGAATCACAACAAAAAATCATATCATGAACTGGATTGATCACTTTAATTCCGTTTTCGCTTTGAAACCAAAGTCATTTGAATGAAAGGTAATATTTTTTATGCTTCGTTTCCTACCCGTTTTATTGGGCTCAGTTTTATTGTGGTCAATATTTTTCTTCCTAAAGAAACAGATCGGATTACAAGGTGTCAGTTACAAGCATTTTTCCCAGTCGTTTTCGTAAAGTCCTTGTCGCAGATGCAAAATTAGAATCGTTGTTGGATGGACAGCATTATTGACACACGGAAAGTAATTAATCAACGCAAAAAAATTAGATAACCGTTACTGTCATTCAGTCCTTTCTCTTCGTTTTCGTAATAACAATGCACTCAAATCGCATAACTTTATGAAGGATTATATAACTTATGTCGCTTTTTTGACTCCTGATCCTGAAGTCAATTCAGGCAAATGTAACTGACCCGAAAACGCAAAAACAGGGCTCAAACTAGCGATGAAATCTACGAAATTCTTATGATTGTTTCATTGCCACAGAATATCAGAATGACAGCGAGTGTGGTATAGTACAATAATGATGATATTCTTCTTTTTAATTGTATTTTTTTTGTTATTTTGACTTAAAAATGAAATCCCTTTATCCCCAATCGATTTTATTTAGGTAATTTAAATAAAATAGACTAAGGTTGAAGTGCTTGTTTACTGGTCAATATAAAATAGATAGTTTGCACAAAAAATAATCAGTCGGCACAAAAAAATAGTTAGCTGCTTTGGGGTACGTACAGGCCGATATTTAGAGTCTGACGCAATAATTAATGCTTGATCAATGGAAACACCAGTGAAATGTTTTGCATTAAGAAACAAAGCAGAATTATAAAACTAATAGCAGATTAAAACGTTAACTGAGACGTAAAACATTACACACTTAAATCTAATTAACATTCAACTTGGAACAGGAAAATCACCTCGTTATAAGTTTGCATACGATTAATGGATTTTACGAACCCTCCCCGCCGTCTTTTTGTGGCATATATTTAACCTGGAGTTTTACGTAAATTAACATCAGCGGAAATCGCTAATTTCATAGCAGGTATTTTGCAATTACCTCGAAGCTATTTCTCATCTTCGCTAAGTAAGAACACGGAACAACAACACATGCGAAAGAAGAATTTTCTTAATTGAAAGATAAAGTTTGGGTAATACAAATTAGGGCTTTATTTGTCACAACTATAGAAAAGACTTGCCTAGAGCTTCGAAATTCACAGTAGGTAGAATCACATCTATATATTATCAGTGTGGAATAAGGGAGGATTTCTAATACGTGAATTGATGCTCAAAATTCACGGATGATTTATAAAAGCGAATATAATTCACGGCGTTGCTAAAAAAGCAAAATATCGTGAGTAAAGATTTATTAGTGCACACATTTGGAATCTCCAAGTTGGGCGCAATGGTATCTATGGAACTAGCATGAATTACACTTATGGAATTTTATATATAAGAAGAGAGCAAAGCATATACACTCAAAGTATGCCACGGAAAGTTACTGAAACATTGCTGTCTGGCGTTATAGACCATCATACGTTTGAGGTTTAAAATGCTTTTTGTGGAAAGTTTCAATCAAAATTTGGATTTGCAGAATAAACTAAATTAATGCAGATTGCGCGCTCTTCTCTACGTAACGCGTAAGGGTTTCATCAACAAAAGGTTCTTTTCTATTTGCTAGGTATTCAGAAAAGTTAATGTGAAACTGGCTTCCGCCGAAGATCTATTGAACACGCTTTCATTGATCGTTCGAAAGCGCTATCGGTAATTCAATTGACCGATCATCATCTACGATAATGCCCAGAGAAACCCAAGTTAGGCAAAATGTCATGACCTCAAAGAACCGGCTTTTCCTTAATCTCAACATCCATTGCTAACTTAGCAATTTTATGGTTATTCAAGCAAGAAAGTTCATCTTAAGTTGTAGATAGATAGTGTTTATGATAAAACACACATATTTATATAAATAAATAAGCAGCATATGCAAAGGAGTTGGTATATTGACTGTGATTTTAGCTGTGTTTTGCGGATCAAGTAGGATATTATTTTGCAGCATTCAAATTAAAAATTAACAGTTTTCAGCATTTGTTGAAACTACACAAAAGTATGAGTCAGTTTGAGTTTTACAATTTGTAAAATAAATAAGTAAGGATACTTTTTATTGTAATATCACCCTGTATTTACCCGCTCAAATTTGGGTACTTTTAAGTAGTAGTATTTTAAGTAAATTTGGGTACTTTTTCCTTCGACGTTACATTACAATGTCAGATGATTTCGTATGAATTTTGAAGTAAAGGACGCCTTGAAATTTCCTGCATATATCGGTGAAAACACTATTATAAAAATACAAGTTTTAATTACAATAGCCATTTGAATAAGGCCTTGTTTAATTAATCAGTGTCCAATTCAGTTCATTGCTTATTATTCACTTGTAGGTGACTCACTGTAGGCACATGAATAATGTGAGAAAATAAAATTACAAACTCAATTGTTTTCAATATTTCGCAGTTGTTCTCATAATTTGTATCAGTATTTTCTTTTCAGAGCCATAATTTATGAGGGACGTGTAGGAATGTATTTTTGTAGAAAAATGCCGTATCAATAACTGAACTTCAATGATTTTCGAGGGAAATTTTTGGCCAAAGTTTCATAAAACCTGTGCTGTAAGAAATGAAATTCAAGCACCACATGAAAATTCGTTTTTTATTTATGGAATTTAAATGAAAAAGACATGTCTTAAAAGACAGATATGGAAACCCTGGATACATGTGGAGTGTATGAATTAAATCTTTGAATTGCACATGCTCGATTTATTATTGAATTTTGTATAAAATAATACATATATGCTTTTAAAATAGTGTTACATTTAATTCTTCACATTAAAATAAGCGGAGGACTTTTGGGATACTCAGTATTTGGCATTCATCAGCATTTGTATCTTCA
This sequence comes from Dysdera silvatica, assembly GCA_006491805.2. Taxonomy (NCBI): domain Eukaryota; kingdom Metazoa; phylum Arthropoda; class Arachnida; order Araneae; family Dysderidae; genus Dysdera; species Dysdera silvatica. The sequence continues at coordinate 199,381,456 of QLNU02015360.1, forward strand.
AATTCTCGATTATATTTTTTACCATAATTTACATGCGTTAATAACACTCTAATTCAAATGATGTTATAAAAAGCGACAAATTGATTAAAGTTAAAAAAAAGCACAAAAAGCAAAAAATGCAACACAAGCGATTTAAATACTATTAATTGTGTATAAAGAAAGTTACAATAAAGGGTTTATAATGTATATAATAATCACTGCCCTTTAAAAAATAAATAAAATAGGTAAATTTAAAATTTAAACCAAAATTTTAGCAAAGCCCATTCGAGGATGGAACGAGGTCTGAAACGTTATTAATTAAAAGCCAGACAACAGTGAAAAAAAGAATCAACAAAGCAGAATGTTAAGAAAGCCTGCAGATGACATTAAAATTAAAAGGTTGTTATAGAAAAGTACAGATTAGAAGAGCTTGAAAGTGACAGAAGGATGTGACGGGCATGTCATTTCAGGATATCCGGTATTGGAATATTAAGTCGCTACTGAAAAGGTAAATAAACTAACCGGTATATACTAGAATGAGCCGGGAAAGCTAAGTAAGTTTCAATTCATACCGACTACTAAAACTTCCTTAGTGGGCGAAGTGCACGACGAAGCTTCGGAACAAAATTTTAAAAACCTTTCTCATTATCCATCTCCGTAAATGTCAAATCGCAGTCGCATCTAACGAAGAATAATTAGCAACAGATCCTAAGTGACAAGGTATATAGGGCGCATAGGAAGTCCCTTTATCTTGGAATAACTCGCGAACAAAGAGAGCCACAGCTTTGCAATTTATATGACGGTACTAATGAGAAGCTGGTACGTTGCACTAAGCGGAAAGTAAGACATAAAATAAAATAAAGAACGTTTTAAGTTTAGATTTTATTTTTTAATTAAACTCAACCCATTTCGGACGAAACTTCGGCCGCACATCGTCAGGAGAGTCACTTAGGACGGATGGTGGTAAACAAACGAAGTGTTGCCGATGTATAAGTTAGTTGTGTTGCCAGATGGTGGCGTTTGGTGTTGACTGCCGCGCCATCTATCGGGAGTAGAACGAGGCAAATTAAATAGCGGGTTGTCGCTCTATTATTATATTCTTCCAGGCTTGGCTGAGAAACGGAATGGACCGAAGATCGTTGATAATTTGATCGGAATGTTTAAAAATGCGGACAGCTTCCAAAAAAAACCAAAAAAAAAACCAATTCTGTTGGAGACCTACCTGGGTTGACAGATGATGGTGGCGTTATTGAAATTAAAACGATGACCACTCTCCCAGCAGTGGATTGCGATTGAAGACTTATTAAATTCAGCCTTCTCAACGTATTTTTGGTGTTCTTTTAATCGACGCTGTAGGACGCGTTTGGTCTGACCAATGTACGATAAATTGCACTGGCAAACGATCTGATATACTCCCCGTTGAAGCGATAGGAGACAATCTTTGAGCTTAGATGGATAGATTTTGTTGGTTGGCGAGAAAGTTTCCTTGAAGTTGGCGTTACAAAGACTTTTTGCAACGGCGACATTGATTTTTGGGAAGAAAGGAAGCACAACGGAACTGGAAAATTCTTTAGGAAGGTGTGGACAGAGAGAGAGAGTGTGTGGTGTGAGTAACATGTTTCGAAAATTTGGTGACTGCTAGGTCTATGATGTTGGCGTGTAAACCTCTATCAATGGCGATCGATTTTAAGAGGTTGGGTTCCTGAGACAATGCTGAAGGGGTTGAACAAACTTTAAGAGCCCTGTTTACGAATGTGTGAAACGCAGCAATTTTTTGTTGAAATGGGTGACAAGACTTAATGTGAGGTGGAAGCGAAACTCCGAATGTCTTACGGTAAATGGATGTGGTAAATTGACGACCAACTTTTTTAACCAAAACATCGAGGAAAGGCAGGGCGTTGTTTTGTTCTATTTCGAGTGAAAATTCCAGGTGCGAGTCTATTGGGTTAACTACCGGCAGAATGGAATCGATTTGGTTGGAAGGGTCTTCCCAAATGATGAAAACGTCATCAACATAACGAGTCCAAAATTTAAAGTTGACGTTTTTGAAAAGTTGAACTTCAAAATAGTGCACGTAGATGTCGCCAAGAATCGGGAATAATGGATTCCCCATTGCCAAGCCTTCGGTTTGCTGGTAATGCTGGCCTCTAAAAACAAAATATGCGTAATTGATGCAGAATGAGGTTAAGGAAATGAGTTCACTTATTTCGGATTGTGCAAAATGATATTCCGCCAAGCGGCGCTGAAGACAATTAAGAGGCCCCACGACAGGGATATTGGTGAACATGGACTTCATGTCTAAAGAAGCGATGGTACAGTTACTGGCGGAGAATTTAGAAAGTTCGTTGACAAATTGGAATGAATTCTTGCACGTAAATGAGTTCGATGTGGTGAGTGGGGAGAAAACCGACACCAAACATTTGGCGAATTTATAGGAAACGGTGTCAATATTTCAAACTATCGGGCGGAAAGGAATGCCCGGTTTATGTACTTTCAGAAGTGCATAGAACTCGGCCGGAGAGGCATAAGACGAGAAAAGTGATTTCTTTTTCACGGAATTAAAGGGAAGATTGGATCAGTTTGTTGTAATTGGCCTGGAACCTATCAGTAGGGTCCTTTGGAATAAGTTGGTAAGGTCCCCATTCAAGGATTTTGGAAGTGCCATCGATATACTGATTTTTAGTCATAACAACAATTTGTCCCCCTTTGTCAGCTTTCGTGATACGAAGGTTATCGTTGTTGAACAATTCCGTAACGGCATTACGTTCGGCCTTTAGCAAGTTTGGAGCAACTTTAACCCGAAGATTGGATTGGATGGTGTGGCTGAGAAGATGGTGAAGCGATTTTTTTTGGGCCGGGGAAAAACGTCTGGTGTTACATTTGGAAGAACTACTTAGTGGGACCCATGTTCTATGAGGGGACATTAATCGGACAAATCTATCCCCAACAATTACAGGACATCATTCCGAAGTTCTTAAACGATATTCCCGTAGCCGCGTTACATCCACTGTGGTTCCAACATGACGGCACCTCTGCACATAAGCAAGCAGCAGTGCGATGCTTTTACGAGGATTGTTTTGAACAACGAATCATCGGATATGCTGGTAATGTTGAATGGTTTTCATGATCACCGGATCTCACTCTGCTGGATTTCTTCTTCTGGGTTGCATTAAAAATCAGGTGTATGCAACAGCACAGACAAGTCAATTGGACTCACGTCATCGTGTTATCGATGCTTGCAATAATGTGACAACTACCATGCTGATGAATGTTCATAGGCACTTTCACGAATACAAATATGCATTGTAGCTAAGGGTAAACTCTTTGAAAATACAAAACATTAAGTGGTAACCACAGTGAGCTAGTTTACCTATTTTGTCAATTTTTTTGTCTTGTAAGCGACACTTTATCTTTTTTGTGTAAACCTAATATGGTTTCGTACTAACTAACTGCTGCTCTTCAACTTTGCAGTTAGAAATTTTGCAATATCGCTTTTATTTTTCCATTTAGAATTTCTAACTTCCAAATTTAGCCACCAGAGGGGCTGCTGTCGGTCGCATCGCATCGGCCTTAGCACCTTTTATGCCGTTATATAAATTCCAAAGCTGCAGCTCTCTTCGCTCACGACATATTCCAGGATAAAGGGACTTACTTGATTATGAACCCTGTATATAATAGAACACAAGACAGTGAAAATGGGAAAGTTTGATGTCCTGAAATTTTAAGAAAACTTGTATTTTTATTGATATTAATTTTCCTGTAGGATTTTATTCGGAAGAATACACTTTTTTATTAATTTTCCTTTTACTTCTGGTCTGCATTCAGTCAGGGTTTGGCGTGTTTAAACATGCACTTTTACCCAACATACATAAAGTGGGGCAGCTTAAGCCCTGTCGAAAATTATTTTAGCAACAGACAAACAAGTTTTTATTTTAAAATATTTTTTGATGACCACTGTAAACAAAATTTTAACGTCAAAAATTTCGACTAGCGTCGATGCTTTATTTAATAAAAGGGACGCAAAATTAACAGTGCATGTGTGAAGCCACAGTTGCATGTTGATCCCCTCACAAAACCCTTCATTGTTATTTGAAACAAAATAAAATTCCAGATTAAATAATAGCCATCTAAAATCCATTAACGAATAGCCATCTTTGAACAAGATTCTAGTGTAAAAAATGCATAAAGGTCAACTTGTATATGTATATATATATATATATGTTATTTGTGGTGCATTTATTGGTGCAACTAGCGTCGAGGCCTAAGGGGAGCCAAATTTTTGTTGGAGAGGGGTAAGCCACCATCCCACTGCTCCGCACAAAGCATTTATTTGTAATTTTCCTTTTTCCAGGGGGCTAATTTTTTTTCTAGGGAAAGCTAAGCTCTCCAAACGCCCTTAGTTAAGGCAACGGATGTATTGCAATTATAAAATCTTTATTTATTTTAAATCTCTGATAATTAAATAAGGTTTGTTGCTTTCCTTGCGGATAATTTTATTAAAAGAATAATGATGTGATTAAATTTTAATTTGTTTTAGCTTTTTGACATTGGTAGTTAGACAAATCATTTTCGTTTGAATCTATAGATATCGATGTTCGACGTAAAAGCTAAAATAAATTTAAAGCAAGAAAAAAATACATTTTAGTAAAGAAATATATTATATATCAACATAAGACTATTTATGAAATAAGAACGTTAATTTACAAATCCACTTGTATATCCGCAGAATATATTATTTAGGTTACAGAATACAATGTTTTAAGATGTCATTGCGCTGAATCACAGACTACCGGAGAAACGTTTGAAAGAAAATATTCGCTCTAACGACAATTTTGACACATCATTTCAACTCTCCATAGTACGTATGCATATTTTCTATTTATCAGTGATCTTACATTTGAGAATACTTGTCCCGGGAAGTCAACAGTTTATTTTAACAGAGAAGCTATAATCTCTTTGAAAATCGTTTGACGTATACATTTTAGTTGACATCCCACACACTGTGAACTCAATAGAGCTTCCCTGTGGTTCGAAATCCAGAAATTCGAGAACTTCCGCAATAAAAAGCTGCTTCTAAAAGCAAATAAAATTGCTCAAGTTTACAGGTAACTGATTTCGTTTCGCTTCGCAGAGACTTATCTTAAAATAACTCAGGCTCAGCATGTACTAGGAAGAAATCTTTTCTGCAAACTACGCGCTGTGAAAGATACCACTTTCATCAGAAAATGTAGCAACACCGCTGAATAATAAAATAAAAAAGGAACGGGGGAAAGTAAAACTTGCACTGTTCTAGTAACGAAAATGGTTGTTTCTACCCTGAAACAGACTTAGGTTAGTTATGTGGTGTCCTGTCCGAGGACAAAATTTGACGCTACCTACTAAATATTACTTTGTTTTCGGAATAACTCCTGCTGATGCAATACTTTTTATCAAGGGACATTCTCAATGGCTAGCTAAATCTTCATATTATTACAAAAACGAAAAACTAAGACGATAATTTAAATTTTCTTAAACAAAATGCAACCAAACTACAAGTTTTCTGAGGAGGCAAAAATGAAAACGTTTTGACACGAAAATTAAAGCTTTTTTGGACATTTCCGCATGTCAGGGTTATTCGGATATTTGTCGTTTCCCTTGGTGTGGTAGTCAATGCAACGGAACGCGTCACATTGCCATAAATCCGTCTCTGCACCTACCTTAATAGTACTATTTTTTTTCAGGAAATTTCGATGTTGCTTTAATCGCGTTATTCGAAATTTAGAATTAATCTCCTCGCATTTTTACCTAAATTTCTAAAGTTGGCTTCTCCTTGCAAATTACTGTTTCAAAACAAATGCATATTCATTCATTATCAGTAGGGGGAAAGTGTCTATTCTGCACCACTAGCGCGTCTGGCTCACCTGGCGCAAGGTAAGGCAGGGCCGCAGGGTGGTCCTCAGGGTTGCACAAAAAATTGGCGCGTTATTTATTTCGCGTGTTTTTTTATTAGGTTTTTTTTTAACTTTACAATTTTTTAAATCGAAAGTTTTTAAAATTTTTTAATCAAAAGTTTTTAAATTTTATTGTAATCAAAAAGTTTTAAATTTCTTTATTGTAATCAAAGTTTTTTTAATCGAAAGTTTTAATTTTTATTCTTTTCGATCGCGAGTTTTTGTTCGAAAATTTTTTAATTTTTATTTTTTCAATCGCGAGGTTTTTTTTTTTAAATCGAACGTTTTCTAATTTTTACTTTCATATTTATTTATTTTTTAGTTATCTTGGAAATCTTTCGCTACATGCCAAAATAGATTGTTTTCATGATTTCCTATATTTATAATAGGAATGCGGTGATTATGAGCATTCCCCCTTTAAGGCGACCATCTGTAAGATGATCTTACGGACAGCGTCTTTCTTACGGTTAAAATTTGTAGACTTTGTTCGTTTCCCATGTGATTCTATTTTTTACCTATGTGAGACGACCACCATTCTAAGACGATCTTTCGGACAATCGTCTATATCATGGTTTAAGATTTTCGTTTATTTCCCTATGTGAATTTAACGATTGACGAAAAATGTCTGACCGTTCAACTGTTTAACAAGAGCATCTTTCTAAGACGATCGTGTAGAAGAGTGCCTAAAATTTATTGTTACTATGTTTTATCGCGATTTTTATTTTAAAATAACTATAAGTTTGTATTTTCAATCATATTCAAATCCTTGTTTTAAATTGCATCCTATCATTAACGATTTTAACCCAAATCCAGAGAAGACAACGTGATGTTCCGTTCCCGACGAGAAACTGCGGTTCCCAACATGTTTTCGCCGCTAGCACATCCTGATCCCCTACGCTTAGAGATCTGGCTCCAACATCCGGTTTCAATTAACGGTTTCGCTCTTTTCTAGCTAAAATATCAGGTGACGCGATGATTCTGCTTTCATTCTCATACCAGAAAAATAAACATCTATTTTTCTCGTAGCTGAATGCACGTTTTTCGCTAACCATTGGCAACACCAGACATGAGAGTCACGTGTCCCTTTCTGAACGACCCTAGCTTAACCTGGCGGAGGATTTTGGTATTATTTTATAAATATCTTGTTTTCAGATGCATTTCATTTGTTTGTCGTATATACAGATATGTATTTGAGGGTAACGTGTTCCTCTTCTGGGCGATCCTAACTCGCACTAGCTACCAATTTTTGTACTTTTTGTAATCTGTTTTTCTCTTACCCGTTGTAGTGGGGACGCTATATATGCATCTGATGGTCACGTGTTCCGTTCCTCAGAGATCCTAGCCCTTCTGGTGGTGAGGTTTGGAACTTTTACGATTTAATGGAAAAAATAGCGTTTTTCTTTAACTTTATTTATTGGCACGTATTTTCTTTCATATTTTTCTTCTTTTTTTTTTTAACTTCTTTCCACTTCAATTCTTTTCTAAGTTTTTTTGTTTTTGACTTTTTTCTAAACTTTTTTTCACTTTATATTTTTCTAAGTTTTGTGTTTTTCATTTTTTTCTAAACTTTTTCGTTTCCAAAGTTTTTCGTTTTCTAAAGCCCTTTTTTATATAATCTTTTCTTTTTAAATCTTACCTTTTATAATTTTTTTCCAGTTTTCTCCTAAACATTTCCATTGGTTCATTCGGTGTTTCCCGGTTCTAACATGAAATAGGCCGTGGCGTATTTACAAAGCTACCACCTTCTACGCAATGTAAAACATGTTTTACGATTTTATATGAGATTTAAGGATTTTCATTTTTTTTAACGATTTGAAGCCATACTTTGCAAGTCTCTCACCCTGAACTCGAGATTGCTCGAATTTCAATTTGGTTGACACCAATCCTACCGAGGTAAGATGCATTTTATTTTCTTACTTGTTTCATTTAAACAAGCGTTTCAGCGGTGCTGGTCGTTCGAAATGGTGCGCTGTAAATTCAGGTTATTTTACTTTTTCATTATAAAAATTAAGAACTTTTTCTTATTTTCCTTATTTAAACATTACTTTTAAGAAATTTTTTATATCGAAGGTGTCTAAATTTTAATAATTTTAAGAAGACAGAAGATTTTTTAATTAGTTGTCACCAGTATTCTCGCTTCCAAAGAAAATATTACCCCTCTGACTAAGGTATTTACTACAACATCCCTCACGTACGCAGGTACAATAAATGCTTCGTACTCATTTAAACAGGAGAGTTTCTTATTTTACTATTTTAAATCAAAAACAATGCCCATGGTATTACTTATAGAAATCGTTATATTTAGTTCTTAAGTTGACTTATTATCTTTTTACCGCTTTTATACTTCTCTATATTTAAAATATTCTCTAACGTTTTGATCTGTGCTTAGCTTATTGTCTTCGCCTGGATCCATGACGGTCATAAATTGCACATACATATAGCATTTACTACGCATATTATTCGAAAATGCTGCGTTTCTCTCAACGTAGAGACGGCCTACAAAGCCTGTATTAAGAATTATTTCAACAAATGTGAACATGTTTCTGCCTTTTTCCGGTCATTCATGTGCCTCTCTTGGAAACATCCGTACCCAAGTTATTTTCCCAGCAAAGGGGTCGCAAACCGGTTCTTGAATAAACTCATATCGTCTGACACTTTCATCCCCACCTTTCTATATGAAAAATTTCACATTTGTTGACATACAAGACCTGTCAACCTTGTCAGGTACCCCTACACTTTAACATTGGTGGATCGTGAGAACATTTGGCACTTTTTTTTCATCCGCTCAAGTATTTGGCGACCTTTTTTTTTAACCTTTTTCTTTTTTGTTTACAAAATTTCTTTTTCTTTTCTTTTCTTTTTTTTTTTTTTATAATTTTCTCTGTTTTCTAATTTTTTTTATTTTTTCTCTTTCGATTTTTTTAAAACTTTTTTCCATTTTTTGTTTCTATTTTTCTACACTCATTATTTTTTGAAGTTTTGTGTTTTTCCGTTTTCGTCTTTGATCTTCTTTTTTTGTTCTTTTAATTTTCTGATTACTGAAATATTTCTCCATTGTAAATTTTTACATTATGTTTACATCGTATTTTTCAATGGAATATGATATTTCCCTATAGATTAGCAATAACGTTAGAAGCCATCGCAAGGAATACTGGTAAGGAATGGGGTGATAGATAGATAAACTAAGGAATTTTCACCCGATGCTGCTAAATAATACACTTGTTCAGAAAGGGTACATTTGGGACAACGATGCGATGTGCATATCATTCTTCACTTTATATGACGAATATATTAGCGATAAAATAGCGAAATACAGCATTTTTTAGCTATAAAATAGCGATATATAGCAATTATTAGCGACCAAATGGCGACTATAATATGTATATATATATATATATATATATATATATATATATATATATATATATATATATATTAAAACCGGATTTGTAGCCTGCTGACGACATGCCAGCATCCGGAACGCCGTTGGGATAACTATCGGTAACCCAGCGACGTGAAAAAGGCTATCTCAGACTCTGATGATATGAACCATAATGAAAATATGAATGGAGCATCGGTTGTCTCGCTCTTAAATCAGAACCGCGTTCGGACTTTAAGCAGAGGGGCCAGTTCGAAAAATATGCAACAGTCTCTCCTTGGAGGTGTCGGCGGTTGTAGCGGCGCCTCCAACTGTACGGCTACTAGAACCAACACAGCCCAAAGTGCTTTGCAGCCTAGTATAGGTGCAACCACTAGGGCTGAAAGACCACGCCAGCGCATGTCATGGACAATAGATATGAACACCTACATCATGCGCACCTACTATACGATTACAAAGCTGGAAACAGACATGACAAATTACAGACCCACACTTCACGCCAAATTCGCACAACAGTACCCACACCTGGACATCAGTATAGAAAGGATAACAACCCAACGCAGGAACATAATAACCAGAAATCTCTTAGCAGAGCCCATACTACAAAGGTTAAGAGATGAAGTCGCCAATGACCTGGCAAACACTTCAACCAGTGTGGCCAACCCTGAAGCACCAGCTAGTAGCGCAAGAGAACCGCTCCAACCAAGCATAGAAGAAGAAGAGAGGAGGGACGTGGAGAAAATGGAAGAAGGTTTCCAATGTGCCCTGGCGGAATATGAAGGCTCGGATGCCGCAACAAGGCCAAGAATACCACGCCAACCGGCATCTTGGAAACTCTGCAAAGCAACCAAGATCCTCAATGAACATACTCTACCACTACACCTACAGAACCACAACTCCCTACAGGAAATACACACCGCCATATACTGTGCAGCAGTAGCGGCATCACGCGCCAATGGGTACGAAGTAAGGAACGAAGGCCGAAATAACAGAGGAAGCAAAGCCCAACCACCATGGCAAGTGAGACTGGAGAAAAGAAT
>QLNU02015360.1:199404564-199430865 GCA_006491805.2 Dysdera silvatica
TTTAGTTAATAGTCATGAATCAATCAGTAAAACAACACCAATATTTTTCATTTAAAATATCTCTTTCTAAATAAATTTTATTTCACGTTTTCATCAATGACTTATAATATTTATTAAAGTGTGAAAACCAAATTATCAAATAGCCTTAAACGACATAAGTAAAAATTGAATTCAGTAATTTTAGGCTTCCTTTGTATATCTAATATGTGATATTCAGCTTTCAAATAATAATTAAGTTTTTATGACTTGTGAATAAATTTTTCAGAAAAACATTTCAACTTTTTTTTTACAGTTTAATAGTTGACTTTAAACAAAACATTGACCGTTTTATTGCGTCACACATACGAATGAACGGGTTGTTTTCTTTTAAATCCAGTTTTTAAATTTCCAGATTGACGTCAATTTTAAACAACTAATGAAAGAAAATTTCGGCCTTTCGTTAAAAGTTAGATTGTTCCTGTTTTTTTTTCACCGGACAACCTATTATCTGAAATATCTTATTAAATATGGATTTCCGACTGTAAGAACCTTTTGCAAATTTGTTCGGATTACGAAAATATACATTTAATGCCGTATTTGGAACACGCTGTATATGATCTTACTTACGAAGACTTCAGAAGACAAAATTTTACAGTTTTTACATGAAGCTGTGTATTATTAAGAGTTGGGTGAGGATGCAAACGCGTTTTCTCATTCAACAATAATAATTTTTAATTCATGATTCATTAAGTTCCGCATGGGAAGGTCAGATAATGCTTTTCAATTAATTTCTAAAAAACTACTTCCCCGTTTTTATATAATTGGCTATAGAATATTACTGACGAGTTACTCAGAAGGCCTTACAAAATTTACACGGACTCGCAAAGCAAAACAAGAAGTCCTCAAAACTCAGCGAAAACGTCGAATAGGAAAAAAAAATAATAATAAAAAATAAATAAATAGAGAGAGAGAGAGAGAGAGAAATGGGGTAAATAATTTTTATGTTCCAGCGGGTGTTTCGGAAATAGATAAGGAAAATAGTTACACTCATTGGTGACCATTTGGGCTGAAATCCAGGTTCTCAGGTCATGTCCTTCCCATTCGAATGTAGCTGGCTCAGAATTCAATTAGCAGATACGGTACCCTCTACTCTGGCCTTTCAGGAAACCTACCATCCTTCTTACCACGTCAAATCAATATCCTCCAGGCTATTCCTATCTCATGGAAAAAATAGTTGCAAACGGAACATTTCATCGCCTCAGCGAACTTCGGGAAGATTTTGCCATTTCGTATTACGGTTCTGAAACGATTGCATCGATGTCTACTTTTCTTTGACATCATCCTCCAAAAGACTTCAGGGGGAACGAAATTTTCCTATTTTCCAGGATTTTTGTAAGTCCTTAAAAGTATAAATGCACGAGCATACGTATGAGACAACTCTTCCGTTGTAGTGTGTTGATACGTATGCGAACTTATTTGTTAGCGTTAGATTTCTTCCAGGTTTTTAAACTGAGAATGTAAAAATATTACCGGGAAAAGGGTTACGAAACTAAAGATACAGAGATAATCATTTGTTTTCAAATTATTACCAGCTATTCAAGTCCCTAATTAGATTTCAGCGTATTAATTAAAAGAAATGTAATACTCTGAGTAGTAATCGACATTTTTGTGACGTAAAATTCATCGACTTTTGTGCACTGACATGACAGAAGTTTTTACCAGTTAGCAAACGGTATCTTTTTTATTAGATAAAATTATCTAATATTATAAATTATTCTTTCAATAAAAATAAAGATGAATAAAAGAAATGTATACAGTTAAATCTGTTTATAACAATACTCAAGGGATTGGGAGAAAATATCGTTACAGACATATTTGTGTCGTTATAGACATATCGTTATAGACAGATTATCGTTATATACAAATTGTCGTTATAGACAGATTATTGTTATAGAGAGATTATTGTTATAGACAAATTATCGTTATAGACAAATTATCGTTATAGACTGTGCCGTTACAGACATGTTATCGTTATAGACTGTGCCGTTACAGACATGTTATCGTTATAGGCATGTTATTGTTACAGACATATCGTTATAGAGAGATTATCGATATAGACTGTACCGTTGTAGACAAATTATCGATCTAGACGGTACCGTCGTAGACAAATTATTGTTATAGACTGTATCGTTATAGACAGATTTTACTGTATTTAACCCTTTCGCTACTAACGGAATACCCATGTTCCAACCAAAAGGAAAAATTGGTAGTGAAAGGGTTAAAAGTATTATATATACACACAGTTTCATATGGAATTGGTGTGAAATAATTAAAATAGTTTCAAACCTGCATGAAAAGTTCCATGGACACGTTGAGGGTTTTTAAGTTATAATCTTAGTTCAAAGGCTCATGTGATTCATAGGTCCCGTCAATCCTATTTCAAACGAATTAGTACATGATTACAGTTTAAAATTAATGAGAAATTGGGAAAAGATTTGAGATCAACTGCTATTTAATGATAGAGTAAAAAATATTTCGGCAACTCACGTTTTTAAAGCTACAACTAGAGTTGACCACCATTGCAAGATTTGGTTGGTCACATATAGCTTTAGTTCGACTTAAAAAAAAGTGAATTGTTATATCTTGTATTATTAATCCTTTATGAAATTATAACAACACTTTGATGTTTGGTGTTGACCATTTGGCTACTGTACTATCCCTGTGAAAGTTAATAATATCCTGAAAAATTACTATTCAAGGAAACGTTCTTAAACGATTCAAATTACGAAATTTTCACTCAGGATGATGAGAATTCAGATATGCGTATATATTTTGATGACTGAGCTAATTTTTATTAAAAAATTAGAAGTTCATTTTTCTGGAACTTCGATAATTAAAAAATATTTTAATAAAACATATAAAAATCCCCTTCCAATGAGATCTTACTATATATATAAAATTATGGTAAAATTTAGTCTTACAAGGAAACCTCCTCGGAGCTCACATGCCGAGTTAACGAATTTAATTCAGCTTAATGTACCCACCATAAAAACCTTAATGTGTGAAAATTAGCAGCTATCTTCCCCTAGAAATCGAGAAATTAAATATTAAAAAGTAGTTAAAATAGCGCCAATTGCAACCCCTTTTGGAAAAATGTGACGAGATATCTAGTTGATCGAAAAGAGTGAAAACTGAACGCGAGGACTATCCTAAAAGTTTAGAATATGTCCAGTAATAGCTTACAGTGATTAATTGCGTTATTTTTGTTAGATTTAAACATATTAGATTTTGAAGTAGCTGTAAAGGTTTTTTTTTCTCTATTCGTTAAATTGAAGTTCTATATTATTTTTATTTTATTTTTGAAAGTCGCAGCAGAAAACAATTTACTTTAATTTTTATAATCACATTGCAAGTTGCAATTCGGTTTGTGCATAAGAGAAGCATTTATTTTTATTTAGAAAATTCTGTCACAAAGTATCGCTTGCACCCTTTTTATCCGTGTGAAAATAACATGAAACAGCCTATACATGAACATATTTAAAGTTGTTTGGATATTTTTTGAGGAATTTATGAAAGAAATTAAAAAGTGCCAAATGGCGATAAAGTCTCTCTTTTGTCAACCCAAACTCATATTTTATTAATTATGTTTAGCGTTCATTTGAGGAGATAGCCGCTAATTTTCACGTATTAGGTTTCTTATGGTGTTTACTTACGACTGAATTAACGTTTAATAATTAAAATTCAGAATTAACGAATTAAATTCGCTAGATTCTGAATGTGAGCTCGTGGGGGTTTCCTTGTTAGCAGATTTAGCCAGATAGTGGAAAGTTAACAAATACAAAAGATATTATTACATTGGCGCCAGAAGTGTATTTTTTAACGAGAACATGTGCAATTAAAAACTTATTTTTTTAAATTAAAATTGATAATCTTACATATATACAAGAAATGCGTGCATATATAACAGTGTGTCCATAAATTAAATTTACAAGTTTATTCCTTGATAGCACGGGACCAAACCTGCTATAATAAAAAAAACACTGTCTTCTACATTATATGCACTGTCTCTTGCGTTTTTCCAGTATGCCTGCGTACCTGCAAGTGAGACCTCAAGTTTGCCAAAAATTGGCGATTATCATAACATATTGAGAAATTTCGCAGAAATTTAGATACATCCAGAGGTAATTTTCTAGTAAGACAATGCGCTGCATAATATGGGGTTTGTCTATTCGGGCCTTTCTAGATAACAAATTCTCAATGTGGTGGGTGAGACAGACTTATTCCTTGGCTTTCACGACCATCGGATACCACCTTTCTTGTTTTTATGGTTTGGATATATGTTACCACAATTTGATATTGAGGAATTGTAAATGCGAATTTCGAAAATCACTGTGACAGTAAAAAGCTTGCAGGGGTTTAATTGTTAGTTGGACATTGGTTACAGACTTGTTGTGCTACGTGTATCGATGAGTTTTACGTGTTGAAATTTGCTAACTTAAAAAAAAACCCTATCAGAGATGGTGAACATAATGTGGAAAACTGTTTTACTATATGTGCTTTTTTCGTGTTACTATTAAAGAATGGAATTGTAAAGATTTGGTGACTCCGTATATATCATCAACATCATTACCAACCGTTTCCAATCCACTGCAAAATGGAGGTCTCTCTGTTTTCACACATACACGTAGTACGGTGAAAGAAATACAGAGGAAATGGCCTTACTCTCACCACGTTGGCCAGACGGGTTGTCAAGCTGGATCTACAGTTTTACGAAGAATCCGGACTTCGGTCACCACAGCCGAAGTCCTGGGTTAGAGAGGGACTCGTCGTGTCACCCACTACGGAGTGACCATCACCAGGGCTGCTTCGAAGCGGCACTCTGTGCTGAGTGCCGGTATTCTTGGCAGAGGGCATCTGTGGGACAATAGAGTTACATAGTAATGTTACATTAATGGTTACATAGTAGAGTCACAAATAACAAGTTGAAGGTATTTTATGCAGGACTCTCTCAGTTGGTGCGTTTATGCAAATAAATGGTTCCTTCAAAATTTTAAACTAATCGATGAAAAACAACACGTGCCCCAGGCGGTTCCCAAATACTAGGAAAACGATTGTATACATGTGGCAGTGAGCTAACTACAGAGCGACTCACCCTGTGTTATCAACGGATTTTTCTAGTGATTCAGAAAATTTAGAAGCCAAAATTGAAACTGAACCTTATTTAGAAAACTTCCCTTACATCTAAGCTTCCATAATGCAAAAGAGATGGAAAAAAGACCTTGTCTGCTCGCCTTACAACAGCGATAAACAAATGTCAGATTAGGGATAGAGATTCCGCAATTTATTAACAGTCTGTGTAGAAGCAGTGAATTTAAATCCAAATGACTTTGTAATCAATCCTATATCCTTTAAGAGTGTTCGAGAAAGATTCTGTGAAAAAAATCAGGAGAGGTAAGGTCAATTTTGTTACATTTAAGTTTAAACTTCGTAATTATTCACTTGGATTCAAAATTGCTCCCGGATATTTCTGGAAAACCGAATACTGACAGACTTCCTGTGATAGCTATAGCTTCGAACGTTGAACAGTTATTAGGAATTCTTGAACTCCCCTCCAGGAACTGGATTTGAAACTACTTCAGCTGTATATGACCTCTTAGATGATTGGTCGTTATTGGATGCTGTTTCAGCTGTAGAATTTGACACAACAGCCAGCTATACAGGTGGTTTGAATAGTGAATGCCATTTGCTAGAACAAAACCTAAACCGTGATGCTTTTTATATTTAGCTTGTCGCCATCGCATTTTTGAGATCGTACTTAAAGAAGTTTTTAGCAAGGTACAAGTTTCACAGAGCAGTGGACCGGATATACCATTGTTTGAAAGGTCGAAAAGACAGTGGAAGGACATTGATCAGACAAAATTTTAACATGGCAGTCAAATGCAAATACTAGAGAAACGCTGAAGGATGATATATGTGTGAGATTTTATTGTTTGCAAAAAATAAAATTGAAGATGTGCTCCATGTGGACTGTAGAGAATTTTTAGAATTGAATATAATATTTTTTGGGGAGACGCCACCTCGGGAAGTAAGATGTTTTCGTCAACCTGCAACATATCATTTAGTAAGATGGATGGTCAAATCAATCTATTGCCTGAAAATTTATTTATGTAGGGAACAATTTAAATTAGCTGGAGGGAAAGAAAATGCTGTAAAACGTATTTGTTGTTTCACAATAAAATGTTATACAAAAGCATGGTTTCCAGCTACAACTGCGATCTAGGCTCCTATGAACGATGTTTATTGCTTAAAAAACCGGTAGTTTACAAAAAGGATGACAAATTAGTTGCAGAAATAGCAATTATAAAGTTTGTTAACCAGTTATTGTATTTAGCAGGAGAATATGTAGTTCTATCAATATTTGACGAAAGAATAATTCTAGAGGGTAGAAAGAATCTAACTCAAAAAATGCTAGTTTAAAAAAGGACGAATGAATCCGAAGATTTAAAAAAAAACTTCAAATTAAAATAGATAATTTAGAATAATTTCTTGGTTTAGATTTTACGCTAAAAAAACATGAATAAATGGACAAAAATTTTTGACAGGTTCGAAATTCCAAAAGACTTTTTGCAACTGGATCCTGTACACTGGCAAAATGAAGAAAATTATTTAAAAGGAAGGGAAATTGCAAAATCAATAAAAGTTGTTAATGACACAGCTGAAAATGGAGTAAAGTTAATTGATGAATTTAAATATAAGTTTACCAAAGACGATTCATAAAAACAATTTATGTTACAGACAACGCAAGACTATGGCAAGAAACAAAATCGGGAGACGTTAAGTATCCCATACAAGTACGATATTGTTTTGTTGGTTCTATTCCGTTATCGTTTATAATTTTTAGAACTTTTAAATAATATAACGGCTTTAAACCTTCGATTTTCAGTTTTATTTAATTGTAAAATTAATTTGATAAGCCTTGGATGAACAGATAGTATACATAAAGTAAATACTCAAGAATTTGGAAAATTTTAAAAATGCTAATATTTAACGTCGATGGGACAGAGTTCTTAATGTCCAAATGAGTTCAAATTTTACACCCATTATTTTTTAACGCATTGAATTAAATCTATTGGGTCCTGCAATTCGATTTCCAAAAAACAAAATTCCCATTTAAATAAGGACCACCCTAATACATATACACACACACACACACATATATATATACAAATAGTATACCTAAACACGTGTCACATTGTCAGGAAGTTTCTAGACATGGCACATTAAGAAGTGATGTAAAAAGAGGCTTGGGAACATGGCGCTCTGCCCGTCCCAAAGCCTGTTTCCGCCAAGAATGGGCGAGGAAAACTTATATATATATATATATATATATATATACAGGGTGTTCAACACTTGGATAATAACCACACAGCAGTAGACAGGTCAATACTTTTTGTGATATTAGCCAAAATAGTCCAACCAATGAGGAAGCTGTCTGCATCTGTTGACACCTTCGCTATTTAGTTTAAGACAAATTACAAAAAAATTGTTTCTGCAGGGATAAAGCACTAGGCAGTTTAATTGGTAATTTAATTTCAAAAGCAAAACGCACGCACAGGTTTTTTCCATCCAATTGGATAGATTTTACTCAGAAGCAGGCGCTGACGTTGGTAGACCGTTACAATACTAAAATTGTATTCCTGACGTAAAAGCTGTTCTAGTGGCTGAAAAAAAACTACTGCGCCTGCGTGTTTATAGTTCGAATACGACCAACAAACTGTTTAGATACACACAGATCAAGAGCAGATTTAAGAATAGTCGCATCGTTAAAAACAAAATCAAACCGAATATAAGCTATCTATTCACAAGAAATTGCTATTAATAACGCGCAGCATGTTTACTTATGCTTAAAAATAATCTTTCGTTTTTTCAAGCAAAAACAAAATTTCTACAGATATTGTTCCCCCATATGTTATTTTCAAATCTTAAATAAAACAATTTACATTATCATGTACTTAGAACTTTTATCCTCTAAACTAAATTAACGTCACTGACAATCCATTTTCGTAATCAATCAGTAAATTAACACTATTTTTAATTTCAAAAATATCTCGTTTCCTATTCAATTTTATTTCACTTTTTCATTTGGTAACTTATAACGTCCATTAAAATGTTGAAATCAAGTTTTCAAAGAACCTTAAACGACGCCAAAGCAAAATTAATTAAATAATGTTAGGCTTCCTTTGTATAAAAAGCAAAATCGATAGCAATCTAATATTCATAAGCAACTTTCAAATAATAATTACGTTTTATAAGTTGTGGATAAATTTTTCTGAAAAACATTTCAACGTTTTTTTTTTTATAATTTAGTGTTCGACTTCAAACAAACCACTGACGGTTTTATTGTGTCACACACATAAAAAAGAGTCGCTTCTTCTAAATCCAGTTTTTAAATTTCCAGATTAACGTCAACTTTAGGCAACCAATGAAAGAAAAGTTCGGTTTTTCGTTTCAAGGTTGGAACGTCCCTTCTTTTTTCATTGGGCATTATATTATCTGAAATATCTTATTAAATATTGATTTCCGACTATGGTAACCATTTGCGAAGTTGCTCAGTATGAAGTAAGTATTAAGAAATATACAGTCAACACGGTATTTTTGAACACCCTGTATATATGGTTTCAGGAATAATTGCTGTTAAAAACGTTCATTTCGATAACAGATCCCAAAGTTTTGTAACTTTCCTTTGCCTTATGCGATGAATGGCAAAGAAATACAAAGATATTATTATCCAATAATTACATTGTCTCTTGGCGGGATATTTTTCTGATATTAAACCTTTTATTTCCTGTTTTTCTGCCGTTTGGCGACATTTCTTACATTTTTGTCTCGAGAATGTCCTGTGGGTAAAGCCACTAGAATTCTTTTTCCTGTTCTATTCGTGTCCGCACAAAGAGTAGCGAAAATGAAATTCGGCATCCACCTCTTACATATGTATGGATTATAGTAAAAGCGAAACAAAATAAGAGACTAGGATTTCCGTTTTTGGAGGCTTCTTCACCGGACCTTAAACCGCAAATAGATGTCGATTGGACAAATAAATGTCACGGAGACTTTAAGTGTAAAAGTCGATGTTGAGAGTATTTACATAGTGTACCAACCGTTTAGTGGTACGGAATATTTTCCGCTAGACTTTCAATGGCTGTTTTTTTTCTTTTTCTTTTATGAATTCGAATACACCACGTCGACAACAATGTATTATTCATAAGTCCAAAGACGATTTTCATCAGTCGAAACTAACTTTCAAGCGGATGCGACTTTTACAGGAGCAAGTGAGGAAGGCACCTATGAAAGGAAAATTTCAACCCGTTCGATCCAGGAAGAGATTTCTGAGAAATAAAGCGAAATCTTTAGAGCCTCTTTTTTGAGATTTCTTTTAGTGGCTTTCCAATCGTGTGAAAGGGAATAATGGGTACCGCGATCTTTGAAGAACCTGCCTTAGCAAGGGTTGTTCTCTTTCAGGATCGCTGTTTAAAATATTCAGACGAAATTAGAGGCAGTACCTCCTCAGGTACCTCTCAGGAACCAAGAGAGCAGTTTTACTCGTTTCGTGGACGGACTTCTGAACAACTTTTGCGTCTATAAAAGAGAATAAATGGTGCAGAAGGAGGGAAAATCAGTTGTTTCTGTTGCAGTGTATAGAGGTCCATATAAAGCAAAGAACAGTAGCCATTTTTAATTAATTATATCAATTTTAATTAATTATATCAAAATTCCGTTTTGTTGTGAACTGGTTGTACATAAAAGAATAAAAACCGATATCCGATATAAATATAAACACAAAATTAAATTTGAAATTATATTAATAACAAGATTATTAACATTACTCTATGGTTTTTTTAAACTTCATTTTTGGATAAAGAAGGAGCTTTTTTCAATGCATTTCTTGCTATAGTGTTTTTGTCCATTCTATTCGATTCATTCGTAGATTATCAGCATTCCTCTATTCATTTCTTTGATTTATAAGGACAAAATGTCAATTCAATGTTCAACGCAAAAAAAAAAATCAGAATAAAAAATGATATTGAGACTATGCTGAGCGTGAATTAATAGTTTTGGCGTCAAAATGATAACCCGAATTAGATCATAAATTTCTCCCAAAGAAAAGAATGATTTCACGGTGCCTGGTTTGGAACCGAACCTACGACCTCTTTGTAGCCGGCCAAGGGCTATTCCAACTGCACTATAGACGACCTATCACCCTCCCCTCTGCGAGCGCATATAAAATTCCATTATAGACGAGTTCTGAAATGGGCAGTGCCTGGATTGGTTTTTAAACCAAATCGACGCCAAAGAAGCGAATGTATGAAAAGTGAGACTAGCGTGATATAAAAGACGGAAAATTTTTCTCATCACATGCGATAATGTGGTAATATTAGATGATAATTGCTCGTAAAGAAAAGAATGAATACGGTATCCCAGAATACCATGTCTGGAGGGAACTGAACCCACGACCTCTTGGTAGCAGCCCAGGCACTGCTCCATTTCAAAACTCGTCTATAGTGAAGCTCTATATGCGCTCGCAGAGGGGAGGATGATCGGTCGCCTGTAGCTCAGTTGGAAGAGCACTTGTCCGGATACCAACAGATCGTGGGTTCGGTTCCCGCCAGGCACCATGAAATCATTATTTTCTTTGTGAGAAGTTTATCATCTAATATTGCCATATCATCGGCTACAATGAGAAAAATTTCCCGTCTTTTGATATCCCTGACGTTAGGAGTTCGAATCCAACCCGAGGTATGATCATTTCTTTTTTTCACTCTTATATGTTAAAAAAAGGATCTAATCATAGAGGCACAGGTTTTAGATGCGCCCCAAATAAGTCAAACTGTTTAAATATATCCACAACTCTCCTCTTCAAAGAGCGAGGATTCTATGTTCTTTAAGATAGAAAGCTACAGAAGAGCCCTTAAATTCTTACACATAAAAACATAGAAAAGTATTCAGAAGAATTCTTAATAGAGGTATGTAAATAAACTTCGATTAATGTCTCTTTTAATAATCTGAAAATAATAAACTTTAGTCCAACACAACATACATTGTATATACCTTAACATGTAACAGAACATATGCTGTATTGCAATTTAACATAAAATTAATAGATTACTTGCTATACTCGATGTATTAATATAATATTATTTCGCTTTACGCCACCTTATTTTCGAGATTAGCTTCTGTCACCATTAATAGCATTCAATAGTAGATAGTAACATTTTATTTGCAGCTTTATCTTCTAATGTGCAACACCATATTATTATATTATCTCTAAGGAAAAGACAAAATATATGTCGGGTCACTAGACCCGTTGATGACAATTCCCTTGGTCAAAAAATGAGATCGAACAACAGTAGGTAAGACAAATCTGATGTCCAATGGTTGGTGACAAAAGTCATTCGGTTTAGTGATCATAACATCGGTCAGTGCCATTGAGCGGAATAAGTACTCTGTGATCAAAAATCGATTTTTCGTCTAATATAACTTCTTTTCCGCACCCTTAAACAAGGACATATCTTTGAATACCATCGTTTATATCATTTGCATACTAATGTCCGTTAATTAGTTAATTACCAATAACCATGGAATGGTTCAGAGAGTTTGGATTCAGACAGATTCAGAGAGGTTGGATTCAGACAGATTCAGAGCGTTTGGATTCAGACAGATTCAGAGAGTTTTTATTCAGACAGATTCAGAAAGTTTGTATTCAGACAGATTCAGAGAATTTGGATTCAGACAGATTTAGAGAATTTGGATTCAGACAGATTCAGAGAGTTTAAGCTCCAGATGAATTCATAAAGTTTGAAATTTGACAAAGCAAAACTATTTATTATTTGCATTCACTTGAAACTTGGGACAATTTTATCTAGCAATTAATTGAAATATTAAGTTGATGATGCAAAGTGAACGCTATCAAAATGGAAGCCGTGGAAACTACAATATATTATGAGAGGTCAAAATATCTTTATGTTATAAACCTATATAGATATATTAATATCTTTATATTAAATTAATAGGAATACTTTTATGATTAAAAAATAATGGTATTGACACTTTTGTGAATATATTAAATGTGTTGGAACTTCCATATATAAGGACCAATATATTTAAATTGTTCTATACGTTCCGATAATGAGTGCATCAAATCGGAAATTTCTAATTATTCTTGATGAAGGATTGCTGTTAACGCGTTGGAAATCTTAGAAGATCTATTCCGTTTGTTACTTCATTAGCGCGTTAAGCTTGTTTTCCTCCAAATTAAAAAATATTATTTGCATCTAAATATTCGCTCACATAAGTATCTTATTTCAAACACAAGTTTGATCGGTATTAGGGATGTATGAATACGATATTGACAATACACAAGATGATAATAGATAACTGAAAAAAATATATAACTGCCAACTCGTTTGCACAAACATGTACACATTTTTACCATCCACGTTAGTCCAATTAAAATTGTACATTTGCTACAACTAATGCTAATGATACTGAAGAAAACTTGGACAATTGCATATGCCGACAATGCTACTTAACCTCCAAAACAATTCAGAAGTTTGCATAATATTGGCACAAACAGGCTATAAGCATGGGCCTGACCAGGTAGCAAAAATAATATAGCAGAAACTTGCCAGGAGAACTAGATTAGTGACAATCAAACACTCCTCCTACAATTATGAGCAGGAAATTTTATCAAAGAACGTAGCAGATAAGTTGTACTGGCATAGGGCAATAATAACAGACAAGACGACACCACATAACCGACCAGACATACCCTTAATTGAAAAAGCTAATAAAATTGCAAGCAGTATAGATATAACAATTCCTAACACAAACAATACACAGGCCACATACACAATGAAAATGGTCAAATACCAAGACCTCAGATACAAAATCAAAGACATGCGACATATGGAAAGGATCGACATCGTACCTAAATTCTGTTAATCCCAACCACATTGAACAGAAATCTGGAAACGCATGAGATGGGCCCCAACACATACGTTGTGCTACAGAAAGCCTTAACACATGCTGCATAGTTAGGAAGTTCTCACAGCTAACATCTGAAAAACCTATAGAAGGAAGAGTTGAGTACTTGGCAGTGTCCGTCTCAAGTATATAACCCCAAGTGTGTATGAGAACATATATATATATATAATAAAGGCTCGACAAATCCGGTTGGTGACTAGATTTTTGCAGTTGACGAAGTGGAAACCACCTTTTCTTAGAAGGCTCTTGGGTTTTACCGTTGAGGCGAGCGAATACGTTTCTGGCAGTGGCGTAGTGTGACTTTAGGTAGTGAGTAAGCTCCCAAAAAAATTGCTCGTTAAACACGGGTTACAAAAATACTTGTTCGCTAAAAACGGCTGAACTGTACTGCGTTTAATTATTATACCAAACAAAATCCATATTTTCCTCGCTGTATCCAGAAACTCGCTAAATGCGGGCTCGTTATAAGTGTGTCCTATCGTATTTTACATCCCCCCCCAAATTTCCTCTGGATCACCGCTACTTGATAGGTGCTGAATTGTTTGTCTAATTTTTAAACCATTACACTTTTAAAGTTATTGATAAGTTGATTATACAAGAAAAGTGTTCGGTTGGAATGATTGATTATTCACCATACCCACCCCCACCAATACAAAAATTACAATATGTAAAAGTATATATGTTATTGTTATTATTGGGGAGTGGAAGGAATGGTGAACGGAAGAATAAATACATATAAAGTTGGAGGGAAAGGAAAATACAGTAGACCCGTGCTTTTATGAAAATCCAATTTACGAATTTGACGTTTTTACAAATAATTGGGTTAGTACCGAAAATTAACCTATTGAACTATTGTCCGCTACCCGATTTACAAACTAAAATTGCATATTCATTCTGTTTTACGAATTCAATTTCTTCACTTTTTTTTCACTGATTTTCTTTGAACGCCAAAAATTTCGAAAGGAGAGGTATGGAATTTCCTCAAACCGGTTAGATTGAGGATTTAAAATCGGATTTTAAAACTGACCAGATTTTAACTGATCTTTTGATCGGACTTTAAATTTCGGACTTTTTAAAACTTCGTTAATTTGTTGTCCCTTTTCAATTAATTTAATAATGCGCAATGTCGTCGTCAAATTATTTCAAAATCTTCTTTTTAATTTAAATTACCTTTTTTGTTTTCTTGATATCATTCCCATTTACTAACCGACGGGGATTTGGGATTTTGCCGTCCGTAGATTGAGATATTTTGCGCCAAATCTTACAAAACGTAACTAGTGGTTTTAAGAAAGTATGTAACAGGTTTTGGCGTTTGTGTCAAATTCTTAATTTGACACCACTGATCCAAGTCATTTCTGTCTTGTTGGTCGCCCAGGTGAAAAAACAAATTATCACCGCTCTTATTAATTTAATATTTCATTTAATTAATAACTTCGTATGTGCAGTGTTTGCTTTTATATCTATATATACATATTTTTAATAGTTATCATGCAAATAGTAAATATTTTTTTTTTCAATTTTTATTTTTATAAAATGGAACATACAGATCCTCTTTATTGATTTTGGTCCAAAGATAAAAAATAATAATAATAATCGTGACCTTGTAATAGAACTTAATAGACTCTGGAAAAAACAAGTAACAGTCATCCCGATTGTGATAGGTGCACTGGGGGCCATCACACCTAATTTAAAGAACTTCCTAGAAAAACTGGACATTACTGACATAACGACAACAGACCTACAAAAAACTGCCTTACTGGGCACCGCCTATATATTAAGAAGATATATGGACAGTTCTCAGGTTTCTGGGTGAGACTTGAACTAAACTACGAACTCCAGATCAAGAGGATAGTGATTATCTCCTTGATGCTGTGTAACACAACAATGTATACCAGACATAATAATAATAATAATAATATTAAGCAGTCTGCGGCCGCCCCAGGATTCAGCCGCCCAAGTGCAAGGGCAGTTATTGCACCCCCGCCAGGAAAGGCCCTGCCCTGACGGTTATTTCAAATTCGTCTTTTCGCAAATATTCGGGAATTTGGCGCTTTTTAATCCTCTCTCAAGGCGGCTTCTACGGCAGGTCTCACTTTGTCATTGCTCAGTTACGCTTCTGAAAATAAAAATTCGAAGCCAATTATTCAATCGACCACCAACAAATTCACCCCTGCCTTTGAAAAATTTTGGACGGCAAACTTTACCTCGAAAATTTTCCGCGGTAGGCTTCAGCCTACTTAGTCCATTGGTAAATACGCCACTGTTTATGAACTCTTGAATTTACGAACTGTTAGGCGCCCATAGGGGTTCGTAAAAACGCGAGTCTACTGTATAAGCGTTCTTTAATAAAAAATATCATAAAAAAAATATTTTTTTGTGATTTCACGCTCTTTAGAAACTTGAAAAGTCAACAGATATAACATTTTCTTAACTGATTTTCATTAAAATATAAAATCTACTCGTTTTGCCTGTAAAAATTTCTTCATATTACAATCCCCAATCATTTCTATTATACGCAAGTTTAGAATTACCAGGTATCCTAAATTCGGAAAGACAATTCTACAATTGTAAGTACGTTTGTTCGGTCATGCACTGATAATAATTGTACACATATATCCTACATGATAAGCTTGTACATAAATGATAATTATACCGAAGACAAAACACAATGTTCTGGCGATTTAAATAAATTAGAAATAACGATTACTGTAAATTCCCAACAATATTATTCATAATTTTTCTAATATATGAAAAGTAATCTACCCTTATAAATATACCAGAAGCGGCCAAAACTATGAGTTTTTACAATCATTGTATTATTTGACCAAGATTTATTCAAATTCAAATTTATTTTATTTCATATAATAGCATTGGTATACTTTAATATCTTGTGTAATCAGAATCAGAATTATATTATAAAAGTTATTTAATTGTTATAGAATATATATCTTTAAATTATTACACAATGTGATCAGTGGCGGACTGGGCTGTTGACAGCAACCAGGGCGTTTTTGCATTTCGGTGGCCTAATGCAAGAACGACGATAATTAATTAATGTAATTACATTAGTTAATTACATTTGTTAATTACATTAGTTAGTTTTATTTAGTTAATTACATTAGTTAATTTTATTTAGTTAATTACAATTTTATTTAGTTAATTACATTAGTTAATTTTATTTAGTTAATTACATTAGTTAATTTTATTTAGTTAATTATAGTTACTAATTACATTAGTTAATTATAGTAATTAATTACATTAGTTAATTATAGTAATTTTACATTAGTTAATTTTTATTTAGTTAATTATAGTAATTAATTACATTAGTTAATTTTATTTAATTAATTACATTAGTTAATTTTTATTTAATTAATTACATTAGTTAATTTTTATTTAATTAATTATAGTAATTAATTACATTAGTTAATTTTATTTAATTAATTATAGTAATTAATTACATTAGTTAATTATAATAATTAATTACATTAGTTAATTTTTATTTAATTAATTATAGTAATTAATTACATTAGTTAATTTTATTTAGTTAATTATAGTAATTAATTACATTAGTTAATTTTATTTAGTTAATTATAGTAATTAATTACATTGATTAATTTAATTTCTTTAATTAATTTACTTTAATCAATTAATTAAGCAACGTACCATAACGCTAGGCAATAAATAGTTATTTGATACTTTTATTCAGAACGAAATATACTTATTTGTAGTATATTCGTGAGAACTCGTTGTCGAATTATGGACTTTTATAACATACTTCAAACTGAAGGTATATTATTATGAAATATATGATGCAGTATCTTGACCTTCGAACTTTTTTATGAATTCATATCTTTTGTTTAGAAAATTTGAAAACTGCATATTAGCAATAAAGTTATAAATTTTAACATGCATCAGATATGTAAAAGAAAAAAAAATCTTCAATGTTATTGAATATTAGAACGTTGAAAATGTATTCAATAACATTGAAGACTTTTTCTTTCAGGGTTTTTTTTTCTTTTTTATAAAGATTTCTTCATTGGTGAATGAAGAATAACATTTGAATTTAAGCGGAATAGTCCTGTCTGGGATTAGAGGCCCGCTTCCTGCGGCCACCGTTCCCGATCTCCCCTCCTGCCCAAGTCAAGTCAATTAAGCGGAATAGAAAAACGACGTACCTATCTGTCAAAACTTAACGGAATATTAATAAACAAAAAAGAAAAAGTACGCTCTGGCATTTCGTGCCTTTCGGGTTACCATGATAACCAAAATTAAAAAGTAAAGAATTAATCACAACTAACATTTCTTTGTTTAGCTATTATTGATTCCACCAGAATATAATGACAACAAACATTTTTCATTGGTTTTAAGACAAACAAGCAAGTGAAAGAAAATCACTTAAGGTCGATATTTAAATTTAGCGGGTTTCAATTAACATTAATTCGCGACCATCTAACTGGCGGCCCTTCAATCCGCGACCCTCTAAACGGCGACTCTCTAATTCGAGGCCCTCTAATTGGAAGCCCATTAATTGGTGACCCTCTACATGGCGACCCTTGAATTCTCGGCTCTCTAATTCGCAACTCTCTAATTCTCAAGTAACTCGGTAGGTTTTCAGCATTAACAATAACCATCATTATTGCATTTACGGAAGACCTTTACCTTACCCTTTTTATTGCGTGCAGACAGACAGAAAAACCAAAAGCAATAGCGGGTTCAATATCTATTGAAACCTGCTAATAATTATATTATTGATACAACTACAATAAAGTGGCAATAACAGCCTCCTACCTTTATTAAAAAATAACGAAAAAATATGACGCTTTTTTCTAATTGACCTTCGTAAAAACATTTTCAACGTTAAAAAAAAATCGGCATTTGTTCAAGTTGCCAAAATTTTTTAACCCGCTTCTACGTGGGCTCTATGACTCTCTTATTTATATGGTGCAAATTTTTTAGGTTTTACGTAAGTCTGAAAATTATTTTGCATTCTTTATTCCAGTTTATTAGTCAATAAAAAGTTATTACTGTGGACCATAATGTTATAAAAGTTAATGTTATTAGTTTCAAAGGCAGAAATCTTTTTATAACCTTTAAAAATATTTCACCCTATTACGGCCTGTTGGATGAATATACCAATTAATTTTCAGAGAACCAGCCCATTTCAGCTCGTGTTTGAAATTTAATTTTAGGCCTGCGATCCGACCCGCGAGTGAACGGACGTGGCCTATGCAGGTTTCTAACTCTATACTGTATGCAATAAAGAATAGTAGTAACAATATAAATAGTATTTCTTACCATGGTGCCGAAAGATGTCAGTGTATTCTTATATTGTATTACCAGCGTAGCATTTTATGGGTCTGCGGGGCTCGGGCCCCCCAAATAATCTTCAATTTTACATACATTGTAATGTATAAGCATCCATAATATGTGCCTGACTCCACCAATAATTTTTAAAACTCTAGGCCTATCCCCAGCAGCATCCCCCTCCCATTTTTCCAAACTATAAATATGTATGCCAAACCAAACTGGCGCTCTTTAAACTGCATCGGTTCGGCTCTCTTAATGCCAACTTTTACAACTCCTCTATGTTAAACCAGATCGGCCCTCTTTATGTCAAATTTTACAGGCCCTCTATGTTAAACCGGACCGGCTATCTTCATGATAATTTGAGGCGGCTCTTCGGGCGATCGCCCAATCGCCCATATGGCCAGTCCGCCCCTGAATATGATATCTCCTGAATTAATTTTAAAAACTTCTTTTGCGAGTGAAAATTTCAGAAACGTTTTCTATACTACGACTTCGAGAATTCTATTAACCCTGCCCAACTAGCTTTTACAATACAACTCTCTGCAAAAAGAAAGAATCGTGGCTTCGAATTTCCATGCGCTGCAGGATAAAATAAACGTTAACGTAACATTGCTGTCGCCAAAAAGTCTGGGATGGTTATCATATAGTATATGCCTTCCCATCGCAGGAAATTAGAGTAGACCTTGACGGTTTTTCATCCAGTGGCTACTGCTCTCACAAACGCCTTGAAAAAAGGGTCAGTTGCTCTGTTTCCGATGGAAACTGTTTTCGAATATTTGTTTCTTATGTATACCAAACCCTTTATATTTTTCTAAATTTTTTTGAATTTCTTCTAAAACACTACATTTTTCTAAGAAAAATGCGAGAAATCGTTAAAAAACAAAAAAACAAGTTGGTCCACTGGAGATTACCTAGAGCCCCTGGAATATACGTCACTGGTTTCTTATCAGGCCAGTTCACTGCAAATCGTCGAGCTCGGATAATAATGATAATTTTATTTTAAACGAAAATTAATTATATTTTATAAAGTACATATAACATAAATTGCTTTTATATATCTAGACAGCAGCGAAAAATACTTTTAGGGCTGATAGTACCAGATTTTATTATTGCACACATTATCATAAACTGATTAGCGAAAAGCAATACCAACACTGTATAGCCAAAACAAAGAAGTGCAATCTTTTTCAACGTAATTGGTTTGTTTTTATTTATTTTTTAAAGGCACCATTCTTTTCATCAGTTAGGATTGAAAGGATACTTGGTATAGAAACCAACGGTAACTTTCTTTCAAAAATATTTGGAAAGAAATCAGTCAACTATTCCAAATCCTACAGATAGCTCATCGTCATTTCCTCGGAAAAAGGCAAAGAAATTGTATAACGATTGTTCTAAAAAATAAATAATGTTCATCAGAGAAGAAGAATTAGACAATAAGGAAAGAATTGTTGATAAACTTTTTTTTTCAACGTTTCAAAAAAATATATAAAAAGCGTTCAAAATGCAATCGAAAAACTCATGAAAGCTTGGTTATAATTTGGGAAGATTCTAGATTGGAATTAAAATAGAATTGAAAGGATGAAATGGACTTTGGAAAGAACTCGGAGCAGAAACGAAGCTTCTTTTTTACGGTTGAGAGAGAAAAACGAAGACTTGAACTCTGTCAAGAATTTTTTTTCGTCGGTATACGAGGCATTTTTTCCAGAAGGTGCTCGCTCAAATGCACGCTAATTTGTTTTAGCTCAAAGCTGTCTGCATTCATTATTTATGAAGAAACTGACAAAGAAAATAAAATGTCGTTTTCCTGAATTATTTTGCTCTCTTTTTTGATTCCGAAAATTGGCTATTAAATTTAGTATTAATACTGGATTTCTTGCTTGCTTGCGATTTTGATTTCCTCGGTCGATTATGTAATTCAGTTCTTACAGCGCAAGTTTTATAAAATGGAAGGAATGTGGAAAGAAAGACAGAACAAAGGTAAAAGACTATATGTCATGAAGAATATTTTAAAAATGATTTCGAACGTCTCGCAAGCAGTGATGTAGAATAATTAGATTGTAGAGATTAAGTCAAGTTGATTGTAGAGATCTCTACAAAGATTGTAGAGATTATAGTAGATTATATTAGAGAATAATTCTCTAAACCCTCATAACGTAATCTTTTTTACAGAAGATCTACTATAAATGAGAAATTAATATGGAATGACCCTATTGATGAAATTACGGGTAGATTGAATCCCATTTTGGGAATTATTAGATTACGGTTTACCACCCCTTTAGAAGAATAATATAATGAGTATATAGCCACAATAAAGCTTACATACTCATCTATGATTTTGCCGCATTTGTTATATTGTATTGTGGTTTGGTCATTTACAGGTTCTTGTAATACAAATAAAATTAGTGGTCTCCAAATGCACGTTTTGACCATTTTGTCGGAACGTGCCTCTTACGCTGTATCCAATGCCTCGCTGTATCCAATGCTTGGAAATGTTTTAGTATTTTGCTATTTGCCAAACTTACTGACTATAGACTTTCACTAATCATGTATAAAAGAGTAAAAGACAAAACTTTAATGATATTATTAATTTAACTTTGAGAGGTGACAGATATGAGTTAAGATCTGATAAAGTTTATGAGCCTATACAGGTAAGAAAAAATTTCTTATATTAACATATTAACTCCATTGGCCCAAGGATATGGAATTTGTTGCCAAATGAACTGACTGGTTTAAATAGTTTTACTCTTTTTCGTAAGTGATTGAAATTGTATTTGCTCGAGGCTACCGATTTTTGGGGAATAAAATTTTTGGCATAAATGGGTTAAGACTCTTGTAATTAACGATATCATCATCATATTGTTTGTGTTTGTAAAATTGGGACTGTTTGTGTTATATATTTTTTCCCTTTCAGGTTTGTCATTACATAACTGTTTCATACATACATTCGGAGATCGGGGCTCGTCAAGTTGAGAAATTCATCTTTTCTCAACTGCTCCCTTTGTCAAGTGAAGGCAGAATGCCCTCACTTGACATTCTGCCTTCACTTGACAAAGGGAGCAGTTGGCTCCCGAAACGTCGTGTTTTTAAACCTTACGCCAGTGTCGAAATAACTGTTTGTTATGGAATCTCCTGGTGAAACTCTGTATTGTTTCGTTAGAAATTATCAAGTATTCTATATCTATGTTTTATTTCTTATCTTTGCTGATTTGATTTATTCGCTATAATTGTTAGTGTTCTATCTATAATCGACTGTATTATATTGTTTTCCGTCGTTCTCATATTTTCACAAATACAATTTCCATGTATTAAATGACTATTCACTAATGCGTAATAAAGCTTTATTGCGATATCCATTGGTATTATGATTGGTATTATGGCTTATGAGTCTGGCTATAGTTCGCGCTCTGGATCAATTATAAAATAACGAATCTACAATTGCGAAATCCATACTGTATTAAATGATTCGTATATAAGCATGGGTTGCTTAATGCGCTTTGCAGGTGTTGCGTTTTTTACAAAATAAAGGTTTGATGCAACCCTACATCGAGCAAATGCACCAGCTCAATTTTTTTCTAACACTGAGGGCTCAGATGACAATTAGCATTTTTTACCAATAAAGTATTTTTTAATTACGTTATGCACATTTTTTAGACCCAGTGTTAATGCACACATGATAAATTACAGTGTAGTGTAAGTCTAACTTTTATATGCACTAGGTAAATAGAAAGTTTTCGACACCCGCTTTATTGCGATGGTTTGGAAACGAGCTCTTAATATCTCCGAGTTTTTCCCCTATATATTTAAATTAATTTTTTTTTTACACGGATATAAAGAAACACTGTTTAAAATTCTCTCTTAACGATGTAAATATAACATGATAAAATAAAACTAATGCTTTTCTGAAAGCTAACATAGTTACATAGATTTATTTAATGATTTTATTTTTGTTTTGATGCATAGTTCCATTTCCAGCAACGGTATTTAAATATTACGTTGTGAAATATATTCAAATATAAAATTTAAATAAAACACATACCAAAATGGAATTAAAATGTAAGAAAACACTATATTAATTTTCTTGATAATTGTAATATAATTGTGAAAGTATTGTATTAAGAATGCATGGACATTTTTATCATACTCCATGCCCTTGAAATTTTATTTAATTCTCTCAAATTGCAAATCAGATTTGTGACATTGACAGGACTATATAAAGATTTATTTTATAATTTAAACAGCAGTAGGCTTTAAAATTTCCATATTTTGTATATTTCTTCTTGATAGAGTGCAACGCTTTTTCTATTTCGATTTAACAAAAAATGTTCAACAAAAAGCAAAAGCAAACAGAGTTCGAATGAAACATGTTATTTAATAGGATTTTCTGTAGAAAATTCGGAAATTCATGTATTCATACGAAACGCTAGAAAAACAAATAACTCCGTGAATAAATAAATTTATAATACTTCAAGAAATGAAGAATATTTTTTCCATATCTATTTGCAAGAACAAAAAGAAGTCTATTTAAATTTAAATGTTTTATGTAAACAATAGAAGTTATGCTAAAAATAGATTTTCTCCAGTACTAAGAAAAATACAGTTTTATACTGAATAATGAAATATTAAAGACAATCCCGTTGCACGACTTTTCAGTAAAAAGCACCTGGCGAATAATTAACCGTTAAGTTAAAACTTTAAAATAAAGTAAAAAGTATCTCGCTATTAACTAAATGTGTAAAAATGAAGGTGCACTTTTAGCGGTTGTAACGTATTACATTTACATTATATAATTTTATTACATTTTAACATATTACAAACGTATTTCAAAGAACGAGTTAAGATAACAGTTAAATTCTAAATGGCGCTCTTGAAAACTACCATTCTTAAACACAATAAACCAATTACTCAATTTCGGTATTGTTTTCAGGACCGATGATAGAAAACAATGTATAATACTCCACCAACTAGCCCTGAGGTTGACATATTTTAAGATACAATAAACCCTCTCATTAGTGGGCACACAGCGGACAGAAAGATTTATCCATTGAAAGAGGGGTGACAGTATCAGAGGGAGTGCCCGTTTAGAAGGGTGTTATTGTATATGTTATACACAAAAGAGAATTTGATTATATAATAATATAGCGTTACCAGTTCTTAATTATTTACTCGGCGCAGTGTGATCTTCCATGTATCTTTCTCCGTAAAATTCAATCGATCAGCAATTGATTCGCTTTCAGCATTTGAATTAAACGAATTTTGCCACAAGGGGTTTAAAAAACAACCCGTAACACAGTAATGTAATCAAGTGGCATGATGACGAAATTTAGTGTCATTGGAGACGGTGTATAGAAATTGGGGCCGGTACCTCAGCTGAGACGTATTTTTGTTGTCACTATTTGTGCAGGCTGGACGGTTTTAGAATTGGCGCTGTGAGTGGTTTGCGATCGTAGGTTCTATGACAAATATTGTTCGTCTAGGTGTACCCTATCCCTCCTAGATGTTTGCAACCCTGGTGCTGAGACACCCTGTATAGAGTACTTGTCTTGAAATATAGCTGGGGAAAAAAAGACTCTTTGGTCTAAAAAAATGGTGTCATGTCCATCAACGTAGAGTTCTCAAAATTATTGAGGGGCCCAAGCACATTTTATGTACGTTTATACATTACAGTATATGTAAAATCGCAATTTATTTCAGATTATTGGGGGCTTGGGCCCCACGGGCCCACATAACTCTACGCCCATGGTCATATCTCAAGAATGCTATGATTGTATTTATATTTAAAGAAAGAACATTGAGAGATTGTATGCATATATAAAAAAAAAGAACATTGAGATATTGTACGCATATGTAAAAGAAGAACATTGAAAGATTGTATGCATATATAAAAAAAAAGAACATTGAGATATTGTACGCATATGTAAAAGAAGAACATTGGAGTGTACGTTTGGTGTATTCTGTTAAAAAAGAATGTCTTTGTGAGTTAGAAATTATATTCCATATCTAAGGAAAATTTAATTCAATACTTTAATATAAAAACATTCTTTAAATTAACTGCTGGTTGACGATAGAGAATGAGGTATTATATCTAACTTCTTTCTGTTTCTATTTTTTTTTTTCATTTCCTCCTGTCTTTACCTTTTATCTCTTAAGACCTTTTCGTGGAAAATAATCACGAGGAAAAATATATTCTTCTCTTTATTTGTATAGATAAAACAATGTATTATATTCGAAACTTTAGAGGAGAGAAAATATGTATTATATATAAATACCTACTTTATTATATGTTCTTATTTATTAAGATATCTAATTCAAAAGCTTAAAAAACGGAGTTTAGTTTTTCTTTTTCTCTTTCTCTCTCTTTATTTTTTTTCTCTTCTTTTTTTTGAACAGAAAGAATTAGAAATACGAGTATCGCCATGTGAGGATTTTCATTCATGCGTTTCCTTTTAGGAAAAATTGTCGATTTGGCCCCTCAGGAAATTCAAGTTTTATTTCCTTTGAAGGGAAAAACGAGGCGAAGTCGTATATTGGATACAGATTTCTTTTTCCCTGAAAAGAGAAAATAACTCCCAGACCTTGCCTTCAACATTACGAGAAAGATAATTGACAATAACAAAAATCCATAGTTTCCTTTCAAACGTTGAAAGTTTTTACTGGAAATGTAACTTTTGTTTATTGATATTAGTTTACCCAGGATCTGTGACAACATAAAATTTTTTCGATATTTATAATTTGAGAATGAGTTAATGACGCGTTTAAGACTAGATAAATTCTCTATTAGTAAATGCTATTATTATTATTATTATTATTATTATTTTCTTTGGTGGTGACATTCGGGAATATTAAATCTGTGCAGAAATAAGCTATTTTACTCGAGTTCGAATATTTCGAAATACGTCATATTTTGAAAACAAGTTCGATGGTTGTAACATTATTAAGGGAATTAGATTTGCCCCAAGAGATAAGGTTTTGGGAAAAAGTCTGGATTTTGGTGAATCCACTTGGAATGGAACGTACGATCGATACTTCGGGCTCTGCTGAAGGGGGCTCCCTTTTTTGCAAGGTTTATCGGAAACTGGCTGTTTATCTTATTGGTTAAGAGTATAGCTACGATTTTATTCGTAAAGTAAAGAATTACGACGCAGGTGAACGCAGGTATCGTAAGGAAAGTCGTATCGTCAACAGTATAAAATCAAGATTGCACGTAGTTCAGATTGCAGTCAGGCTAACAGTCATAAAGGGAATTCTTGCCCAAATGACAAATTTTATGGTCAAACTTTTTTTCATCGCAGAGTTAGTAACTTTTATCGGACGAGACAAAAAATGATCTACTGAAAAGCCCATACGTATGTATATCCGATATACTTATCATTGCGTCTGTGTTCTCATATTTGTCGAAAATCTCTGACTTAAGAGGGGCGTACTCGAGCTCTCTTCGGGTGGTTGTTATTTATTTGAGTACCATGTCTAGGAATTTTCTGCATATGTTTGGAGTTGTCACTTTCTGTGGATTGTTGCGTTTGGTTCTATAGGTGCGTAAGTGTTTTCAGGTTTCAGGAGAACGAGTTTTGCTATCAGATCTGTTGCTGATAAAATTAACTAATTTTTAAGGTGGTTATGGATAACGGGTTTATGATGATTTGTATACCGTGCGAACACATTGCAAGTTCGACCCCTGATAGTTTATTTAGCGCTTCACCCTTTTTCATGTCGATTTCGTGTCCCGAATTTAATTTTCTAGGAGACAAATATGTTCGGACTGCTCGTTAAACTGTCCTGGCACAGTAAGACTTTAGATACCCTTGCATAATAAAACACAAGCAAATCGAACCCATAGAACTAAAGCTTCAATAGATTTAATAGATATGCTAGACCGATAGAAAGTCGGAGTAGATTTTTATTTTGTTACTGGTGCTTCTACTTGAATTTATATGATAGTCATAGGGAATAAAGTCATGGAAATCTTTAATTAAAGCA
>QLNU02015360.1:199430965-199450437 GCA_006491805.2 Dysdera silvatica
TCTCAATCGTATTTTACATTAATTTTCTTACTTATATCGATATTAAAGGTAGTTTTATTGATTTGCAGTGCAACAGTGATTTTAAAATAAAATTCAACTTACGACTCACTGAATTCTATTCTAAATAAATCGATAAGAACATCTTCCCAACCATCGGACTGCATGCTCTGAAAACGATATCACTGTTCGGGAGAACTTACGTCTGCAAAAAGCTCTTTTCAAAAATGAAGTTAGTCTCAATCAAAAATTAGGATCAAAAATTAGGATCAGAATAACCGACGTCTATCTTAAAAACACTCTTACGGTTGGTTCCCTAGGACTTACGAGGAACGAATTCCTCGGGGATATATAGGTCCACTGCTACACGGTATCACAAGGGTAAAGAATTCATCGATCGGACTATTAACCCAGGGTTGACTCCCAACGATATCGTGGAACTCGTTCCGTCCAACCGAAATCCGGGGTTTGGTTCCTTTGGCAGCAAAGGTTCGAATTCCACAGAAAACTGTAGGTCTCGGCGCAGGGTGACCTTTGGTCTTCTTACTGCGTTTGTTGTAAAAATACAAGCAAACGAAAGCAAACAAGAGTTAATTTAGTGGCTGTAATGCTAGAAATACCAGCTCTAGCCAGAACTCCAAAGTGCAAGCAGTATTGAGAGCGCTCAGAAATTGAAAGGGTGATCTCCTGAGGGCTATTGGCAACTCCGTATTTTGTTGGTAAAAGCCGTTGTGGTGGAAGTAGAAGCGCTGTTCTGTCAGACAAAAAATTCGAGGTCGATTCCAGGTGTTCTCTGGGCTCTTTTCTACAGCTCTGTAATTGCGGGTTCTCTTCCCATGAT
This sequence comes from Dysdera silvatica, assembly GCA_006491805.2. Taxonomy (NCBI): domain Eukaryota; kingdom Metazoa; phylum Arthropoda; class Arachnida; order Araneae; family Dysderidae; genus Dysdera; species Dysdera silvatica. The sequence goes on from QLNU02015360.1 coordinate 199,431,804, forward strand.
CAAATAAGCTGGCCAAGATTACGGAAACTGTAGGTCCTGTGTGTGTGTGAGGCTAACAACTCCATACAGAGAGTCAGATGAGCCGGCTCGATCCGTCGGCTCATCCACAAAGCCAGAAAATGAGCTCGTTTTATTGGTTGGTGTCTCGTGCCATCAAATTCTCGTCTACAAGTGACGCATTGACTAAGAAAATCAGCTACATTCGAAAAATTGCCTCATACCGGGGCTACAATGCAACAATCATTGTTTATATTTTTAGGAAACAATATATTCATATATATTATTTATTTATATATATTATTTATTATTATTTATATATATTATTTATTTATATTATACAATATATATATTATTAGGAAATAATATGTAGTGTACGCATAACCTCCGCAAATCCTTCATTTTAATGGTTCTTAAAAGTTACGTGGAAATTTCCCATATACACACAAACATACATATAAATATATATATACGTATACTCGGACAACATTAAGATCAAAGTAGCAAAGCATATTTAAACTAGGAGACAACACTAAAATCATCGTAGTAAAAAGGAGGGAAGAGGGTAAATGTATGAATTTATATATATATATATATATATATATATATATATATAAAACATTGTTTAACCCATGATTATTGGCTCATAACGCCAATCAATGTTTGTACATTGCAGGTCCAATTCTTCTTTCTTATTCAGACCAACTATGATCTGTCTAAATTTATTGATTCTTCATTTATATATATTGTAGAACTTTGTAAAACTTTGCGCAAAAACATGAAAGAAGACATAAGAAAATTCAACTGTGAGTTAGTAAGGAAGGCCATTGAAAGCAACAAGAGCCTTAGGGTTGTTAAAGGGAGTTTGTCTATTGGGAAGAAACACATCATTGCATTAAAAGGAGAGGATGGCACCGTAACAAGAAATAGGGAAGAAATACTTAGAAGAGTTGAAGAATTCTACAAAAATCTATACGAAAGTAACAGTGGATTAAACGAAGACATTGAAATAGTCGAAGGAACAGCTCCTAAAATCTTAAAAGAAGAAGTTTCATTTGCAATAAAAAGTATGAAGAAAGGAAGAGCCCCTGGTGATGATGGTATTACATTAGATATCCTAAAAGAAGCTGGAGAATATGTAGAAGACATACTTGCAAAATTCTTTACCAAATGTCTTAACAGCGGTAACATACCAAACCAATGGGATTCTGCAACAGTAATTCTTTTGCATAAAAAAGGTGATAAAGAGGATTTGAAAAATTACCGACCAATTAGCTTGTTACCTGCTATTTATAAAATCTTCACAAAAGTGCTAACACATCGCCTGCAGAAAAAATTAGATGCAGCTCAACCAAGAGAACAAGCTGGATTTCGAAGTGGATTCAGTACAGTGGACCATATTCAAGTATTAAGAGAATTAATTGAAAGAACACATGAATATGAACTTCCATTGTGTGTGGCATTTATTGACTATGAGAAGGCCTTTGACTCTATTAAAACATCAGCAGTCATCAACTCTTTAAGATCAACAGACATTGAGGATGTGTACATTGACATGGTGAAACGTGTGTATAAAAATGCAAGTGCAAAATTTCGGTTACATAAAGATACCAAAACTATCAAAATTGGTAAAGGTGTGAGGCAGGGAGATACCATTTCTCCAAAACTTTTTACTTCAGCTTTACAGATGATTTTTCAGCAGATAAATTGGAATAACAAGGGAATAAAAATAAATGGTGAATATTTAAATCATTTGCGGTTTGCTGATGACATTGTTATTTTTTCAACGAACCCATCAGAACTCCAAGACATGGTACAGGAGCTCTCAACTAGAAGTAAAGAAGTTGGACTCAAGATGAACCTACAAAAAACTAAGATCATGTTCAATAATTTTGTAGAGGAAACAAAAATACAAGTTGACAACATTGAGCTAGAAATTGCTGATTCATATATTTACCTTGGCCAGCTGATTTCAATGGATGGCAACATTATGAAAGAACTCAACAGACGTATTAAACTTGGCTGGAGTGCATTTGGAAGAAACAGTTTTATCCTGAAGGGGAAATTGCCTTTGTGTCTAAAAAGAAAGGTCTTCAACCAGTGTGTATTGCCAGTCCTCTCTTATGGATCAGAGACATGGAGTCTAACAGTTGGAGCAATACGAAAGTTACAGACAACCCAAAGGAGCATGGAGAGGTGCATGCTTGGAATAACTAGGAGAGATCGAAAAAGAAACACTTGGGTGAGAGAGCAAACTAGAGTAGAGGACATCATTGTTAAAGTGAAAAGGCTGGAATGGAGATGGGCTGTACATATTGCAAGAAGAACTGATCAACGATGGACAACAGAAATTCTGAACTGGATTCCAAGAGACCACCGAAGACCTAGAAAACTTCCTGAAACTAGATGGTTGGATGAGATAAGAAAATTGGTTGGGGTGAAACGTGGGAGCGAATTGATCAGGATAGACTTGTGTGAAAATCATTTGGAGAGACCTTCATCCAGCAGTGGATAGATAATGGTTGAATATGATGATGATATATATATATATATATATATATATATGTGTGTGTGTGTGTGTAATATTAAATACAGTAATTTTATGTAATACTTACTGAGTATGAGCAAATGAACAATGGCCAACGAACAAGTACTACTGACCAGAGAATTATATAAATTTTAATTATAATTTTTTAATCATTATTATTTTTGGGTATGTTCCAGTGTTTGGAGCATCGCCAAATACTGTTATTCTTTTTCCCCATATGAGTAATTCATAATCAAGTATTTATTTCCATATTCATTACATTGTTGTCTTCAATTGCAAGCTCAGTACATTGCCAAGTATTTAGTTGTATACTTATTACATCGTTATGTATTTATCTGTATGCTACTACTGATATAATCTACTGCAGCAGTTTTCAAACTGGACTATGCGAGAGAGTTCCAACAGGTAGCGTAATCAACCATACTGCTAAAAGTTTATAGTGCCTTTTTCAACTTCGTATTTATTTGAGAGTAGTATTTTATCCACGGTGTACCTAAACAATAAGAACCACAATTGTCTATATTTAAAACCTGACCTCTTTTAGTATGTTTAACTATACGGATACATTTCTTTCACGGAAAAATTTTGATAATTCATTATTTGTTAAATTCATAAGTAGGATTAAAAATTGTGGTTAGTAAAATAAGAGTAAGAGAGATAGAGAGAAGGTATTCTGGTTTACGTTTTGTTCACATTTCTGAACACAGTCCTAAAGACAATATACATGCAACTTTTTGGCGGCTTTTTTAAAATGAGATCATGTTTCTTATTGATAGTAGCTATTACCAATACTAGTATATAGTAGCTATTACCATAGTGTACTGTTAAGGTAATATGCGTAAGAGTCTTTAAATATGCAATAATTCCGGCACCCACGTATAAGTAGCTCAAGCTAGAGCATTTTTGATTTAGGAGAAAAGGGGACGCCATCTTCATACTGGATTCGAACCAGGGTCCCTCCGATTAGCCCTGAGTGTCTTGGACCGCTAGACGAACGAGGACAGGAACAACGCTCTCTTTCTTCGTATGTAAGGATGTAAGATATTATTACCCTCCGCAGGGATAACACAATTGCCAAATAATGGTCAACACACAAAGCCACCGGAGCGGTTTTTTTTTTTTTTTTTTTTTTTTAGTTTTTTGTGAGAAAACTCTCAAAACTCGTCTAGCGGTCCAAGACACTCCGGGCTAAACGGAGGGACCCTGGTTCGAATCCAGGATGGGGAAAGCGTCTCTTTTTCTCCAAAATTACATAAGCTCTAGTTTGAGCTAATTAATACGTGGGTGGCAAAAATTATTGTATAATAAATTCCAACACGGAAACTGACATTGCATGCATCATCCAAATCCCCTATAAATATTATAAGTCTCTATATCGTATCAAGCATGAAGATATATTTTATTATTAATTCCTGTTCATCCTATTAGTCTTATTTAAATTGAACGCGTTTAGTATATTTCACGGATGACTATAAAGTTCAAGACCTGTTAGTACTTTATTGTACACAACATAACTGTTTTTATTTCCTTTTCCAGTTTGTTCAAGCATCATTAAGTAAACAATTGGTGTTGCCGATAACAGATAAGTTTATTAACACTCTTTATTTGTTCTTTCATGGTTATTTTACCTGTATCAGGTAGTATCTATTTTCTCGGATGTGTGCTCCTTAAGAATCCCAAGGAACGCATGAGAGCAGATTAATGGTTTGATGCTGTCCGGTTCTTTTGTTTTGGTTTTCGGGTAAATAATGCTGTTGGCTATAAAGTCCGATAACTACCCACGGTCATTATTACTTCCATTAGTTCTCTTGCTGTGTATGACTACTTTTGCACTTTTTATAAGAGAAGCTTTGTACTATTCATGTCTGATATTCTTCTCTTGTATTTTGTATAACTTGTAGTCTATTCATCATGAGCATTGTATGCAATGTTCTTTTCCAAGATTTTATGTCAGCTTTCTTTTCTCTCATAGCTGGGTACGCTTTATTTTATTAAATTATATAGTGTGTTTAGACATCTTCTTTACCTTTGACATCCACCCATCTTTTCGTTTGAAATTTTGCAAAATTTTCATGAAAAATTTTCGGCTAATGCAGTTATTCTCTTATGGTCTATTCGGGCATTTTTTAGAACGTAAAAAAATTTATTACGGTGTCAAAGCATTTACTCATTTTTTATGCTGTTACATACAGTGGTTGGGCAAAAATATGGACACAACTTGCAAAAAAGCATGTAACTTTGACTAATAAGGCATAAGACCGCTTTTGGCATTCAGAACTGCTTGCAGTCTTCTTAGAATGGATAATAGGGGACCTGTATAGTTTTCAGGGAAAACTCATATCATTCTTCTTGCAAAATATTGGCAAGTTCCCTTAATGGTGATGGAGGTGCATAGCATGGTTCGAACATTTGTCTCCAACACTGACCACAAGGGCTCAATAATATTGAGATTGGGAGTTTGTGGAGGCCATGGCAGATGTGAAACTTCATCTCGGTGCTCAGAACACTAGTCCTGGACGATGTGAGCTGTGAGAACAGGGGTTTCGTCATCTTGATAAATAGCATCACCATCAGAGAATGGACTTTGCACCGTGAGATGAACGTGGTAATTCAAAATGGTCATGTAACTCGTTGGCAGTGACGTTACCTTGCAGGGTAATGAAGGGTCCGGCAGAATATTCTGATATGGCTTCCCATATCATGATGGAACCTCTGCCATGTTTCACTCTTGGTAGCAAACAATTAAGATTGTAAGCTTAGGCTGGCATTCTCCAGACATAAATTCGGACAAAAGTCAAAATCAGTGTGGAGCTGGACTTATCTGACTAAATGATGTTCGTTTATTGATTCGTAATCCAGGTTTCATGACTATGGTACCACTGTCAATTCTTAGTAGCATTTTGATCACTGGGGTGTTTAAGAATGGCAATTCGTCCAAAAAATCTTGCTTGTGCAGTTTCTTTCGTACTGTTTTGATACTGATAGTGTTTGCGAGCACGGTATTCAGCTCAGCAGTTGCTTTTCCAGCTATAGACTTCTGAGTTTTCATCACGAACTTAAACAAGGTTCGTCTGTCTTTGTCATTCAACACACATTTCTGTCTACTCTGGTGTTTGTCAGATGCCACTTTTGAAGTTTTGCTGTATGCGGTCATCATCTTGGATACTGTACCTCGTGATATATTAAAAAATCCCGCTATCGTGGTTAAAGAAGCACCCACCATATGAGTTCCAACAATTTGGCTGCATTGAAATTCTGTCAGCTCTAACGTAATCCACTCACAATTGCTCAGAATTTCGTCTTGACGACAAATGATGATTGTAACGTATACACGAGTTTATATCGGTAGTTGCATTACGACAGACAGACAGCACCACCTGCAAACTCTGCTATAGCACAAATGTGAATTAAGACACAAATTTTTTAAAGTGTTTCCATATAACCCATGCACTTTTATAGATGACAACTACAGGATTTTTACACTACTGACAACTACAGCCTTCAACTGACTATTACAGAACAATGCTCACAGATCTTTGAATAAGACAAAGATGAGAGCTAGAGACAATGGATAAGAGTTTCAAATTGATCCACAACCATGTCCATTCAAGCAGAAAATCGTCCTACGACAGAAATATTATAAGCTCGGAACTTCAATAAAAGCGAAATCAATAGTATCCCTTAAAATATTCGTAAAATCTAAGGTAGCTTGCTGTGGTGGCGAGGATTTTTCATTCATAATAAAATCTCAGAAAGACGTTTAACTCCAACTATAAAGAACTTTTTAAATACTACCTGTAAATATGATTTTTCCCTAGACAAAACTATGCTAATTACAGGGTAAAACCTTCCCATCCTGGCGTTTTTCCTTCCTCATTTGTTAACGATAACAGAACATGTTCGAATAGTAAAAGCAACAAGTAATTAAAAAGCATGCTAATTATAGCAATTTTAATAACAAATTAAAAACCATGGTGCCCAAACTCATTCACGACTTTCAGTTAATCAAAATACATGCCTTAACTCAAGCTTACTTCTAGCCGATATAACAGTGTCTCAAAAGCCGCAACACAACTTTTTTTATAATTTAAAGGAATCAAAGTTCTCTTCATCCTTAAATTTTGTAAAAAATATAAAATCAAAGAAACCAAATTGTAAAATTTTATTCAAATATTAAAATATTATCCAAAAATTTATCGACGTTTGCGTAGTCTCGTATTGCTTATCGTTTATTTTTAAATAAGAGAACTGAATCTGTAAAAAGAATTACAAATGAAATGTTTCGCCTTCCCTCGACATGAGACTTCGTTCAGAAAAACTGTCAATACCATGTTTTGAAAGTAAAATGAGATTCAACCGATAAATCTTTAAAAGCAAAGTAAATACAATGGAGCTTCATTTCATATGACTTGGAATCTTTTTAGAAACTTTTTAGTTTTGCATCGATGCGATATACGCATCAGTGTGAGATACTAACGGAGTCGTATTAATAACTTCCTTAGACGCAGTTCGAGCGGAAGAAATTGAAAGACTAAAGTAAATATCGCAATAGAAAATAACACATTTAAGTCAATTTTTAACTATAAAAGGTCACTGAACATCAGAGAATGCAGAAAGACCGCCAATGAATATTCTGCTCTCTCATCTAAAGTATTGTTTGTTTGTTTGGCTTTTTTATGGCGCAAGAGCATCTGGGCTATACTGCGCCAATCATCTAAAGTAGAGGTGGACAGAATTAGGCACTCTCTGTATCATTGGACGAATCGGCCCACCTCTAAATCAGCGCTTTACACATATAAAACACATATTAAATTGGAGATTCCTTCACTTTGCAACAGACCCACGAACTTGTTCTTTCTTTCAACCAAAGGATTTTTGACTTGGGTTGCGGCACTGATGGATCCAGCGAGGGGTGGAGGGGGCGATTGCCCCCCCCTAGGGTTAAATAGGAAAAAAATAAAGACGATGAAGAATATTTTATGTGTTGTTTGTTAAGACTGTAATAAATAAAAGTCTTACACTAAAGTCTCCAAATCTTGGAGAAATGCGATCAAGACGTTTTTCCACGAATCTTCAAGCTACTCGTCTTTCAAACTGCATTTTCAGTAAGGGTTACTTCAGCAAAACGTAGTTTTTTATCCTTGAAGCGCCGTCAAACTTGGCTTCGAACGCGGATGACAGAAGAGACTTTTAATACACACCCACAGAGACATTCATATTGATGTAAATAAAGTGATTGACAAATTTTCAAAGAAACCAAGATGGCTCGACTTTGCACTATAAACTTCAAGTTTTTTAAAAAGTTGCTTGTTATAAAAAAAGTAAAATAATTACAATGTTTTTGTAGTTTAAATTTAAACTTGTTCTATTAATTACATTGTAAATTATCGTTTTTGGTTATTGTATATGTCTCCTTTACTAGGTTATCCTTCTGTCATACTTGACTATAATATGCCTTAAACCATATAGTTTAATTAAAGAAAAGCCCAGCTTTAATTCATTGTCGTAAATTAAATATTTTGGTGAGTATAAAGCAGGGTTGTCCAACCTTTTTGGGTAGCGGGCCACTTAAAGAATTTTCACGGATCTCGCGGGCCAGCGGTTTCTTTAAAAAATGGGGAAAAAAACTTACACTTAACAGCCTCCCTTTAGAGTTTTTTCCAGTTATTTGTTTGTGCTCTTGCGATGTAGAAAGGGGTCACCTCTCCTGTCCCCAAAATTTTTCCATATTTTTGAAAAAAATCTAAAATTTTTGTTTGGGAAACTTTTTTTATTTCAAACAGTTGTAGGCAGGCCGTATGTTGGACAACCCTGGTATAAAGGAAGGCTAGTAATATAACAACATTTACCTAAACTATTTAACTGTCCAAAACTAAAAATTTTCCCATTAGGGCCCAGAAACCACCCTCCAACTTGTAACAATAACCTGAATTTGCCCTTGCGTGGGTAACGGTGTTTGGCATTGCTTCGATCTGCTCTGCTAGCAGTTTTGTTCTGAAGAAGGCAGGGGAACATGGCTACCAAAACATCTGTTAAAGTTTAAAAAATTTTTAAACTACCTTCAATTGGACATAATATATACAATTTATACGCAGGGCGTCGTAAATTCTCAGATAGATTGGACTGTGGATAATTTTGCTCATGAAATCTGCTCATTTCCTTGAATATACTTTATCGTCAATAGATTGGGCTAAATGATATCCAATGTACATGTTGTATAAAGCTTTTTGGATATTAAAGTGTGGAGTTGAAAATCCACATTTTAATATTTTGCAAAATCTTGTCATATAGGAAAAAACTACAACTCACGATGAAAATGTATTTTAAGCGAAAAAGCAGCAAAGAACTATAACGCATTAAGAATTTAGTCTCTTCGAAATGGCAAATAATAATGCTTAAAGTATTAAGTACATAATCAGAGGATAAATTTCTCGACTTTCTTAATCCGTATAAGCGAAATGAAATTATTTAAGTGGACTTGCGATTTGGATGAGGATTATTAATCGTTATGTTATATTATTACAGGATATTTACAAACTTATTTTTAACCGCTTTCGATACATCCAATACATTTTTGGCATATTTTTGTTCCGAATCATGAATCCCGCAAAACGAAAAGTCTTATATTTATTGATTGTTGAGTAATATATTATAAAACTATTACACAAACACACTTCTTACAATTTAATAAAACGCACAATTTCAATATACATTTTCAAAAAAAAAAAAGACAGAATTCTATTTGATGCTTAAAAAGTACATTGTCTCGTTGACAATAAATAACCAGAAAATATATTTAATATCCGAATTTATATTATATGTGTTACCTAGTCCATGATTTAATCAACGTATTTTAGCTGAAATAAAAAATCACGATCAAATTACGGTAGGTTCTAGATCAGTGGAAAACAGCAAACTAAAATTTAGTCCAAATTTTTAAAAATAGGATTTATATTATATAAAAAAACTAGATTAGGTTATATAACATGACCGTAATATATAGTAGAAATGCTGTTTCGTTTATTCATCAATTAACAGATTGTAGCATACGTCCGAAGTGGGCTATATGTCTATCGTTGGGATTCCTAATTTTTGAAGGGCCATACATGTCGAAAACAATTTGTGGTCTTTTACGCGTGGTATGTGTATAGAAATCAATGCCACGTCCATTAAGGCCGGTCAGCGAGTTATTAAATACGGTTATACAGGGTGTCCTGTAGCCCCCGAAATAAAAATACACATAGCGATATTCCTTGAAGAATTTTGATATAACAAACTGTCACTCAAAATTTCGTATGATCAATACCGTTGGAGTTACTAGCAATTGAAATATTTTCAACAAATTTAGTCATTAAATAAAATTCAGTTAAAGGAATGTCAATTGGATGTTTCTTTAAAAGGTTCAAGCACAGTAAATATATAAAAAAATATAAATACATAAAAATTCAATAAATATACCATAAAAATCGTATTTGCAAGAAGTAGGAGAATATACTTATCTTTTAGGAAGGGTCAGTGTGTGTGTTAAAATTATTTAAAATAACGTTAAAACGTATCTATAATAATTTATTAACGATCATTAATCATTGTAGATACGTTTTAACGTTGATTAAATATTTTTAACATATTTCACGTATCGATTCGTCATGTCTTACCACTTAGGGTCAGTGTATATTACTTCACAGATTGATTACCAGATTGATCGGTCTTTACATTTTGCTGCCCAGGTTAATCAACTTAACTAAGAAATTGTAAATCATTATCAGCTCATATAAATAATTGTATCCGTCCGAATAAAGTTTGACTTCATTATTTGTTTTTATATATATAATGTTTAATTTGAGTAATTCCATCATCACAGCCGATGATATGGTTTGGTTAGAAGATTAAATATTCGCAAAGAAAAGAATGTTTTTTTTTTGCATCTAGTGTAAAAAAAATCATTCTTTCTTTGCGAGTATTTAAACATCTGATATATAAAATTAGTTCTGAGAACGACCATATGTTTGATCTTCATAAATCCCCTGACATCCTTTAAACATTGCATTCCTACAACGTATCATTAGAGTAATAAAAATCTACTTCCATAAAATCCATTTTGAACTAAGCAATCCAATGCGCTTACATATCAATGTGCGCTTATATATCTATTTAGATTTCATTCGCTTTAACAACCTTTTCTTTATTAGTTACCATGTCGGCATAATATACAGCATGGCTAAAATTGTTATTATAGCTCGAAGGACTGTTCATGCTTAAGAGCAGAACTAGGAGCTCATAACAAATGAGCAAAGTATTGATGTAGTAAAACGTAGATTTACAGATGTACACTCATACATACCGACAATCAATATTTCATACAACATTTCGAAACGTAACTTGAATTCTATGGGACGTAATAAATCTCCTTTCAGTGAGAATTTATATTTTTTTCATAAACTCAGACACTTCCATATAACATTATTACCTTTTGTCTGGTAATAGTACAAACAGGGTTGACGTGCAATATAAGAATGAATCGCTGCACATAATTCATTTTTATATGTTTTTATGTTTCGTATTTTGATCCGATACTGATGACTACCACAGTTGTGGACGAAATGTCCAATATTTAATTAGCAGCACGTTCAGAAGCGAAATAAATAGTCTTTGAGAAACTGTTTAGGAATATTAATTTAAATTGGAAATTTTATTCACACCACGAGTATTTAACACTATAAATTTTCTAGATGGAATTTTAAAAACAGAATTTTAATAATAAAAGTTTTCTTAATAATGTTTAAATAAAAACAGGCAGGTGTTCCATTTACCTTCCCAGCATGCAATTTATTCCAGAACAACATCCGTCAATTAATTTAGCTTTTAAAATAAAAAAGGGAGAGAAGCCTGGTGGAAAATCTGTTATTGCGGAGATGGATTTTGAACCAGGTTTACGAAGCAAGAAAAAAAATATTTGGTGGTATAAATAAAGATCATTTTATCCTTTGTTCAGGAACGTTATTGATTTTTTTTCGTAGAGGTAAATTTATAAGGGCAGAGTAAATGACGGTTAGGAAATGAGGAAGTAAGATGATAATGGCTAATTCTAAAACAATTAAAACTCTGTAATGATGAAAGTGAAAAATTTCCCCAGTAAAATATCGAATAGTTATAAGTTCTTGAATATTTTAAATGTGGGGAAATAATATTGTAAAATTCAAAACTATGTTGCTACTTTCGATAATATGAGTAATTTGAAACATATTTTATTGCATTTATTAATTATGCTAATCATGTATGACTAATCGTCATTATAAGACGTTATTTTGTAGTATGAGGAGTTCATTATTAGAAATAACCTTTTTTTTTTTTTTTTGAAAAACATCTTTACCGTTAATTTCCGCATACTTAGGACTACAAGCTCTTTCACCGATTTCCTGAATTATGCATTTTTGGTAAAGTTAACAATGAGATGTTCTGGAAAGAGAATTGGTAAAATTTTAATGGGCGGAATTTTATATTTTATAGCTCAGACTCTAAATTAAAATGTATCTGGCCTTATTGTACTTCCTGAACCATATTTTCGAGATATATCCGTATATATTCAAAAACATCCCTTTCTGATCTTTTATATGCCTTAGTTTTGTTTAGAAGTAGTGCAAATCCAGTTTAATCTTAAGACAGTAAAACCTCTGAATAACGGACACTTCGGGATTTAAGTATCTGCTCGCTGTTTAAGAGGGCTAGAGGATAACTCAAGCATTGGAACTAGAAATCAAAAAAGCGTGTCAAATAGAGGCATTCGCTATTTGGGTGTGTCAGTTAAGGAAGTTTTACTGTGCGTGTATTAACGTATTTTAAATCAAATAAAATGTTAATTTGTCCAGCTTTAAGCGCACATTTTCAGTAAAAACTATAAATGAATATTCCGATGTACCTTATTTTCGATAACGTATTTAAAAAAAAAGGATAAAATATTTTTATTACAAAAAGAAAGAACAAGCATACTGTAAACGATAAGAAATACGTATAAACCCAAAAATGTTAAATGAAAGAAAAAGTAAAATAAAGAATATAGCCTGTATGAATAGATATTGACTGTAATTTTATCCTCTGAGCATTAAAATTTTGGTAATCAATTTACTAATGCTGATGAGGTATAATTATCAAAAACCAAATTTCGACAAAACTAGCGTAAGTGTAACAGATAACAATAGTGTACGTTTGATCAATTAACTCTTTTTCCCAAAATAAAACATTTATATACGGAAACATTGCCACAAATGAAAAAAAAAGTGTGCATATAATAATTAATGACGTGGTTAATACTTTCAAGGCTGCATTAATGTCATTTTCCTTACTACTAACAATCTAGCTAGCACCATTAGAGTGATACAATTGCCATCTCACTTACAGACAGTAGACATACTGATAATCAAAGAATTAACTTCAGTCATTAACTTTTCTATTAATGCCATCGGAGTCCGATTAAAGTAGATAATTTATTGTCGACGTGAGTAGATTGAATTGAATTAAAACACGATTAACACCAAGCAAGTAATAAGTTTAGCGTACATGTATGTTTAACAATCATTATAAACCTTTCCGGTTCATTTTTCGGTTCTCTATTAGTGACGTTCTCAGATGCTAAAAGCTTTGATAACGATACATTTTCGATTGTTCACATCGTTAACGTTTCCATCGTTGTCGCTATTCGTATATCGGTGTTGTCGACGATGGCTTTACAAACGCTTGGATGCTTTTAACTTTTTGAGGTGTTTTCAACATTCAAAGCGTCATTGTTATGACACATATTCCAGTAGCGTAACAATTCAAAACTCATGGGGGCTCAAGTGGTTGTGGAGGGAAGGTTCAAATGGCTTTAAAGAAGATTATGTAATGCGGCCTTAGAGAAAACAATGTGTTTTGATACCCAAGGGGGTTTGAGCTCCTTAATCCCCTTCCATTCCTATGTCACTGCCTTATTTTAAGCAACACGGTGACGTCTTCGACAGCATAACCAGAGGTCGCAACGTGTGGATGTTCAGGTTTAAGACTGATCTTGAAACGCCGCGGATAAGTAAAGGAGGAATACTATACTCAAGATTTCAGCAAAACTAGATGTCTTGAAAATAGATATTAAGGCGTCCCCGACTTTCAATAAAGTTTTCAGAAATTAAATGTAAAAAAAACTTGCTATCTACGGCGCTTTTAAACTCTTTAAAATTTCGACTCCTTTCTTTACAGAATGAGTGTCTGTTTTTCTGTATTTTCTTTTCAAGCCATCCAATTTTAATTAATTTTAAAGCGGTTGTTGAAATTTGGTAACATAAATGTCTTTATTTTTAAATTTCATTAAACGTAATTTCTTCAGACGCAGCTTATTAAAACCTGCAGAGAAATGGTCGTTCCAATCGACGTGGTAAGAAAATTAATACCAGAAATGTAGGAAGTCATTTAAGGGTTGTTCATTTTCTTTAAATCTTTCTGCGTAAATGCCATGAATTTTTTTGTGGAGGCAGTTACATAAGTTTAGAAAGAAAAGATGCAATTAATTATTTTTATTGGAAAATATTTGGGGCAGAAGCTTTTGCTTTATTTAAGAAGTTCGGGCATTCCAGTCATTTTGTTCATTCCAAAAATTGCCTGTCTTAAATGAAGGCACGTGAATTGATATAATATAATCCTCGAGGTCATGTTGAACAGTAACGTTTATTTTATAAAAAAAAAATACCTAATGAGAAAATCCATTGGGGGTGTGAGAAATACATATATTGAACAAAATATGCGCATACTGAATTCTCATTGCTAGAAGATGTTCAAGCAGCATATAAACAAGGAACGATGAATTGAATTGTATGAACTACAATTTAATAAGGGTTTTAAATTTACACGAGACTTGTGTTTAATACGAGTTTTAAATTGATAATAGATTGCATTTAATAGGAATTTTAAATCGATACTAGGGCGCATTTAGAACTTATAAACGGAATTTTAGTGTTGACTATATTAATGCTAGCAACATAAATACAGATATTTAATAATAGCGCCAAAGTCGCAAATAAATAATGCCATCTAGAGCTTTCCAAAAAATTGCGAAATGGTGTATTTCCATTTCTTACTAACTTCGGACGTTGATTGCTTTGTTTTACTAATTATTTATTGATCATAATTAGAATTCTTATTTTTATGTATGTTTAACTAAACTGTACATAAGAATCTGATTGAAATAAACTGAATCTAAATTACCAATTGAAGTAAAATGAACCAGAGTTATTAGTTCAATTAAAATGCCAACCGAATCGGAGTTCTTATTTCAATTAATGCTTCGGAATTAGTAATTCAGCTTAAACAAATTAAACACGAGTTATTAATTTACGCCAACTAAATTTGAGTCACTAATTTAACGCAAATATACTGAAACTCATAAAATAAATAATTTTTTTCATTTGTATGCAGAATATTATTTTGTAATTAATATTCGTATATAAATGAAAGAAAATTCTCATAGATAAGCTAATGCAGATTCAAGATTATTTCCAGATGGAAGAAGTTTGTAACTTTTGATCTGTCTGTGGCCTTTTTTTCGGTCTTAATCAAGGTCGCATGCGGTATGATGGTAAGGGTACGACCGACGCGATCTAGTGTTTTAGGCAGTAATAATGGTGTCGTGCTCGTGTACACTACCGTGTCAAAATTATACCACGAGTGCTTGATTTACGAGTCAACCTCCAGTTAACAGTAGGCAGTATCAGCTACTATACGCGTGTGGTGAACGAATGGTGGCACATAGTATCACAAACACGGCGTGCCATAGTTACCCAAACAAGCTTTTAATACAGCATTAAGTTTATTTTGTGGTTTGTGATGCAAGAACAGGTAAGGTCACTCTACACCAAGACACAAAATTTTATGAGAGATCCAAATTTCTGTTGCTTAGAGAATTGAACCTCAGAATACGGATCGGCAGAGGAAATAGAATGTATTCTATACTAACGGGACTTAAACGCCGGTTTCCTTCCCGGCAACAAATGTTTTACCTCTGCAGTACTGTATGGCCAGCGTTAACGTACCGCGACGTATATCCACGTGGACCGCACCTCATTTTGTATGGACAATAGCAGTCAAGGTCCGTCAATTGTGTTCAAATTCACCAACAGACGAGAGGATTTGCCCCGGTATGGACATGGCAGCACAATAATTGAACTAGGTATAAAAAAAATCCTCTGTCCAGTACATCCGTACAATCGTCCCACGTTGCAAGCAAGACATTGCCCAACAATACAGCAGATGGATCTTCCCAAACGATGCTATACTAAATCAGCGGATTTTAATGAAAAGTAATTTGTGTTTAAAACGAATATGATGTTTTGGGAACAAACATTTCACAGACAGGACGTTATTTAATAGAGAATTAATTCTCTTGGCGCTTCATTTGATTCCTCTGGCATAATTCAACATACCTAGAGTTTGTCTCTTGAAGCATGTGGTTTTAATCACTTATGAATAAACATTTTTAGCCAATGAGGACACGGCCTTTAATTATAAATATCTGTGAGCGAACATTGTTGCAACGATTGAAAATATAATCATCTATTTGTTTACGGAATAACTGCGTAAAAGAGTGTTTCGATTCAGCCTTAATTCGAAATTTTAGAAACGTCGATGCAATTACCATTGACGAAATAATTCCACTGTTAAAATCAAACTTGTTAAAATGGACTGTAAATGTAACATTGGTATCGTTGAAAGGAACTGTCAGTAAAACAACTCCGTCGATGGGATGAGTTGTCAATGGGAATCCCAGGTACTAAACTATCTGAAAAGCGGTATTATAAAACTTTTCGTGTGGAAGAAATTAATATCCTATATATTCATACAAATATTTATACGAAACATACATGCTATGTACATCCAAAGGTGCATGTCTATATCGCAAAATATTAAAAAAAAACCACATCTATAGTTTTCAGTAGAACTTTGAAGGATTTATTTGAGAATAAGTTAGAACTGCCTGATCAATCCTTTTCTTCAAAGTCTGACGAATCACAATAATTCTAGACCGAATATAAGGAATATGAAGAGAGAGGGGAAGAGAGTTTAATCTCTGTTTTGTTTGTTTGGATTTTTTATGGCGCAAGAGCATCTGGGCTATACTGCGCCAACTTTTCTCTGTACTCAACTTAATCTCTGTACTCAATACATCCAGAGCTACAGCCTTAATTAGGTGGTTTCTGCCTTTGACCTGATAATTATGTTAAGGATGTAAGCATGTATTTGTTTTTACCTATAAAATGAACAATTCAGGAATATGAACGAGATACGAAGGATGTAAAAATACAAAATATGCAGTGGAATAAGTGACTGTTTAAAAACATAAAGCCTTAACTAATTTGGCATTTGCTATATTTGTAAATGAACTGTTAGTAAATAAAGATGTAAAGTAAAACTCATTTCATAATAGAGAACAACATTTTTTTTTTTTAAGAATAATATTAATACTTAAGATTAAAAATATGCGCTAATGGTAAAATAAACTTACCTATTTTGTAGGAATACCCCCCTACCGTAAACGTCGCACCTTGGCATTTCTTGAACTGCCCGGTTTCAGGCCTCTGGGCCATTTGGGGCAAAATTAAATGGTCAAGGATTAAAAACTAAATATTAAAAAATAGTTCGGCGTGAGTAACTGTATAGGTGTCCGAAAACTGTGAAACTTCAAGTTCAACGTTTGCAAAATCATGCTATTCTAAGGAGAAAAGGTCTGAAGACAGTTGACTAGTAGAGACTCACCATACACTTCGTGAATCAACTACCAACTGGATGAATCTACCGAGATTCCGGTAACAAGATTCGTTCTCTCACGCAGGCCGCAGCCCTTTCTAAGACCTTAAGAGATGCAACTAGAAGTTCCCGGGCTTTTCGCGTTCCAAGCCGCCATTATTTCCGCGGCGGGGGACCAGACAGTACCTACTTCTCTACTAGAGAAACTCTTCTGGATTCGAAATTGGAAGAACTACTAGCTTTCGCCTCTCGGCGGGGGGCGAAAGGGGGCGGGGTTCCTTCGTGGCGCACGCACGTGGGTGACGGGTTCCGCCACCGGGTGGCGCAGATTCTGTCCGAAGACTCTCATTCGGCCTCCAATCGACCAGACAACTGTTGCTACAAATGGCTGTGCCCGCCTCAATCGCTTTATTACTTTCTTCCCTTATCCTAATCCAGATAAATTCCAATAGTGCTTTTCTTTGTTTTTTAATACTGGAAAACCTTAGCTTAAAAAAACAAACTAACTTAAAAACCCTAAGCTAAAACATTTCCAAAAAAAAAACAAAAAAACAGCAAACAGGGGTTTAAGAGATTAGCATAGATATAGCATAGCATTTTCAAGCTTTATACGTTTTCGTTACGAATGAAATATTTAGCAAAAAAAAAACACTATTAATAATATCCATTATAATACTTATACATTTGTTCAACTTTTCAAAATTGATTTCATAAAAGTTGAATTCGTTTAATTTCGAGGGGATTTTGCACATTTATTACTGCGGTTTGTGTTGGACCCCTTATAAAAAGTAATCCGACTTAATTCATGTTGGGTATAAAAAAGGAAGTAATGTTTAGGGGTTTCTTTTGTTGTGGGGGACTATCACATTTATGACAAAGTGGAGCACACCGTGTATTTGAAATTTCGCTCTCCTGGGATCCATTTCGACGCGTAATTTCGAAGACGTTATTTACCCCATTACACGTGCGTCCTTTTAACAATAAAGATACGTTATTGCATATACACTGTACATGATGAAATTTACACTGAAATTTGTCCATTCTGACTATCAAAAGACCAGTGGCCAAACTAATATTATAATACCTTCTAAGTTAGGATCGAATGAACTTATACTAGAAAGAAAACTTGCCGTTCGTCATTTCTCCCCTATAATAATATTATTATTAATAATTATTGTTTATTTGCCATTATTACAAATAGCGAACAGACATGAATTATAAAAAAAATAATACGCCATGCAAAAAAAGCACATAACTGTACATGACCATGCAAACAAATGACGGGTCCCCAGTTAAAAATAAATTTTCACCTGCTGGGGACAAGAT
>QLNU02015360.1:199459611-199482890 GCA_006491805.2 Dysdera silvatica
TTTTGGAGACATTTTGGTGAGTAAAATCACGTGGTTTTTTTTTTACAATATACACATGTCGCTCTAGTGAACTGGTGGTGCTTTCGTCAGAAGCGCATAGGTCACTAACTTCAAACTACTCTGATTGTTGACCCTTCCCCTCTTCTTCCGACTTCAGCAAGGTGCGCCACTACGACTGGCGCCAGTAAAAAGCGTCTCGAACCATGCTGTTTTTCTCAGCCGAATTAATAGCTTTTTTGAAATGATAGACTGGAATACAACACATTCTTTCCATTAATCTGGCGCATTTTGGCGTATATTTTTCGGCGTATTTTGGCAAAGTATTCTCATTAACTTTCACTATATCTGTTATAGCTTATTAGCTTACGTCGAGATAAAAGTTCTAAAATTATTGAAAAAACATGAAAAACTACCGAAATTTGAAAATTTCAATTGCGGCACAGATTAAACTTGCCCGATCGTTTTCAGATTTTGCATAGACTTCTACTATAGTAAAACGAAAAAAGCAGGGTGTGTCTAGTTAGTTCCTCAAACCTTCAATTTTAAGGGACACCCTAGAATCCGTGTGCTAAATATTTTGACAATCACTATTTTAGAGAAATGCTCTTTCTAAATTTCATATTTGAAGCACACTGAAGGAGTATCTGAGAAGGTAAAGCAAACTTCTCATCCTTGGCTACATATATATGTAACCAAGCTTTATACATCTTGACAAAAGTAGACATTTAATTCATTCTATGAGTAGCCAGTTGTCTAGTTTTGTTTCATATTTCGCCCCATTTAATAAGGACGAGCATTGATAGTAAAACATCTATATCAACATCGACGTTTTAAACATCGATGTTTTATAAATTTTTGTTTATAACCTAAAATAATCGATGTTAACATCGACGAAATACTATCGACGTTTTAAAAATACAATACAAACTTTATTTAAGAGAATCAATTAGAGTATCGGATACATTACATTTTTACATATTATAAAAGTATTAAATTGATTCGCCTGGGCAGCAATGGGTAAAATAAAAACTGTAGTGTCTGATAAAGCCCATGCTGCCCGAGTTGGAACATTTTATTATTTTTGAAATGAACAGATGTCAGTTTAATTTAATTTAATAAGAATTGAGAAAGGCACTCTTTAAACAATAGGAGCAAGTTCAATGATTGCAAGTTTGAGGGAAGAAAGTTCCATGCCCTGGGGCCAAAGCAGCCAGTTCGTGCCAGCCCGAGATTAGTTATTGAAAAATCTGGGACAAAGTTAGTAGAGTTTCTCATTAGATATGTATGACTGGGCAGATGAAGAGAACCAACATATGGATATGCTGAAGATTTTATAACATTGAACATAAATGTTGAGATTTTAAAAATGAGAAGTTTATCGATCAGAAGAATGTGGAAGTGTCTAGCAACATTTAAGTAATGGAAAGTAGAAGTACGGTTGGAGATAAGAAGGAGTAACTTTTTTTTGAAGTGAGGCTAAACGATGTATGTTTGATTTTGACGTGTGACCCCAAATTAGTAGGCAGTAATATAAGTTAGAGAAAATCAGAGAATAATAAAGACTGAAAAGGATTGAAATAGGTAAATAAAAGCTAATGTTTCTAATTACACGAATGTTTCTGTTTAATTTGGTACATATTCTCTGAATATGTGTGTCCCATTTTAAATTTGCCCGAAGGGTTACTCCAAGAAAATTTGTTTCTAGAGAAAAAGGGATAATATTATTGTTTATGACTAGGTTGAGTTGCTCCAAATTAATATTTTTTTATTAATAAATAGAAGACACTTTGTTTTTAAAGTGTTTAAAGTTAGGAAGTTAGTTTTTAAAGAAGTTAGTAAAATATTTAATATCACTATTGATATAATGAATTAAGTTATTAATTTCAATATCATTAAAAAATGCTAGTGTCATCTGCGAAGCAGAGGGGTTTGAAAAGTACAGGTAAGAAAAATATATCATTTATATAAAAATTAAAGAGCAAAGGTCCAATGTACTATACTCTATGGTACACTACAGCGTATAGTACATAGTGGAGAGCGAATTCCGTTCATGTGAATAAATTGTTGCCTGTCAATTAAGTAATTTCTGAATAAGACATTGCAGATACCACGAACGCCGGCCAATTGCAGCTTGAAAAGTAACTTTTCATGATTTATCGTGTCAAAGGCTCTAGATAAGTCAAAGAAAACACCAACTGCTGCCTTTTTTAAATCTAAGGATGAATAAATAAAATCAGTAGCGGCCAGCAAAGCATATTCACCCTTGACAAAACCAAATTGATTATTGTGTATAATGTTGTTGCTTTCAAAAAAACTATATAATCTTCTATAAAGAAGTTCCTCAAAAACCTTAGAAAAAGCTGTTAAAACTGAAATAGGTCTGTAGTTCGAAATATCAGATCTTAAACCTTTTTTAAATACTGGTGTGATAGCTGATATTTTAAAGTCGTGAGGAATGATTCCATTTATAAAGGTTAAGTTATAAATGCGAGAAAGAGGTAATGAGAACTTCAGCAACGAATTTTACAGCAGCCGGTCGAATTTGATCATGTCCAAGGCAGTTGTTCTCTGAAAAATCCCGAATGAAATATTTCGGCTTGAATTTTTTCAGATAAAGATCTGGAATATTAAGAGTTAAAAAGATAGGAAGGTGGTCACTGATGTGATAGCTTAGTACTCCAGAATTTTTAAAATGAATATTAGTTATACAGAGATCAATTAATGATTGAGAGTTAACAGTTATTCTGGTAGACGATTTAATTGTGATTTCAAATCCATTTGCGTTGGTCATGTCTAAAAAATTTTTTGTATGTTTGTTATGATTCAAATTAATGTCAATATTGAGATCCCCCATTGTTAGGAGTTTGGATTTAGTTGAGTTGATATAGTCGAATAGGCGTTGCATAAAGCTAAAAAAAAGGCTTCAATATTTGCGTTTGGAGGTCTGTAGATAGAGGCAATAAAAACTTCATTAGACTGTATGGTAATAATTTCAATTTCAGGGTAGATACCGCACCATTGAGGGATGGTGATGTGTAACAAGCTCCGATGTACATAAATAGCTACTCCACCTTCTCCTGTATTGCCACGACTTTCAAAGGACAATCTGTAGTCATTTAAGTTAGCGGAGTAATTTGGACAGAACCAGGTTTCGGTTGTACATATATAGTGTACACGAGTCATGATCGTGTTTAAAAGATTGTATAGTACAGGAATGTTATTAATTAGGCTGCAAGCGTTAATGTGTAGAAGAAATAAATCATTTGTGCAGAAGTCAGAATTAGTTAAACGCGTGAGCTGGCAATAATGGCCGCACTTACCGAAGTTGGAACTCATTGTTGTGGAAGGAGGAAATAAAGAAAGAAAAAAGCAACGACAATAACAAAAAAAAGATGAAATTAGTAATAAAAAAAATAAAGATAAAAATTAAAAACCAAGCAAATGGCGTCGTAGGAGTAATTATCCATACAAATATACATAAAAATACACGGCAGTAATTACAGTGCAATTCTAACTCTGACCCTCATAAACTATTTCTTTATCGCTAGATCTATATTAAAGTTAACAGGAGATACGAGTGTTTGTGAATATTAATTAAAGAGATAGTATGAAAAAAACTATTTTACATTGCCATTAACTGCTGCAGTACTTCTTTAATAAAATATTCAAAATTCATGATTAAAATACATAGTAAAAATTCCAAGTATATCCCATGCTTAGAAAAATTAGTTTGCTGATTTTTATGCTCTGAAGAACAACTTTAATTAGAGTTTGACTTTAAAAAGGCCGCAAGCAAACTGAATTAAATTAGAGAATATCAGTGTATCCGAAGCTGTATATTGTTATATTTAATACTATATAACTTGTGTAACAATCATGAACAATAGTGCTGTGGGATATATAATTTCAGTATTTAGTTTCTTGTGGGTTATTTAATCATTAAGCATATTTCGTGTCCAGTAGTTATATACAATAATAAATAGAGGTTAGTAGGTTAGTTGGAAGTAGTAATATGGCGAAAGGATAGCCAGGGACATTTCGAACCATACAAGGTAAGACTGTAAGGTATACTGATATAAAGAAGATATGCTGTATATAAGTTTAAGTATTATACAGAGTATCAGTGAATGTATACGAACTGGAAAAATGGCAATTTTGCGCGTGAGGTGTACCCAAAGTATATACGAGTGATCCCAACTCTATATACAAATAAAGGTCAATGTGCCCTGCGGTGGCGCAGTGTGGTAACGCGTTCTCCTATTGCGCGGCTAATCCGGGTTCGACTCCCAGCAGTGCAAAAAGAACGCTTACTCAGAGATCTCATAAAAGATCGCACTGCTCACTGTAGTCCGGGGTTTGGTTCCCCAGGCCTTAAGAGGTTCGGATTCCTCGGAAAACTGTAGGTCCCGGCGCAGCATGACCACTGTAGTCTTTGAGCCGTAAAACCAAAAAACAAAGGTCAGCAGAACACCAAAAATAGCCATACAACGATTTTAGCTAATAAGGTGATCAATACTATGTTAGATGAAACTCCAGCTCTATATACGAATAGAAAAAATGAGCAAATGTTAAGGGCCAACAATTTTGTTGCAAGCGTCGATATCAAGCCACTATGGCTGCATGAAAACCATCATGCACCGTGCTCCAGCGATTTATAACTCTCTATCAAAGTATATACCTTTAAACATTAGGCACTTTCTGAAGTTGTTAAAATATTTAAAGCGCACATGAATTGTTTAACTTATTATTAAAATTACCTTCAAATTTATGCTTAATATACTTACCCGGAAGGTTGGATTTGGTTAACGTTTTGTGGCGCGGGCATTAGGGATACCACCGGCATTCGCAAGAACGCACACGAAGTTTAAATAACAAATATATTACTAATGAATATCATTAATTATCTGAATATTTGGAAATATTGTAAATGAAGTGCAACAAATCATACACAAGTGATCTTTAGCACTGTATACAAGTAAAGATTAACATTAATGTACGAGTAAGTGTTGAGATATAGAGGTTTGTTAGCCAGTTGTGTTATTATGGCGCAAGGACAGCTAGGGTCGTTTGCGCCAATCAAGGTAAGAACGCACATATAACTTATAAGTAACATATGATATATAAAGTATTAATGAATGTCCATCAATTGGAGATGTGGCAACGCTGCAAAAGAAATGCAGCCCAAATCATACCAAACATGAATGACACGGATATATTATTTATGGCGCGAGGACATACTGAATCGTCCATTTCTTTCAATGTAATTATAGAAGTATGTCAAATTAATATATAGCATACCAATAAATGACAAGTCATAAGAAATGCGGGTGCGCTGCAAAAGAAAAGTATATATATTCATATACATATTCAAAACCAAAATCAAATTCAATGTGAGACCATGAGCTAATGTTGCGATTCAACAAATACAACATGACCATCTATAAAACTAGCACAATTCGTCTATTTCACAGCGAAATCTGTTAATGTCATCAATTGATCAGATAGTAAGCTTTTTATTAGTTTCGGTGATTAAGTTAATATTACCCATTTTAGCCCAGCACTATAATCCCTTTGTGCGTAATTCACTATAGAATTAGTTTCTAACGGGAGTAAGGCTTTCGACTACGAAACTACCAGTACCTTTTAACATCTTTTTATTTTTATATATGTAATCCCGCTGGAGCATACAAATAAATTTAACGATTACAGGCCTAGAATGATGTTCAGCATTTCAACTGGGTCTTCCAAGTCTGTGCGCTGTGACAAGATCATTGGATAGTAGAGTAGATTTAATATGTTCATTTAATATGTTCATTTAATATGTTCATTTAATATGTTCATTTAATATGTTCATTTAATACGCTGACAACATTGGTTACAAGATGTTCACCCTCGTTTTCCTGTAAACCATATACAATTAAGCATGATCTTCTGTTGTACTGTGGTTGTTCTTCGAATTCATTATCTAATTTATTTACAGATTCTTCTAATTTTGAGAGAGTTAAGAAGTTATCCGAATTTTCCAAAACTCTATTTTCTAAATCACCGAAGTGTCTTTAAGTTTGACCAGGTCACTCGGGTTTTCAGATTCGAACTCCATACGAAGGGTCAATTTAGCGTCAATTTGTTCTTGGAATGTCTTTTCAGATTTCAGATTTCAGTTTCTCATTGCTTACAAAAGGCTGTTGTTTCCTCTGAAAGCATTTTCGTCTGTGTGTCCTGGGATGGCTAATAGTAGTTGGACGTTTTTGTAACCCTAGGAGGCATATCCAGGATCAGTAGAAAGGCCTCTTTTCAGTAAAGTAATTTTTCTTTTAAAAATTTGAAATAAGTTGGCGAGGACGAGTATTATAATAAGAGGAGTTATTAAATGTACATAGCGTGCAAATTGAAGTATTAGCGACGACACATTTGTCAAATCAACTCAATGCATAGCAGAGCTAAAAATTCGTGCTGTTGCCTGTTTCGCCTTCTAGTGGCTAATAATATCGGTCTATAAACATCGATGTTTTGCAAATTTTTGTTTATTACCTAAAATCATCGTTGTTTTAATTTTAAAAACACTTCACTACTTTTTCTTTATTAAAAAAGATATTTGTAAGATACCGGTTACTATACATCGATGTTTATAAACAAAAAACATCGTTGTTTCAATTTCAAAATTATATAAGTAGTTTAGCTAAGAAATGGAATATATTTAATGATCAAATAAGTAGTCGTTATTTTTAAATTAAAATAAATTACAATGAAGTAGCGTATATGCACTATATTGAGATGTAAATGAATTGTTATTTGCGGGAATATCATTTGATATACTGTCGTAGAAAATAAATCGAATTATCAAATTAAACTTCATTCAGACGGATGCAATTATTTACATGAGGTGACAATGATTTATAATTCATTATCGAAATTAATCCGCGTAGGCAACAAGCAGTGAAGATTTTGGGTTCTGACAAAGCTCCTGATGCCCAAAATTGGATAAAATGAGTGGAAGTAATAAATAAGTAAATAAAATAAAAGATATGTGGTTGATTAGTGCGGATATAGAAAGTATAAATGAAGAAAAAACTGGTGATATCACAATTCTCCCTCCAAAAGATGAACGCGAATAAATTTTTTATATTGAGCAAAGGAATAAATAGATTTAAGTGAGTCACGAAGAAGATTCCACACACTAGAGCCGAAGTAACAAATGCGCGAGTGTCCAAGATTGATCCGTGAGTACACTGGTATTAGATCGTTAAGATTTCTTGTAACGTGGGTATGATCAGCGAAGTGTAATGAAGTGAGGTCAGAATGAGTGCTTTTTCGTATGGTGCTAAGCATGAAGATGGAAGTTTTGTAAGTAAATAGTTTTTCGTTTCATAATATCTGATGAACGTAAGCTATTTTAGTGGTTCTGGCAGAATGGTTTTGATAATTTAGGAGGCGGTGTAATCTTTTTTGCAGTCTGGTAAGTCTAATGAGATTAGACATGGAAGTGTTTCCCCAGATTTGAAAGCAATAGTAAAGAAAAGAAAGGGTCGTAGAATAGTAAAGTTCAAGAAGAAAAGGATAACTGACATTTTAAATCACTCTAATATTTTCACTAATTTTGGTACATATATTGTTAATATGAATATCCTAGTTAATGTTGGATTGAAGAACTACACCGAGAGTTATTTATTAACAAATAATGTAAAATTTAAAATAAGCATGTGGAATGGTCTATGGTATGTAAGAAAATTAGTTATTAGTAGTAGTTTTTTGCAAATTTAAGAGGTAGCCAGGGGCCACCGACCAAAAATGACAGCATTAACATTTTTATTTATGGCTGACTTCTCCGGCTTTATAGGAGTCACGGATAATCACTCCTCCCAACCCCATCGGTCTATTACCATAAAATTTCCCTCCAAATACGACCACCTTTTTTTACTTCCAATGACGCCTACACAACTGAAAGGGTATAACCGTTCTTAAAGGCAACAGCTCATTGTTTTATTTCAAATGAGATTAATTCACTGCACTTCCGTCTTTTTAGTACCCAAGGTAAGAAGTTCTTCTGTATAAGACCAGTAGTTGCCAACCTAATTAACTACCTACTGTGCATTCGCGCTCAGTTGGCGCGTGATACCGTTAGCAGACGGGTTATTCCATTGCAGTTTAGGGAAGGCCGTCTTGGAGGAACTGGTTTTTCCCGCGCGAAAAACCAGTTTCGGCAAGATGCCCTTCCCTAAGCTGCAATGGACTAACCTGTCTGCTAACGGTTATCAGGCGTCAGGTCTGCGCGAACGCATACTATGTGAGCCACTTAATGTACAGGCATATTGATTCCCGATACCGTAGTCAGTTAAACCTTAGACTAAACATAAGCGATCGTTAATCAGTGGTTCTGGATGGTTTTATTAAAACTAAGATTTTGAATTGTCGCACCCTAATATTAAATTTCAAATTCTTTGCATTATTAAAAAAATCGATATTACAATAAAACCATCGATGGCTTCAAAGCATGGACCATTCACCATCAATGGTGAAAATTCGAACATCGGAAGTAAAACATCGATGTTCTGAAAACATTGACCATCGATGTTCATCCCCATCATTTAGGGAAAACAAAAACGTAAAAAGAACTTTCGATCATAATAGGGAACGGTATGTAATCCTCTTGTGTGATCAAAAGATCCTTACACTTTGGCATCATTCTGGTCACAACATATTTTTCCCTTTTCTATGATCTAACTTTCCTTCAGTGTTGTTTTTATCACAAAAAAAAAAAATTGACGATACTTCATCAGTACATCTTGACTGGCACCATAAATATAGACACCATGGTCATCTATGGGTTTTTACAACAACGGTTGAAATTGTTTGTAGTTGCGAGATATATACTTTTGTGTGCAAAAGCTACCAATCTGTTTACACATTTGGAATGTTCTGTACGATCAGTTGTTAGGCAAGAAAGCTAGTTAGAAATCTCGAACATCGCAGTAAAGTATAAAAAGATATATAGATGCTCAACCCTACGAAAGAACGAAAATAAAAGTAAATTTGTACAAAAATCCTGAAATAAAAAGAACAATTGCCTTAATAAAAATTTTAAAATAGCAATAAGCACTGAGAAGTAATAAGGAAATAGTAAACATTAACTTAACTGAGAATCAATGAGCAAAATGTTAAATAGAATAATGAAAAACTAATTTCATTTTGAGCAAGAAAACGGATTGGAAAAAGCTTTTGGCGGAGAACAATGCAAAATTGAAATATATAAACAAAAAAAATGGAAAACTTTGCACCTAAAATTTAATTGATAATGGCCAAGAATTTTGGAAATGGTATGTGCAAGTGTTTATACATATTTTTCGTTTACTTTTGTAATTTTATTGCATTTAACTACAGTCAAATTCGTAAGTAATAAAATAAATTCGCATTTAGTTATCCGCATCAATATTTCCGTAAAGCTGGAACGGCATTTCAAGTTCGTAGGAAACAGAGGATATTCGAAATTTAAGCAAAGATTATACCCGTTACGTATGACATAACCGATTTAATCGTTTTCCAATAAGATGTCGTGATGACAGTGAGACACTGTTATATATTCGACATGAAAATTGTATATTGAGTGAATAACAAATAATCATGCACATGGACCCCAGGATGTAGTAGTATTGAGTTAATGTGGAAATTGTGAAGCACTTACACGCTAAAAAACTAAGAACTATTGTTCTAAAAATTTTGAGGAAATCGCCATAGAGTGAAAAAAATTATCGTACAAAATGAAGAAAAAAAAGCTTTTGACTTAAATTATATTACTCAAACTATTCACTTTCACACATTTTTCAAAAAGTAAAATCTTTCAAAAAACGTTCGTAACACATAGGTATAAGATATATATAGTTCAGTATACAGTGGAACCCCGATTGGATGTCATTCAAGGTACCGAAAAGAAATAACGCTATATGCGGGAAAACGTTAAATCGCAGCAGGACCAAAACATACAACTGGCCATAAAATAAAGAGTAATTTAGGTTACATACCTTTTATTTCTTAGTTTACAATGATTTAAATATGAGTTTCCTAAATTATTTTTTCAAGAAATCTTATTTTACGTTGCGTTTTGTTTTTATTAGCTACTTCACAAATTGAATTTTCAACACATTTGAGTTTCCGCAAACTTTTCTCTTGGCCATTACTATTTGAAAGGTATGCTTTCATTATTATCAAAGCTTGAATGGCTTCTTTCGCAGAAAGGATTCCATGTCCTTCATCACCATCTTGATCATCGTCCGAACTATCCGATTGAGTCTGCCGGAGTGGTCTTACGTCGTCGTGACGGTATTATTGGCATGATTGACTGTAATTCTCAGAAGGTAAATATTTTGAAGAGCCGTAAAGAGACGCTTTACCTGAATATTACAATTTTATTGGACACTGGATTATATACAACATGCGAAAACATTATTGATTCTTGGAGCGCATTCTAGCGTGCTCATTCCACGATTGATGGAGCAGGAATGTGTGTCTTAAAAATAATGAAGTTAAAAGTTCAACAGAGTATTGTAAACGCCCACACGATATGATTGGTCAGTTCGTTTGTGACGTGGGAGGTTTTAGTCCTTGATTGGGCCGAAAGAACTGGTCGAACATCCATCAGGGCCAGGCACCTAAACACATAAAGATGTCAAGTTGCTGTAGTTCGTGTGAGAAAAGCGGAAACATTCGCCATGGGGCACCTGCATTTCTCAGGATTTTAATTATCCAGATGCCTCAACTAGTCGTTAAATTTCTTGGGAAATACTAAAGGAGGGCATCTGACCGAGGGAACGCGAATCGCCTCAAATCTATCAAAGTAAATAAAGAGTCGGAATTTCAGATGTCATGACGTTTATATCGCAAGCTAGATAATCTTCGAAGTCATCTGATGCAGGGAAGGGCCCTTCTCTTTTGTTAGATTCATCATTTTCTTTCTCCTCATATTCAAAATCATCACCTCTGACCTCCAAAAAACCAACTTTTACAAAAGCGAAATATAGTTCCTCCCGATTCTCTTCCATGCTGAAGAAATCACATGAAGGCCTTTTAGCACGTTCGTCGACTTTTTCCTGCCTCCAGTTGCTATATTCAGAACAGCGTTTTCTAAAAGTTGGTTTCGGTGGTTCACTTTAAACGAAGGTATGATTTCCAAATCACAAAGTTGAATTGTCCTCGTACAATTGATAGAGAGAAATTCCACTCTCACATTTTGTAACTTTAAATTTACAATGTGGACTGGGCATTGATCAAAAAACGAAAGGATCTTACGTTTCTATAAGCGCATTTGTTTGTGTTTGTTCAATTTGAAAAGAAAGTTTTCAAAAAATTTAATTTAAATTTTTTTAAAATTTAATTTAAGGTTTGTTTTTTTTCTTCCCCACAATTACTGACCTATTTTAGGAAAATTGCATAGAGCTTTCTTAGAAAAAACGTTAAATGCGGGAATGTCTCAAAGTGATAAAGTTAAGTCGGGGATTTTTTAATATTACAAGTATAGGATATTATTTGGGACTAATGAAAAATGACATTATAAGCGGGAAAAGGCTAAATGCGAAAACCGTTAAATCAGAGTTTCACCGCATATACATTAGGTCATAGGTGTATATATATATGCCTATTTATATCTATGACCTATGTATTCTATACGGGTTATAGGTATGTAAATACATGTTGGCGGACATATATATGTGTGTGTAAAAGGTCGCATATAGGTATACTACAATATATATGTACGTCACAAATAAGTATATATGTATATAGGTCATCACAGGTATATATATAGCAGCAGGTCATCAAAGAGGTATATGTATATAGGCTAACAACAGGTATATATATGTATACAGGTCATCAACAGGTATATATATGTATATAAGTGATAATAAAAAATACGATCAAAAATGGAACCATACGTTCATATGTACAGATTGAAATGTCGTTCAATTATAAGTCTGGATGCATTATTTTACAAAAGCATTCTAAACCGAATTATAACCCCCATTCTAATGCACACGTAATATATCTCTTCTTTGATTTAAAAAAAGTAAAAAAAAAATATTGAATTCTGTAGTTTATTGAACCACTGCAGCTAGTGTCATGACTCTAATAGTATATGTATTCGCATAAATTTAATGGTTTGGTCATTAAGATAGAATTTGTGTTGGTCATAAAATGTTTAAACTGTTACACTGACTGCTGTGCATATATATACATACAATGTGTTTTTTACACAAATGGTCAAAATAATTAAAAATGCAACTTTCCGAAAATAAGAGAATTTTTTCTTTTCATTATTGAAAGACATGCATTGACACTTGTATATGGTAAGAACACTTTGTAACCGCAAGTCGAGCTGCCAGAAAATTTTTCGTGATTATCAAATGAGTGGCGTTATCGTTCAGAAAGGAAGAATGAACAAATTAGAAAGTTTTTAAAAGTTAAAGAAAGTTTTAATACAATAGAAAGTTCTTTTTTTTTAAAGTTTAATAGAGTTGACGTTGACATCTTGTCTTGGAAGTCTCATCTTTATTGTTATGACCAGACAGTTTAAAAGACTTAAAATTTAAGATAAAACCAAAAAAAAAATCCTCTGCTTGTTTGTCAGCTCCGATATCTAATTTTTCTTGTAGTATGAAAGTTAAGTACCTCTCCATATGTAAATATCTTGAGTACAGATTAAAATCTGGAAATGGAGTCATTAAAAAATTGAGATAATGTCCCTATTTTGCATCCAGTTACTTTTAATGCACGTAAATATTCTAATTTTTATTCAGCTCAAGTTCTCTAATTTTATTCGTCGCAAGTATTCTAATTCTTATTCGGTGCGGATTCTACTATGATGTTCTCTCTGTAAAGTGAAATTTAAATGTAGAGTTATTAAGTTATTATTTCATTAAATAGTAATGTCCTACCCTTTCTCCATAATCAGTTAATGTTGGCTTTACTTATGCATTTTGTCATTGAATATAAGTTTTACAATAAGGGTGAAATAATAATTCTAAACGACAACAAATCCCGCTTTCCTACTTATAAAGCTAGAAAACAGAAATATCTATAGAGAATAGCCTCTTTGTGCACACTCAAAGAGGAGAAAAAGAAGCAGATTTACCCATGAAAGGACGTTGACGTCAAGGAAAAAAAAATCACATGCATGCTTCTGTTAGATGTACAGTATTCTAACGTTAAACGAGAATTGGGCTTTAAAACCTAAAGCGACGTGATTAACCCAAGAGGCACTTGAAAATTGAAACTATACCCAAATCACGTGGTACAGCCATGCACACGACAACTAGAGGCATTCAGTATAGTAGCAAGGAACAATGGATATTAAGGGCAATCCAAATGGAATCACTATCTGGAACTTGCAGTCAACATTTGGCGATACAGCAATCCATATTCATAGGCACACAAAACAAAGTCTTGAACAATAGAAATCTTTGGCGCCAAAGCACTTAAAGGGGGTGGATGTGATTGTCACCAAGATGGCGCCCTCAGTATGCATCTTAACGGTGGACGCGATAATGGCGACCACTAAAATCGCCATCTGTTCGCTTAAGAACACACTACTTCGACCGATTTCCCCAGCGATGAAGTCATAGAACATGATTATTGCTTTAATTCCATTAAACTCCTCCCTCCTTCACCCACCACCTTCGACTAGATTCTGGAAGGCCATAACACGTGGAAATGGCAGTATTCCGGACCAAATGGTTGGTTTGTCCCATTTGAGGGCCTGGCTACCAACAGCGAATATAAACGGACCTTGAGCTTCAAGTAGTAGTTTTTTTTTCAAGACTTTTATTTCTCATCAAAAAGCACTTAAAATAACTCTCGCGTTGCCCCTTATTTACTGGAGCGTCTCAATACAACTAAAAGAACATTAACGTTAAATTAAATGTCGAAAGAATATTTAATCCCAAATCTAGGATGAAATGCACGCAACACTTAACTGAAAGAATTATAACGGATGATAACTTCAATTTGGTCCGTGTTTTAATTAGCTGAATTTATTGGTTTAATTTGCTTTACTAATGGGGAAATTAATTCTACTAAAAATAAAATGTTCTAGTTTTCGAAGAACCGAGCAACCTTCATTAGTTGTTCAGTTACAAAGGACAAATAAGACAGACAAAATCAAATAATAGATCTTTAATGCATCTTCCAAGTTTCTTCTAACATTGAAAGTATTTATGACATTACAATATGAACAATCATACTATTCATATATATATATATATATATAATATATTTATTTATATATATATTTTATATTTCAATTTTATAATAAACCTTGTAATATTTACCATATACAGGGTATTCCCAAAGTCCGACCCCGAGTCTTTTTTTTTCAGAAAAAGTTGGATAAATGGAAAAATCGGCGAACACGTATCCCATTATTTTTGGGGCACACTTTTTGAGTGAAAAATTTTTGGTGTGTGACCCTGGGGGGGATGGGGCGGGGTCAATTCAAAAATTTCAAATGGAAAAATATGTCAAGTTGTATGTCGTTCGAAAGATCTGAATAAAAAACGATTATTAACGTTGGTCCCAGGTCAATACATCAAACCAGTTACAAATGAGGGAAGGTGAAAGTTTGAGAATGAAATCCCTTTCTTAACTAAAATTCCCCATACATAAGTAGTTAAAATCCCTTTCTGTGCTTGTGTTTCTGTAGAGACTGCATCTGCGTATATGTAGCCACTGTGCTTCGTTTACGTGTTAGTCAGCAACATGTGATGACAGAGGAAAGATGTGGCAGTTAAAAATGGCTTGTACGTGTTATTACGCGTGTTTAGCTTCGTTCAAAGCAATGGAAGTTTAAATAAATCTTTATTAAACTTTCATTTCTTATGTAATTACTCTCTTTGTTTTATCATTTAACGGCCATACAATGGTATGCTCAGTGGAAGACAAAGTGGGAATAATTTTTCTTTATGGGGAATGTGGTCGAAACTGCAAGGCAACCTCTAAAAGGTTCAACGAATTGTTTCCTGACCAACCAATCGATCGTAAGTGCGTGTCCGATTTAGTAAAAAAATTTCGCGAAACACAAAATGTAAAAGTTCGGCCACGCTCTGGTCGATCTAAGGTGGATGAAGCACACAGTACTGGAAGTTATTGGTAATGCTAGTATGTATAACATTTCAGGAATCCTTCAGGACAACGCGTCACTGCACAAGCAGTCCCAAAACTGCAATCATGAAAATCCTTAAAAAACATTCGTTTTATCCGTATAAAATGCACTTTACTCAAGAGCTCAGGATGATTTTGATCATCTCCTTGAGTTGTGTGAAATAATAAACGCAGAAATCGCTGAAAATAATCAGTTTTTACAAAACATTTGTTTCAGCGATAAAAGCACATTTTTTTCTTAATGAACACGTGAATACACAAAAGTGCTTTACTGGAGCGATGAAAATCCCCACATTTTAAGAGAAAGGCATACTCAGCGACCACAAAAATGAAGTGTTTGGGCGGGAATTTTATGCAACCATATCACCGGGCCTATTTTCATTGTTGAAAATTTAACAGGGGAACGTTATTTAGATCTGCTAGAAAATTTAATAGACCATCTAATTACAGATGTTGTTGAAAATGCTACAACTGAAGAATGAGAGCTAGAATTTGATGCAGACGAAATCGTATGCCAACAAGATGGTTATCCTGAGCATTATGACGGCGCTGTGCGTCAGTATCTGGATAACAGATTCCCAAACAAATGGATTGGTAAGCGAAAGCCGATTGAGTGGTCCCCAGATTTAGCTATGAATGATTTTTTTTTTCGGGGACACCTGAAATCTGCAGTCTATACTGCAACCCAACCAGCTTCGTTACTCAAATTAAAGAACAGAATTACTACAGCTTGTTGGGAGATACCATTACTTACATTTAAGCATGTGCATCAGAAATTTGAAAATCGTTCATTTTACTGTCAGGAGGTGAATGGTGCGCATTTTGAGCAGTTATTGATATAAAGTTCAATCTAGTAGTACGCCGTGTAATTTGAATAGGAATTTGATCCTATTGGGGCGGGTTAGAATCCCCTTTCTCTCTCTTATAAAATCTCCTCTGCATCTACACATGTGCAGATGCACACTCTCTACAGAAACAAGTATAGAACGGGATTTTAAGTACCTATGTATGGGGAATTTTAGTAAAGAAAGAGATTTCGAACCCAAATTTTCACCTCTCCCCATTCATAACTGGTTCGGTGTATCGACCTACGGAGAAAAAGAGACGCCGTCCTCATCCCAGATTCGAACCAGGGTCCCCACGTTGAGCCCGCGGTGTCTTGACCTACTAGACGAATGAGAACAAGAACAGACGCTCTTTTCTCCGTATATTAAGTTGTAAGATATTATTACCCTTCACAGGGATAACACAATTGCCAAATAATGGTCAACACCTGGTTCGAGTCCAGAATGAGGACGGCGCTTCTTTTTCTCCAAAAACAAAAAGCTCTAGTTTGAGCTACATATACGTGGGTGGCAAAAATTATTGTATAATAAATTCCCCCACGAAAAACTCACAAAAATCTCGCCCCGGAGGCTTTTCTGTGTTGACCATTATTTGGCAATTGTGTTATCCCTGTGAAGGGTAATAATATCTTACATCCTAATATACGGAGAAAAATGCATTTGTTCTTATCTACGTTCGTCTAGTAGGTCAAGACACCGCGGGCTCAACGCGGGGACCCTGGTTCGAATCCAGGATGAGGACGGCGCCTTTTTTTCTCCAAAAACAAAAAAAAGCTCTAGTTTGAGCTAAATATACGTGGGTGGCAAAAATTATTGTATAACATAATCGATTATACAACGAGAGACAGCAAAAGCATTTCAAACGAATGGTTAAGACGCAATTACGAAAACAATTCTTGAATTTCAAATCAATACGTGGAAGTTCTCGAGATGGAACCAGATGACTAGATCACTAATGAGAACCTAACACGTTCATTTCGCCAAACCCAGTAAGCGGCAAAGCCAAAGAAAGGGTTGACAAAAGGTGGCACAACTTACTAGTTGTGCCACCTTTTGTCACACACGAAATTTTTGCGATTTCTCAAATTGCTCACCAAATGGCAATAGTAGATTATACTTTTAAAGCAGATGGTAAGTAGATACAAAAAAGGGGAGGGGGAAGTTTTACATTTTATAAGGTTTTTGCATATTTTGTGTTGTTAAAGCGCACTGTAAATCGCCAATTAACCTATAATATAAAAATACCTTGGAAAAACAATTTCGCTAGATAAAAAGCTGTTTTATTTCGCTGATATTAAAAGTGAAGGAGCTTACTTTGGAAACTTATAAAACCTCAGTTCTTATATAGAATTTAAAAAAATATGTTTGGAACTCGCATATAAAAAATTTAACATTGTTTACAGAGGTATTTTAAAAACTCAATTTTGATTAAGAACATCGTGGTTGGAACTCGCAAAAAATGTTCGACTGTTGTTTGCAGTTAAAACGTAGACCAGTTTTTTCTCCCAGACATTTTACCATGGACAAATCTTGGAAAAGGGTTCAGTCCTTAGAGACCTCGTATAAAAGTTATTATACGATAAGTTTTTCTTCGATGGCTATCTGTAAGGTTTTCTTTAATCGCTATCGGTAAGTTTTTCATCAATGAGCTCTTGCGGAACTCATAGTAACTTCACACAAACCTCTGGTAGAGAAACTATTGTTTAGATCAGTGGTTCCCAACCTTTTTCAAACCGCGATCCACGTTTATAGTAACCACAGGATCCACGCCCCCTACAATTATTTATGACCCCCAAAACACATTAAATACAAAATTGTATTATATATATTACATTAATTATGTACATTATATTAATTATATATATTGCATTAGTTATGTACAGTGGAGTCCATTTCGAATTGCCCTCCTTAACAATCAAACTTGAGGGGCGTGTGCCTCTCGTTGGGAAACACTAGTTTAGATGCTAGAAATTATGAAAAATGTTTCCTGTTAACAAAGAACGCAGATGCCGTTTTACGACCGATTTACACATATAAATACTCCCCCCCATTTTTACTCCCGCTTTACATGAATGAATAATCCCATCTTACGACCAATTGATCTACATGAGTAATTTAATTCTTTCGACTAATGCCGTATATCCCATGATGTGAAAAGCATTTCCATGAACGGAATTTTAATTTATAACGTTGGTATGAGGATTCTCTTTGGGAAGCCTCATATAGAGACTAACGTTAAGGAAAACAATAAGCTAGAAGTGTGATTTCCCAGTCTATTTAAAACCATGGACACGTTTATTCCAAAATTAGAATAATCAAAATAGGGAGCGTGCGGTTAACGGTGAAAATATTTCAAACTGAGCTCACCCCAAGTGATATGAAGTGTGTGAATAACACAAAATCAAGCAAATGTGATTAGGTTTAATTAATTTTTGATGAAAATTTCGAGTGGCGATCGAAATATTGATGAGATAGAAGCAATCAATATCTAGAGAGTAGAAGATGCAGAGTCATACGTAGCTTTCTTTTTAATCACGGCCGATAGGAAATTAACTAAACAGAAAAGTATAGTTGCCAATATGCCGTAATCCCATTTGGCTCTGTGAGCGAATGTTGGCGACTACGTTGTCTGAGATCATCGCCAAGCAATTTTCTAACTAAACTATTATTTTTTTTTTTTCTTTCTTTTGCTCACAGAGGAAACGTCTTTGAGAAAACAGGATTTATTTTTAGCTCGTTGGGAAATGCTTTTCTATGTCCTGGGCACGCAACTGTATCATCCATTATATTCCAATTAAGGAGTGGAAATGCGAGGAAAAACTTGCCAATAATAGTCATTTCTGCTGCTATAATAAAACTCACATGGACATTGAAGAACAATTTTTCTATTTTGAACCAGTTTATCTCAAAAATCCCTATATCTCAAAAATTTTGTATTTATCACCTGCATTTTCCGTTGTAATTAAATACATATTTTCATGTTTATTTCTAATAATTTTTTCCTAAAAGCTTTATCTCTAATTACGGACTGAAATGTCAATTACAAATTTGAAGAGGGTTGAGAAACGTATCTTACGTAGTAACAGTCACGACGTCACGTGGATGGTAGAATAGAAACGTGACAGATGCAAATCTGAAATTTCTCGGAAATCCACGAAGGGGTCGCGGCTTTCGTTAGTCCTTTTATTAGGAACTGGGAACCCCAAACGATGATGGGAGGTTTGAGAGGGGAGAATGATATGTAAACAGAAGCTTCAGAAAATTATCAAATACAAGGGGTTAGAAACTATTAGTGGATTTTTTTTAAGGCATATCAAAAACGTTTTATTCACACCTATATTTATTACTGCATACTAATAAAGTACATCCAGTCAATCCTGTATACATTATTTATAGGAATCTTTACATCTCGAAACCTCACTATCTCGATTTTTTTTTTATTTTCGCGAGATCTGAGATAGATAGGTTCTATAGTAATTATAACCCTGTCTTTGCATTCTAACATTTATTTCCTGAAGAGGTCTTTGAGTATATGATGCTTCACAAAACATACAAAATGCCGAAGGTGACAAAGTTGGTATTTTCCTTTTCTTCGCTAAAATGATCTGCAAAATAGGATGTCTTTCTTAGAAATCTGACTTGCAAGCTCAACGAAGTCGCCGGATATAATTTATTATAACTAATTCATTTACTGCCACAACCCAGGAAAGAAAAATTCTCAGGAATATTTTGAATATGTCAAACCTTTAACAAAATAATATCAGTGACTGTGTTCCAATTCAAAGCATTGCAGTCATATTTAGAATCAAGAAAAAAAATCCTGCAATACTAAATGTATAATTAGATATATAACTTACATACAAAAGGTTAAATATTTGTAAAGATAGAAAATGAATAAATAAAGCTATCAATTGTTGCCTTACCAGTTTTTAATCTTTTGCATGTACAGTTCTTCCCTGGTACTTTGTATTTTATTTCAATTATATAGTACAAAATGAATACTACAATAAAACACTATAATTAGATTATTAACTATTACATTTGTACTTTAATATAAAAACTGATCATAATAAGTAGCTTTGGCCAAGAAAGTGATCTAAATTATGAAGTACGTAAGTTTTTTTAACTAGTACATCAAAATGGACAAAATGTCATATTTGATGTTTTGTACAACGTAACTTTAGAGTTGTTTCACTTGGAGAACACAATTCCACTTTGTGTGATTTTTGTTTCTTATAAAACATATTTAACACGATATCATATGAAGAATCCTTCAATAGCATTGCTCAAATAGCTTGGTTGTATTGACACGGACATATGATTTTTCCAATTCTACGTCAGCTTTATCCCTCCTATTTGCGTGTTTGGTATTCGCGGTTTTTCAATTCTCAAAAATAAAATTTTAGTAAAATTGGTACTTTTTAGGACAAAACAATAATGTACCTATACTTTCTATTATGATTAGGCCTACTGTCGAACATAACCCCTGCGAATAGCGAGGGACGACTGTATTTAAAACTGATTTCCTATTTCCTTATTATCACTCCATAATCACAACCACAGAGACCCGTTTAGGCGAGAGATTTTGAAAAATACATTGTCTCAGTTTTTATTTGTAGTTTATATTTCAATTATGTTTTAAGATGGATTTCTCGTTCATAGTCAATCCATTCTCCTTTTATTAAATCCCCGTTTTCATCATTTTATTTGTTCTTATCAAACAACGTTCTTATAAGATTTTGCTTTTATCTGCAAATAGAGAGAGAGAGAGAAAGAATCGCATATCTTTTACAAGAATGTAACTCGAATTACCGTTAAACTCGGCTATAATGAACATCAACAAGCCCGGAGATTTTCTTCTTTATAGCTGTTATTCGATATAACCGTATATATTATACATTAAATCATTCGTTTGTTACATCCATGAATGCTTTATATCCGTTTTCGTTATAATCAGGCTCTACTGCAAATTTTTTATTCTTTGTTTTTTAAAATATCTGTGTTGTCTCGCAAGGTCCTGATACCTGGTGGTCCTGGTGGTCAAGGTCCTGATACCTGGTGGTCCTGGTGGTCAAGGTCCTGGTGGTTATAATTGATCATAGTGGTCCCACATGTTTATGTGGTTACAATGGTTATATTATTACAATATTTTTCTTTGTTCGAAAATTTTAAAAATAAAGGATTTCGATCGACAACAATTTACTTTAAAATTCTTTGTATCAATTATTTTCAAATCGTTCTTTCCATTTCTTCTGCATTTCTCTTCGAAATATAATACAAATCTTCCTTTTGCAGAACCATATTTTTTCGTATGGTTTAAAAGCCGTTTCTTAACTGATAACAAACGTGGAATATTTGTTAAAAGAAGGGAGAAATGTCGCATATAATAAATAATAGCATAATAAAATAACGTAATGATGCGTAAATAATAAGAGAAACGTATCTGGTGGATAGGCATTGAAATACCTGGAGGTAAATAAATAATTATGAGAAAGAGCTAGAAAAAATCACGAAATACAAACCCCAGCATTCTGAAGTAGAAAGACTGGAAGCAAAAAGCTAAAGTTGTTCCAATTGTAGTGGATACATTTAGTGCGATTCTAAAAATATGGAACACTCAACACGCTAAACAAAGTGCAAATGTTCTACCATTCTATCCCAAATGCACCATCTCTGAGAGACGTCTTACATCATATATTTAATAATCTTAGGCCCTTCCAAAGGGCTTAGCAATTAAAGACAAGAAACCAGCCATAAACAACATGGGCTGAAAATCTTTATAATTAATTAACTGACAAACAAACAGATGAATAAAGATAAAAATGTGGCGATGCAAATAATTGCAACCCTGTTTAGAATTGCACATATATACCTTTAATATCTTAGGTCATTGAAAAGGATTTGATACTAGAGTCAAACTCTGGTCACCAAAGTATGTTTGATTGTATGTGTAATATCATAAAATTAATGTTCATTACAATTTCATCACAACATTAAAATTGCTGTTAAACTTTCAATTAAATTTTATTAGAACGCCATGGTAAATAATCGCGTTACTCTCCTTCAAGTATTTCGTCTAAATTCCTATTTTCCATTAAAACAGGCATCTTTTTGAAATGCAAAATATAAACCTATTTTTCACACGAATATTTCAAGTTCAGCATATCTTCCTTTAAAATCTCCTGATATGCACAAATGAACGTGTCTTTAATTTTTTAAATAATGTATGTTTTTATGCGGAAAAGTTGAACGAAAAACATACGTTTCAAAGTAAATTCTAGCAGGTTATGGAGTTAGCAGGTCATCTTACGACGTCTGTCCTATCTCAGAATATCCACAGTGATATCATCAACCGTAAAACTGATGAACAAATAAGACTGCATTTATCTCTTAAGTCCTGACTTAGATTTCATTTTAGAATATTTAATCCTTTATTTTTTAATTTAAATAGCAATGTTTCATTGCTCATAAATGTTTAAAGGCGATAGGATAAGAGCATTCA
Organism: Dysdera silvatica; assembly: GCA_006491805.2. Classification (NCBI taxonomy): domain Eukaryota; kingdom Metazoa; phylum Arthropoda; class Arachnida; order Araneae; family Dysderidae; genus Dysdera; species Dysdera silvatica. The sequence goes on from QLNU02015360.1 coordinate 199,482,100, forward strand.
CCTACTAGGGTGCAAATACATGGATGGTAGCTGATAAAGGGCGCTAGAAATTTTGGTAAAAGATTATATAAAATTTACACGCAGTTCTCTCTTACTCTAACTACATTCATTAACCTTGGTAAATTTGATCCTCCCCTGCAATCTGTAGTTTACTCCAATGTTTGGTCAAGTTAATTGGTTTAGTTTTCGGATAAGGACTCGCATTGGTCTAATGATGCGTGTGTATTTGTGTTGTTGGTCTTGTTTTCCCTCGGATTCCGTTTAGAATGGGAAGCCAAATTATCAGCGTTTTTCTGACCAATGAAAGAGGCAATGACGAAGACAATAGGATTGAAGACAAAGAAAAACAAATGCTTCCTTTTCATGCATTTTTCATGCCTAAATTTGCATGCTTGACAATTAGAAAGGAGTCTCAGAGAAGCACTTCAGACTATACTTCCTTATTTCCACATAAAGCTTATTATAAAAAGAAAAAATATAATTCATTCAAACCATATACAGTTACCGATGATACATCAGTTTCGACATGATTCTAATGTTAAAATTGATATTTTTGAGATTTAGGGACTATCGACATACGTTAGAAATGGAGGAGAAGAAAGCGATAGCCTATTAACAGGCTCTCCGTTTGTTAGGTAATGATCTCATGGATTCCATTTCTGTTGTCTCGATTTCTCATTAATTTTTAAATTTAGTAATTAGGGGGAACGGTAATTTTATTTTCATTAGACTACAAAACAAAGCATTTTTATGTAAATTTATGGTTTATATACAGATTTATGGCCTATATA
>QLNU02015360.1:199497458-199553258 GCA_006491805.2 Dysdera silvatica
CCAATTTCAGAACTTGTTTTTGGTGAACGTTTGTCGGCGCCAAAATCAAGTTCTGAAATTGGAGTCCTCCTCTTCTGTAATGGGATAGTCCGTTTGTAACGTCACCTCCCGTTATTTCTAACTATTCCATCGGACTTCTTTTCGTGAACGAACAGTTCACAAGATCTACCGTTAAAATTTTTTGGACACGTTTCTAGCATCAAAGAATAATTTCTATTATCGTGTACAATTTTATAGAAAACAAAATTCTACAATATTTTATTTTGAGAAAAAATATTTTCTAGCTGTGGGAGTAGATGATTACATTTTCAGGAGAGGGGGTGGGGGTGAGTCCCGTGGCCACGGCTGTAACTTAATTCTTCTGTCCAATATATTTTTGTTTATTTTTTAATATTAAAACAATACCTGGGATGGAAATGGGCCGGCTGTTACATTTATGACACTGTCCTTGTAACATGCACGTACCTTAGAAGCTGCAGCAATGGAAAAATATACCTTCCAAGCATAGTCATAGAGCTATATGGGCCTATGGCCCGATAATTTTGAAACAGCTACGTTGACGCTTTCAGATCGTTAAAAATGTATCTTCAAGAGAGTTGCAATATTACTAATAAATTCAATATAAATAATGAAAATAGCGTACGTTTCAAACATCGTTACATGTGCTAGATAATGCCATCTGGTTACTGTTTCGTAAACTACATCACGTAATTTCACCCGTATTAAAGAAAATGCCGAACCATAAGTTTCTGGAAAACCGAGGACTACCCTCTACACCAGCGGTTCTTTGACATTCCTAGACCGCGGACCCCCTTCAGAGATCACTCGCCCTTCCGGACCCCCAAGAATTAACTCAAAGTTTAAAGCCCAGAATTTGCATCATACATATTTATTTCTAGTGTTTCATCACTAATTTTCACCATTTGAGGAAGGAATTTTTCGTCCCCTCATAATTTATTCTTAGCATTAAAGAGCAAATGCTCTTGTCTAAGTATTTTTCCGAACCTTTGTGGAATACTGAGAGGGTCTCATGGACCCTTGATACGGTCCCGCGGACCCCCAGGGGTCCGCGGACTACAGTTTAAAAACCGTTGCTCTATATCCATACAGCTTATGTATTCTAAGCGTATTTTATTGTATAGAGGGTGTTTACACATATTTATAACGACTTTGATTTTAAATTTAACAAAACTGACAACGACCTGGAAAAAATCTGGCAACACGATATTACCTGAAATGTGAAAAATCGTTTGCGACTAAAAATTTAGTTTGTGCTGTAACGAACGGAAGCTGTGGCTTGAAGGCTATACATTTGCCCTTTTTGAAGAGAAATATTCACATCCAATAATTAAAAAACAACGTGAGAAGCATGGTTTTCAAGTTTCAAAGCATAAAATAAGTGATATTATTAATGTAAAATGAAAAAATAGTCAAGCTTTAATGTCAAGAGGAAGAAAACCCCAAACTAAATATTCCAAAAAGGTTTTTACTATTTCTAACATTTCTAAAGTGCAGTCTACGGTTTTACTAGAAAATCCAAAACCTCAAAGAACTATTGCAAAAGCATTGCATACATCAGTATTAATACAATACCAATTAATACAATCAGCACTGTAAATAAAATAATTAATAAAGATTTGAATTTAATTAAAACAAAAAAAAGTGCAGTTTATCGTTTGCTACCTCAGCAGAGCAGAAGGTCAGATGCAGATTGCTATATGAAAGTCATTTCGAAGGAAATAGATGGGAAAAAATTATTGCAATTGACGAAGTATGGATTTATTTAAATGATTGTAATAAAAAGATCGATTTGTTATAAGAGGCCCGAGAGACTCAAAGTTTGGTTTACTGAGAGCAAAGAAACTTTCAGTAAAGGATTTAAGGTTATTGCTGGCATCTCTTACAAAGGAAAATTAAAAATAAGAAATTTTGAAAAAAAATGCAAAAATTAACAAAAATGTTATCAAAATAATGTTCTGACTCCTATTTTTAAAGAAGATATTCCAAAATTGTATTCTACTGATTTTTAAAATGTGGAACTCCATCAGGACAAAGCGAGCAGCCACACCTCCAAAAGTACAACCGCATTTCTAGAAAAAATGAGACAAGAAACTGGAATCAAGTCAACACCAATTAGCCATATTCCTACCCAGTCTCCAGATGTAGCACCGATGGATTATTGTGCATTTGGACTTTTAAAACAATCTCTTTCAAAACGCCGACCCACTACCTTGGATGGACTGTGGAAAGATGTGGAGGAGGAATTGGAGAAAATCCCGTTTGTGACTTTACGAAAAGTCCTATTATCGTAGAAATCTAGATGTAATATGATAATTCAAAAACAGGGCTATCAGATAGAATATATTCGAAAATATTTTTTTGTTATTGTATGTATTTTATTTACGCTGTAAAATTCGTTATAAATGTGTGTAACCACCCTTTGTATATGTATATAATTTGAAATAATTACAAAATTTTCCCACTTCAAAAAAATTCTCGACCCACCAAAAATCGGATCGTGACCCACAGTTTGAAAACCACTGGTGCTCGACAAAAAATAAATAACCAGCTCGAGTATAAATTTTCAGCTTTAAAGGAACCTTAAATAAAGGCAGAGGAAAAAGTGCACCGCGGTTTCAGCTTGACATAAGATATATACGCTCTCCACTCAGTTAATTAAACCATCGTAGTTTCATTTGTTCATTCTTCCGTATTAAACTTAAGAAAGCGTCAGTGTAGTCTTTTAAAGACTACAGAAAGAAAGAAGAAGAAGAAGAAGATACTAATTAGGAAGATTGTAGATAAAGTTTTGGTCATGAGCAATGAAGGATATAGTCCAGGCCTTTTTATAAAATTTTAGTTTCTTTATGATTTATGTGATCGCAAGTTTTAATGAGGCCCATCCTTGTTTGATCCTGTCCAATTCAATCGATTTTGCTTCCAGCGTAAATTTACGCTTGGCTTCTTTAATATTAAACCAAGCTGAAATGCTCTAAAGAAACACAATTTTGGAATATGGAACCTGACATATTAAAATACTTTTCAACGAAACGAAATTCTGTTTTCTGGTATTATATCAAAATTTGTTGAGTTTGGCTAGATTTGACGCTAGATTTGGCTAGAGTTGACGCATGTCTAGGGCCTCGTACTGGCTAGGCTTGCGAGTAAATACCAGTGGCACATATTAAATATAAACAAAAAAGCTTAGAATTAAAGTAAGAAATTAATAGCGAATAATATATTTCAGTTCTTTACCAGCCACTCCTTTGTATCATGTATCTGGGTAGCTGGATTTACGAATTTACAGCAACTTTTATAACAAAAGAAAGGTTTTATGTATAATGACATGATTAATTTTATAAATTTAAATCGGTTAATACGTTTAATGTGGGATGGTTGGAGAGGAAGAGAGAGAGAAAGAATCATGGCCTTATGAAAACCTTCTTCTGTTCCTTTAAATAAAACTCGAGTTACATATATCAATTTATAATACAATGAATTCTCATCTGACATAGCATATATAATAAGCTTGAAGATATGAATTCGTGAGAATGTTATTTGTTTGTGGACGCGCCATCTAGAAATCTCATAGGGTTACGCAGCATAGCTGACAGCTGCTTGCCTTTTAAATTCGTTTCATCATGTTTTAAAGATGCCGGAGTGTCATATTATGATAAAGAGGAGTTTCCAACGCGCGATTTATTATTTTCTAGATGAAAGGCTATTTCAATTGTTCACATTTTCTGAAAGAAAAAGAAAATGTAAGACGGCGTATCTCGTAGGCATAGATATACTTAATAATTCTTAAAGCTAAAACAAGTATTTTTTGTTATGAAAAGTACCTGATATACATTATTGAATGACAATCATTGGCGTACGCAGGGGGTGTTGATGGGGGTTGTAACCCCCATTGCAATGAAATTTTGTATATTTAACATAGGAATATGTGAGTTGTAGCTCTGTAACCCCCCATTGAGCCTATAACCCCCTTACGAACTTTCTGCGTACGCCTATGATGGCGATAGAATATATTTGTGCTTGATTTGCTACATTAGGGAACGCAAATATAATTGCATATCATGAGAAGTTTTGAAAGAACATGATAAAGATGAACATGATGAGATCATCTGAAGATGGGGGATTATCTATAGCACTCTCCTCTCATGCTCATGGTCCGTTTTAACAGCCACGTGTACCTTTTAAATATGACGCATAACTTAGATTTGCCTGAAAATAATAGTACATGCTGTATAGCTGGTTTTCAATATAATAAAATTCAGCGTTTAGGTGTATATGAAGTCTGTTGACGCTAAATTTCAGTTTCAGAGGTTTTTCTTTTGAAATTCGCTCTCATGCGCAGCAGCAAAACAGCATTTTAGCTTGTATAACTAAAACTATAAGAGGAAAACGCTTCGTAAAACTAACTCTGAATTGTTCTCTAAAAGGTGGGGTGAACATTTTTCGAGAGTTCAAAATTTTCCATTACACCGTTTTCCTTTTTTAACTAAATTACATTTTGAAACGTTTTATTCTTTTCCAAAAAACTGTGAAAATAAAAGTAGGAGTTTTAGAATTTGAAGAAGTGAAAAGAGCACAAGTCGGAAGATCAGATTATCAAGAACTCAAAAAGCCATTACTTGTAGAACTGATTGTAATTTTTGTTTTTCTATCGCTACTCGTAAAAGCTTGTGTTTGTCAGAAGAATATGGAGTCGTTGTGAATGTAAAGGCTTAGTGAACACAATTATTATCTTCAACTTTCTAAGCTGTTTTTCTACTTTCAGTTACATTTCTTTCACTTACTTTTTTCTACAATGGCCATTATTCTTCGAATTTCTCTAGACAAATTCTCCGAGAAGTTCTTCTAGAATTTTTTGGGAATTGTTTTTTTAAGCTGATTACAGTTTTACCGATGATAAACAATGTATTAGAGAAGAGCTAATTCATATTAGTTTAAAGAAATTTTGTATCTTAGAGTAATTTGTTTTAAGGTGCTCAAAATCTGAATAATATTTATCTGTCTTAAAACATATATTTGGAAAAAGCGAGTTTCGGTACTGTTGACCTGATTATTTCGGCTTAAAAATATTCAAATACTTAATTCGTTTTTCATTAGTAGACAAGCATTATACTGCAAACCACGAGGAAAAATAAAAAGAGTCAGACCGATAGATATAAGAAGAATTTTAAAAAATGAACTTAGAAAGGAAAGATCAACATAGTTAGAAGGAAGCCTCAATAAACCGAGGAAAATTGAAATATTTTGTGTAAAAGCCTTGCGGCTCCCCAAAAATTATAGGAAGGAAGGGGAAATGGTGGGGTTTATATAACTTAAATAATGGATATTCCTCTATAACCTGCACTAGTTTTCCATTTTGTCCTGTCTTTGCATCGGTTTAAATTTTGTTGCAAGTAGTTTAATATTGGTCTGAAGTTTATTGGGTTTTTTTTAGCAGACATTATTTTACTAAACTAATGTGTATATGATATTTTAAGAGCTTGTTGCTGTTGATAGATCTTCGTTTAAAAGACAGAATCTCTCTCTCTCTCTCTCTCTCTCTCTCTCTCTCACACACACATTTTTAATAGCAATGAAGCTTATACATATTCTTCCGCTACAACAAAAAATATTCAAAACACTATCACACTATAATGTTGGATATTTTAACTTATATCACGGGCTTATGTCGTAAGTTTAAAAAGAATTGTGGCTTTTATCCATTTGGAAAACACTATATCTCAGTTTTGAATAAAACTTATATATCAAAGTCAAAACCACCAAAATCTACTCAATTTCAATAAAAATATACGGGTCTATCTATTTCTGTAGTATTGAGTTCTGTATCCCTGGAACCGACGAATTCTTTGAATGAGTTTCTTGCTGGTCTTCTACTGTTGAAAACTTTTTCTTTCAAGAAGTTGTAGAGATGCTTTAAAATGTGGCTATCGGTCGGAGAGAGATGTCGGACGAGCAAGTCGTAGAAGTTTAGTAGTGAGGTAAGGCGTTTTTATGGAGAAAACTGATTCTTTTCGACTAATCAATGTTAACGTTGCTATTCTTGGTACATCTTGTCGATTTGCTAGCAATACTTCCTTTCTGCGATAGTTTTGTCAGAATTTAAGAAGTTCTAATGGATGATTCCCCTTGCCAATTACCGAACATCGACCATTATTTTCTTTTAATACAGTTTCTATTTAGGAAAAGTTTCTGTTTAGGTTTCTTGGTGCTTCACTTTCGTCCACGGACTGAGCAGAAGGCCGTGGGTTGTTGTACGGATTCCATTATTCGTTAGATGTCACAATGTGATCAAGAAAGGTATCGTTTTTGTTTTGCCAAAGTGGCACAGAGCAGACTTCGTAATGGTAAATTTCAGTTAATTAAAAATCAGTTCATGCAATACCCATTTAGCTTAACAAGTTGAGCTTCTTCCTGATTTTAATTTTCAGTTTAGCCCAAATGCCGAACAACCGTTAAATAGTCAACATTAAATTCTTCTGCAACTTCTTGAGTGCTTTTGTATTGGCCCGTTTCAATAATGGTATCAATTATTTATCCACAATTACGGAAAGGCACTAGTGACCCTCCTAACCTCTATTATGGAACTTTTGGAACATTTTTGAAATGTACTTTTGTTAACGGTCCCGTGGACAAATGCTTGGTTGATAGTGCGAGTAGTTTTCGCTTCTTTACAGTCCATTTTAAGCTCCTTTAAATTGTTCGAATTCACATTTTCCATATTTAATTTGGTAGCTCACAGTAAACAAGAAACAAAGCCATTACAATAAATTAGTAGAGCGAATTTCCTGATTTAAGATGATACGTTGCATGAACGTCGTTACATAAAAGTTTATTCCAAAAAGCATTAAAATCTAAAACGATAAAAATTGCAATTTCTTTTGTACCAACTTAATATTACGATGTGTGAATCAAACAACATCAAACGTGTTTATTAAGGATTGGACAGAAAACGAAAACTAAAACCTTCAACATCGTTTTCATACAATTTCTCCCCAAAGAGAACCCCCTGAGGTAACGTACTGGTAAGGCGTTCGGGTGCCATGCAAACAATCTGGGTTGCATTCCGAGTGACTTTAATATAAATATTATTTTTTGAGCAAGTGAACTAATTTTAGGAAAAATTCTTTTCAAAGCAAATAAACCAATTTTAAGGTAAATTACTTCCAAAAGAACAGTGAAACAAATTTCAAGATAAACAATTTTCAAAGCGAGTGACTTGGATCCAAAGTACGAGAATAAAATGAGAATTTCTTATTATCTAACGTACAATATTTTCTCAAAAGATAAATATTCCAAGAATGGCTTAGAAAGAACGATCATCTAATAATTCCGCTTATATGCGCACAATCTGGATAAGCTAAATTGGTTGAAAGTATTTTCTTATATTGCAAAAAAACTAAAATTTATGTAATTTAATAAAAACACTGATGATTACTTTAGCATTGGAAGAATTTATTCCAAGTCTAAAACTAAAGATACTTTCTCGTGGGAAAAATGTATCGTTTCTAAACGTATCTCGCTTCATTTATTTCGTCGATGTGAATTTCTCTTATTTGGTCATATTTTATTTAGCAGCGCTGAAGCTAGATTTTACTCAGATTAAATTTTAAAACCAGTGAATACTGTAATATGAAACACATTCGCTGTTTAAAATCCATGGAATTCATTCTCGTGGGGAATATAATCTTTCATTTTTAAGATGACGATAGAAGAACTGTAACTTGATATCTCTTGAAAGTAATTTCAGGTTTTTAAATGTCACAGTCCAAACGAAAATTTAGTTAATGGAAAGTGGCTGTAAAAAGTATAAGTAGTTTTAAAAAGAAAATAATTTCTAGGTATTTAATTGGTAAAATGAAGCTTGTTACGTGTTTTTAAGGCCTTCGTCATGGAGAATTCGTAATTTTTAATCCTTTTGGCACCATACCTTTATAAAAGTGGAAACGGACTATGCTATGATGGTTCTATCAACAATTGCTTTCACAGGAAAAAACAATATTTAATCAGCTTTTACAAGACAAGTACATTTGCTCAATAGTTAAATATTTAATAATGTATTTGTATTTTTGCTACTGGGATTTTTTATTTGAGTTTCTTTCTCCCTATTATAACGCTATTAATTAACTCGGGTTACACAACGTCATTAATGAGGAAATGTATCGATAATTTTTATTCTGAAGAGATTTCTCGATAACCTTCATTAAAATACGGAGTTCGTTATGTAAAACTGTCAGCTCTTCTTCTATCTCAGGTAAAGCAGGAGTTGTTGCTCGTCCGTTGTACCATATATATTTCAAATTAGAATGCCCAACGTTTACTTAAAGAGTGGTATTATTACTTAAAGGTCAAAAGTGACTACACGAGTGTTCACATTAAGCCATGAATTACTGTAAACAATGCTGCTTGTATGCTCTTTACTGTTCGTATGCTTTCATATAGGAGTGAAAATAGTATTAAAATCAAAAATAAAAATAAGTAAAAGTTGCAATAGCGTTACTTTATATTTAATATTTTGAAACTTTTAAAACCCATTGTTATTAGATAACCTGTTAGACTGATAGAGCTCACGTGGAAATATTCGACGAAACAATACGCAATATAAATAAGACACAAAAAACAACGTTTTAGAAGCGACGCTTCTAAAACGCTTCTAAAACGTTATTTTTTGTGTCTTATTGAGAGAGCTCAGCTTGTGTTGGAGGTGTAATGATATCATGGACACTGATAAAGATATGCACAGAAATAATATACACATATTGTCAGGGCGATTCCAAATTATTACTGGATTTTCCGTGGTCATTAATTAAAAACCGGAAATAAAATTGCTTACATAGTATAAAAGTGTAACTCAAAAAGTTTTATTGCATGTAGAATCAACAATTCAAAATGCTAAACAACTTCAACATGCGCGTCTTCCGTGTCACGTCAGATGTCCAAAACAATATTCAATTTCTCAGTGACATAATATTGGGTGAATGTTGAGGACACGGAGTCTGTCCAACTTGTCCAACCTGACACCAAGAAAATCGTCCAGGCGGCAAGCACAACGTTGCCCAACAAAACTTCAACCTAAAATAAATTTCAACGTGAGAGCCTTTCGTGGCGGGTGGGATTTCCAAACAATAACCAATTTCCCTTCATGTATTCCATCAACATTTGTGGTGTGTGTGTTGCTATCCCAATGACAATTCTGGTCTTCTAATTTATCGAACGAGTTTACCATGGTCTAGTAAACCGTGTCATTCACGTTATCCAACATTAAGAAATCAAGCGGCGTAATATCGGGTGAACGTACAGGCCACGGAATATGTCCACCTCGTCAGACCTAGCTCCCGGACAATCATCAAAGCGGCGAATGCAACGTTGCCCAATGAAAAAGCTAACACTTTTATATTCTGTAAGCAGTTTCATGTTGTTTTCAGTTTGAAAGTTACAGGCCATGGAAACTCGGGAGATAATTTAGAACCACCCTTTACAATAATACTATCTTAATTGATGAAGGGATATAAAAGGAAATCGTAGACGTCTGGTGATCGTTTGCTTCTTTTTTACTGGATTGCACGAAAATTTCTTTGGGTTTTTAAGACGAAATTTAATAGAATATACTGACAAAAATTGCAACAAAATCTTCGCCCGTGTTAAATGATATATACGCTTATCTGGTCACTTACGTTCAGTGTCTTCAATTTTGATATATGATAATCCAAACCTCAAATAATTCTCCTCATATTATTTTAAGAAAATCGCGAAAGGTTTGATGAGCCAACTATACATAAATTCAGAAATGCGATGATACAATCAATGCCCAATATGTGTTTGTGCTTTAGAAATATACTCTAGTGCCATAAGAAAATCTGAATTAAGGAAATCTATAAACTATACATGAACTTAAGGCAAATTCTAATTAAGCCAACATATTGAATTCAAAGATTCGCTAGACATTTTAACTTCTATTGAATTCCCAAGATTTTAAAACGATAATTATTGTTGATTTTTGAAAGCCCAACTTATTGCAATTTTCTGTTGCACACTAAATTGGATGTGTTTAATCCGCAGCTAGATGGGATATGTTAAGGTATTATTACCCTCCGCAGGGATAACACAATTGCCAAATATGGTCAACACAAGAAAGCCTCCGGGGCGAGAATTTTGTGAGTTTTCGTGGGGGAAATTTATTATACTATAATTTTTGCCACCCACGTTTTAATTACAGCTCAAACTAGAGCTTGTGTAATTTTGGAGAAAAAGAGACGCTTTCCCCATCCTGGATTCGAACCAGGGTCCCTCCGTTTAGCCCGGAGTGTCTTGGACCGCTAGACGAATGAGGACAGGAAACAACGCTCTCTTTCTCCGTATGTAAAGGTGTTAAGGTATTATTACCCTCCGCAGGGATAACACAATTGCCAAATATGGTCAACACAAGAAAGCCTCCGGGGCGAGATTTTTGTGAGTTTTCGTACATAAGCTCTAGTTTGAGCTAATTAATACGTGGGTGGCAAAAATTATTGTATAATAAATTCCCCCACGAAAACTCACAAAAATCTCGCCCCGGAGGCTTTCTTGTGTTGACCATATTTGGCAATTGTGTTATCCCTGCGGAGGGTAATAATACCTTAACATCTTTACATACGGAGAAAGAGAGCGTTGTTTCCTGTCCTCATTCGTCTAGCGGTCCAAGATACTCCGGGCTAAACGGAGAACCCTGGTTCGAATCCAGGATGGGGAAAGCGTCTCTTTTTCTCCAAAACAAATAAGCTCTAGTTTGAGCTAATTAATACGTGGGTGGCAAAAAAAAAAATTATGGTATAATAGATGGGATATGAAATTATGTGTTAGAAAATCAGAATGGGACACGTTTTAGTACTTGTTTAATTCTCCTTGCGAGAATTACAGGTAATAGATTTTTATCTCTTTGTATGAAGGGAAATTTTCAATATCCATGAAACGCTTGCTATTTTTGTAATGAAAAGTATGTGAACTGGCTGAAGATTTAGTGTCACCGGTGTGAGAAAGAAACATTTTCACAATCTTTTACAAAGACATACTAAATGAAGATACATTTTTCAGTGAGTTTAATCTTGCACCAAAATAGGTGAGTAAGTACTCACCTATTTTGGTATCTAGGTGAGTAACGACTAAAGTGTTTGTGAAATTGAAATATTAAACAAGGAAATTTATACAATGGCCCTAAAATGCTAAATTCTATAAATAAAAATAAAAGAGATACGCTATATCATCTTTTACACATACATCAAATCCACCATAGCTTCTTCAAATTAATAGGAAGTTCAAAAGCAGTTGATTACTGTCCCTAGTCTCATGAAAAGAAGGATCGAGATAGAACATCGTGTAGCCTATTTTTGTTTTTATTTAATTTTTTATTTTACAGCAGTGTACTGTTTTAATGAAAATACATCATTTTCTCTGTAAAAGCAAGTAACCATTTACGGTAAGGCAAAACACTTCTAAGAGTAAAACTCAGCCTAGCGGCCACAAAACTCAACGTTAACCAAATTTTGTATTTTTTTTTATAAATACCTAAAATTTTCCAATCTCTAGAAACACTGCAATTGAAAAATACAATTTTTTGAGTTTTTTATGAATACAAACAGGAAACACTTGATTCTTGAAAGCAATCCAAAACTAACTTACACCACCATTATTTTCAAGTCCCCATTTGATCATAAATTATTTATTTAAGATTCAATAACATGCATTTTCATATTGCAGTTTTAATTGACTACTGTTATTATCTTCTTTTTCGTTTCTACAATGTTTAATTAATTCATTCTAGTAAACGTTACATATTATTCGTATTTTTTCCGAAATGGCATGTGGATATTTTAGAAAGAGCTTTTTCATGTTGAACAAAAGAAACACAACAAATTATGATTGGCAAGTAGAAGGCCGTATATTCATAGAGAAAGGAGATCACTGAAGGAAACCAATTTCCTTCTTTGGTCTTAATGACTCAATCCTCGATCTAAAACCTTCGATAGACGGAATTAAAATTTGCAAAAGTTTTGTATTTGTGAACAATAATAAACAATGGGTTTCAACTTCAACGAAATGAAAGTTCTGATTTACTCAAACAGACGTGAGACAACAATCGAACAGAGCATCATTGAAAAGTAGGAAATAAAGGATCAGTTTTCTGAGAGGCGGTACAAGGCAGGTTCCAATATCCGTTATCAGAAGATGGAAAGACAATTTCTGTTTTCCCCAGGATAAATTTTAGAGTTCTAAAAGTGAAGTGGTTTTGTTCTTTGCAATCATACTTTTGAACCGAACTAAACAGACAGAGCTTGCGGAAAGTGTTTTGTTTTGTCTCAGCAACTTGGTGATTTCTTGAGCTTTAAGGATTTTTCATATTTGTCTCAAAGGATTTTAAATCCAGTCATATTTTTATTTACCATGAATACATTTTTTTGTTAATAGAATAGAAACTGTGATGCTTTGTGGGAAGCGATGCGACGTCGGGAAATGCCTTTTTTTAGGGATTTGAATTACATGGGAGTCCATGAAAAAAAAATGTTTTGTACGATTTCTATAAAGGATAAAGCACAAGTGATCGTAATTCTATTTTTAGACCAAAACTAGAAGATATGTTGCGTCTAACAAGTATAGATTAAAGGTCTTGAGGCATTGGGCAAATGTTTAAAATTCAATTTAAAAGAAATTGGGAGCCATATTTTCTACGATTTCTGTAAAAAAAACAAGTGAGCTTAATTATATTTTTAGTCAAGAAATTAGAAATTTTGCTGCATTTCTATATATTGGCTAATGCTCGGAAATCTTCAGGAACATGTGTTTAAATTCAGTTTAAAAGAAATTGGAGAAATATGTTTTGACGATTTCTGCAAATATGATCTGAATTCCCTTTTTTTTATAAATAAGGTGCTAGAATTTATGCTGCATAGTTTCCCATTCTTGGAACTGATCTCAGGACCATATTCAGGAAAGAAACTCGACTTTCGGCTAAAATTGATTATTCCTTAGCTGTATTCCTGTTGTTATACGTTCTATTCCTTTTTATGGCTAACTGTTTCAATTCCTAAACAAAACTATTCAGCGACACAAAAAAAAAAAACAGACAACACTTTCTCACTCGACAATGAATTCTTGACCACATGTTTTGACACAACTCGACTTTTGCAGATAATTTTTCAACTGCATTTCAATTATTACACTTTTGCTGTAGTTTTATGGCGAATGGTTTGTTTCATTTAGTAAAGCAAAACCAAATTATTTAACGAAAAAAAAGCAAGTGCAATGCGTTCCCATTCCCGGGTTCGATACCAGGACCATATTTAATGAACAAGTTTAACTTTAGGCAATAATTCGCAATTCATCTTTTTACTATTATTATTTTTTGTAGCCTATGGTTTAATTTGTGAGTGAAAAACTGATTTGTTCAAAGGCAAAAATGAAAAAAATAAATAAACAGGCTTGTATTTATTGAATCGATCTCATGAACTTCTGTAGTAGTGAATTCAACTTTCAATGCCAATTCCTCAGTTGGTTTTCAGTCACATTCCGCTGCCCTTTGATCGCAAATGGTTTCATTTACCAGGGAAAAACCAAATTATTTAACGAAAAGTAAAAAAAAAGCAACACGTTTAATGTTCGTTAACGTTACGTACGTAACGTTAACGTTTTAACGAACGGAAGACAATGTTTTTGAAGAGGTGATCAAATTAGGTCTGGAATTCCAGCGTAAACTACCATTGGCGCAGATGTTGTACCTTTACGGCTTACTAAATATTATGGAGTAACAAAACCAGTTAAATATTTCTGTCTGTGCAAACTTCGTTTATTCAGCGTGTGCATAATGTACCATTCTCATGCGCGGCACACATTCCGCGTGAACTCAGCTTCTTTATGGATGTATCTTTTATTGATTTTTTTATAAGCATATCGCTTATTTATTTTTTATGCAACAAAGTATGTTATACATGCACATATGCTCCTTAATAAATACGATCTGAAATTTTCTTTCACGCTAAAAATAGCTTTTTGCTAAAAATGGACTCTATCGCTTCAATGGAGTTCTTTCTAAATCTGTTTCTTGTTTTACGTAGTTAAATATAAATCCGTATTAGAATTCAGCAATTTACATAAATTAACAAATATGGGTTACTATTTCACAGCTTTTATAGTCTTTAGTTTTTAAAAATTTAATTATGCCTCTTATTACAAATATTTAGTTTAGAGCCTAAAAAGAATTGATTTGGTAATAAATACATTCCTGGAAGACTTTTCCTGATATTAATTTCATTAACGGTATTAATATGCCCTTATAAATAATTGTATCAATTAATTACACCAATTAAAATTCTTTAAGTAAATTTCGTACTTTTTATTAAAAGAAAACGACCTTTTTCTGTCAGTTTCGACATTATATATCTCTTTTAACTTATTAAATAATGTAAAAATTACAAACGCAAGTTTTATTTTATTTTGCATACCTGACAAGTATAAAGATTTTAATTATATGATATGAACGCTGGTATTTAGGCTATTATTGTTAGCAGAAAAAGGCCAAAACATGCTACTGATAAAAATACAATTTAGATTTTGCTCATTAGTTCACTATTAGAATTATTATAAAATGTCTGCTAAGAAATTTAAACAATATAATAAAATGGTTCTAATTTAGACCGGGATTTTCCTAATAATATGATGTAACAGAAAATTTCTTTTCTATAAAAATAGATTCCCAAATTATTATTTTTTCTCTTGAAGAGATGACAACACAAATTATTCTTTACTTTGCTATATATTTATAGGATTCCTCCTTGACAACTATGTTAATACAACTACGTCCTTATAATTGTTAATAACAAGGAATAACAATAATATATATCAGGTTTACGACTCGTACTTTAAAATAAGGGACTATAGAGAGTTTAATTGAGAGAA
Organism: Dysdera silvatica; assembly: GCA_006491805.2. Taxonomy (NCBI): domain Eukaryota; kingdom Metazoa; phylum Arthropoda; class Arachnida; order Araneae; family Dysderidae; genus Dysdera; species Dysdera silvatica. The sequence continues at coordinate 199,512,399 of QLNU02015360.1, forward strand.
ATGAACTGAAAATGTCATCGTATTTTGACTTATATCAGAGCTCTGTTGATCCATAATTGAATCGAATAGCAGAAAAAGACAAGCCTTGGTCCAGCGATTCTTCATTTTTCTGTACCGTGTGTGTGTGTGTATGAGATGATGTACTGCCAATATAAGTACCAGGCTCATCTGGCATGTTTTTGATGTGTTGTCCACTTTATAACCCACACACGAAAGCGGAGGAGATCATGGGGCAAGTGTACAAAGTTAAAACCATGACAGCTGCCGCACAACAGTTCAGCTTTCAGAAAATATAGGCGAAAATCGGTCAAGGCATAGGCGTACACGTGAAGTTCATAAAGGGGGTTACAGGCTTACAATAGGGGGTTACACTACAACTCCATATATTTATATGTATATACGCAAAATTTTTCGTAATGGGGAGCTGCAACAATAGGCACCTATATGGGGCAGAGGGGCTCGAACTACCCCCTAGCCGTTTAAAAATTTTATTTGCCTAATTCTGCTATGCATTTATTTTCAAAGGTTTTACAAGTAGATTTTAAAATAAGGTACTTTTTAGCTCATTACTAATTGTCAAGCAGTATCAATTATTTTTGTAGCATTTTAGTATCTTGTACATTCACTAAAATGTTTGACAGCCTTGAGAAGAAAGTAATAATATTTCTCACCACCACCTAGAAATACTCATATGGGCGTCCCTGGCTACAACCCCCAACAACCCCCCTGCATACGCCAGTGGTCGAAGGCAGTTCAGGTATATTCTTTTTCTTTCTTCCCCTCTTTTACAAGTTAATGGTAATTAGTAGAAAATATTAGTGATTAGTACACATTTAATGCAAGTACATGTGGATGAAATTGATCAATAATATTTATCGAGTTACTAGTTATGAAACGGGTGAGTGGATGGACAAAGAGACAGACATATAGACCATAAATAAATGAATGAGCAATACACTACGTAACGAAATACTGAACTGTAAATTGACGTATCCCTGTCAAAACAATTGTAAATGACGTGCTTTCAAAACTGTGCTTTTCTTAATTCACGACTTAAGACCCATTTGAAAAGTACATACCATGATGCAGGTTAATGTACTGAAGGTCATTATCTTTTAACAAAATATAAACCACAATTCAGAATCAGTACATAGCATTTTGTAATAAATATTTAATATTATATTTTTGTAATTTCATTCCCTTCAATTTATTTTTCATTAAGCATTGTTGATTCCTGCAACAATGAAACATGTATTTTTCACCGTCAAAGTTCTAATAAATGTAATTACACATATTTTATATTTGTAAATTATCCACAACTTTTTTTTAGTGATTATGTCTTCAAATCAATTAAAATAGTAAAAACAAAATGAACTGTTTATGCATGCACATCTGCTGTGTGTTCGCGCTCAGTTGGTGTGTAATACCGTTAGCAGACGGGTTAGTCCATTGCAGTTTAGGGAAGGCCGTCTTGGAGGAACTGGTTTTTCTGGCGCAAAAAAAGCAGTTTCGGCAAGACGCCCTTCCCTAAACTGCAATGGACTAACCCGTCTGCTAACGGTATCACACCCCAACGGAGCGCGAACGCACAATAACTTTACGATTATGTAACCGGAATTGAAATTTACATTGATCATGTCTGTATTTTCAAGAAATTGTGAAGTGTTAAAAAGAGAAAAGTTTTCCAAATGGATGCCCTTTCATGAGAACACTACTTTTTTTCTTATAGAAATTACGATTGTATTTTTTGATTAATGTGCAAATAGCGCTTGGTTTAACGGTTTGTTTTCTTCTGGGTTTTTTCTTGTTTTCTTGCAATTTTAAATAACGCTCGTTTAGCCATTTTCTTTTCTCCGTTCTCATGATCTTAATATAATTAAAAACACGGATTGCGAAATTTACCGTACTAAGTGAAAGAGTAAGCAAACGTTAGCATTATGAAATGACAGCAGTTTTGCAAGTTTGCTTATTTCTTGACGAGTTCTCTAGAATTTCGTCATTTTCCGTGTTTGTACCAATTTTGTGTGTTTTTAGTTTGTGCCAATTTCCCTTTTTTTTCTCGTTAAAACGAAAACTCAGCACATTTTAGAGTTTATGTTTTATTACGATTGTTAGCTTTAAATTTTTTCTATGTTACTTTAAAAATTCGCAAGAATGTTCCAGGGCTATTTACGTTAAGAATGATCATTTAAAAAAATGTAAACAAACACTAAGCGACCCAACTCTCACATTATATCAACCTACAGAAGGCATAGGAGATGGAAGCTCAAAGTATGGAAGGCAAAAAATTTGTAAAAATAATATTGTAATTGTCTGTGTAAAAATCAATAATAAATGCATATCAACAATGAACTTTTGGAATAAATGCATGGACTTTTAATCCTTTTTACAAAAAAAGATATAAAAACGATACGAAAATTACTCTCAAGTTTTTATCTGGTTCACCTGAACTTAACTCATTCTCTCACGCTAATTATTTATGGTTACAAAGAGGCCTTAGCAAACTTAACAGATTTAAATGGCATATCCCCTCACTATGTTTCTATAGAGAAGCGTAAACATTTGAAGTGTTAAATGCGATAGGATTATTGTTAAAAAAGGGGAAATATACTTCTTGAAAGAGAGAGAGAGAGAGCCGTAAAGTACTGTGATTGAAATAAAAATACAAAAAGTTACTTTAATAAAGCGCGTTTAATTTCTTAAAATTTCATGGAAATGAAATAAATAAAACGATAATTTTTACAATCAACTAAAAAAGCTTATTAATAAAGTATTTATCTCTTCATTTAACTATTATGATCACAACTAATTTTTCCAGGGAAATATAGCTTTTTCTACGAATATGAGTTGACATATCAAAATGCAATTCATATAAAAATAAGCACTAATCTACATACTTTCGAATCGTTCTCCAATCGTCGCCTAATCACTCTAAAATCATTCTCTAATCACTATGCAATCATTTTCCAATCACTCTTCGATCATTTTTTAGTCATACTCATCAATAAATTCAATTGTATCAAGTGAATTTGCACGAGAACATAAAAGTAGGTTTTAAACGACTGCGAATGATAAATCTCAAAGAATTATATGTTGTTATCATCACACTTCTGGTCTAATGAGTTGTGTTCAGAAATAATGATATCAAAACCATGGAAACAATTGTAAGTAGGTTGGTAATTAATGACTCGACTACCTATAAATGACACCGGAGCGTTGACAACGAATCTAATCCATTCTCATGTCTCGTGTATATTGTTCTTGTTTGTGGTAATTAATGGCATTTTTGTTCGAGTTCAAACGTCAAGAGAGCAAGAATTATTTACTTTCTTAACGTGCGTGTGAGACACTGCTCAAATATTTGAATGACCATATGCTGTAAATAACATTTTCCGCCACTAGAATTCTTCCTTTATGAATTTAAATGAACAAACGAACGAACGAATGAATGAATGAATGAATGTTAGCAGAGCATTTCATGAAGAATTCTAATTTTTCTGTTCATCCAACTGGTTTTTGTTTCAACAGTTTTCAAAAACTGTTTTTTTGTACAACAAGCAGTTTGTTTTCGTTTAATAAACATCAGAAAAAACATCACTAATTTCGAGTACCTTTAAGTTAAATCATAAATAATATCTGAGAATTCTAAACTAGATGTTTATAAAGAGGCATCCAAATATATTGTAAAAAAAAAAAATATTGCGTTTATTAAATTTAATTGCACATGAATTATTTGCTATATTATATTATTAATTAGATTTGATGCCTTTTGCCAATTTGAAATAGGTTGTAATACTTTTGTTAGAAAGTAATCCAACTGGGCCGTTGGTTGCGTCTTATTTGCTTGGGGAGTCGCCGTGAGGTTATGGTGACGTCACTATCGTGTTTGCTCATGTTAATATTTTAAGCACTACTTAAGCTATGTGCATATGTCAGGAGTGGGCACGCATGAGGCCAATGAGAGCCGCATTCCAATTTTTCATATATTGTAAAGAGCCACACCATAATTACATAGTACTTGTTCAGTCTTGAACTATTTTAGTGTATAATCGAAACAATAGATGGCGCAACAACTGGCATATTTTATTCGTTTTGTTTTTTGTTTTTTGTTTTTTTTCTGTATTTTTAAAAAGGTTTGGTTCTAGTTTTGGAATCAGCATCTGAGGGTCGGGTGTGGCCGTTCATGGCGCAAAACTCGAAATCTGTAAATCTGAATCTAGTTATATTAATGCGTTAACCTAAATGGTTCTATATTCGAGGTTTTCACTTCACTAAATCAAAGAATTTACTTCTATGAATACTTCATTCGTCTGAAATTTATTCTTGTGAAATAAATCATCCAGCTTTTCTTTGCAAATGTGTTATTTCGAAGTTACTGTGCTTTTCGATATTGGATAATCAATTCGTGTTGGTGCAACTTACTCATGGATCTAAAAACCACCGAATTCAAGGCATGTACAATTAAATAAAATTTATACAGTCCATTTTTTTTTTAAAAAAAGCGAACCGCCTAAAATCTCATTAAGCACTTACAGTACTACATACACAAATTTAATTAATATGGTTACATATTGTACCAAAGTCTTAAGTGCTATGTAAATTATACATATGAGAAAATATAATTAAGAGAAAGAAAATACAAAATAATTATTTAAAATTTTTATAATAACTCCTAGATGGACCTATCGATGCAACCGAAGGTCTACTTTTGAAGCGATTACGTACAACTTCTATTCTTCATTAACCGATTCACTTTCGTTAGTCAATTTAACAAGGCTCATGAAAAAAGTTCGGGGGGGGGGGAAGGGGGAATTTAAATGGTTGCCGTTAGCCGTACTTAATTTAACGAAGAGCCGCATTTACCCACCCCTGGCATATGTGGTTAAGGGCTTGCCTTTACCCTAAGATGTAGTTATTGATGGTAGCTTAAAGGTTGTGACTCGGTTAAACGTCTCAGAGTTTAGTTGTGTTATTTTATTTTACGTTTAAATCAATTAAATCCTAATTACTGGTAATTCCGATGGTCCTGGTAGTTTTGTAGTTTTATAATGGAGGCAGTTCCGTTAGCAAGTTCAGTGGTGAATTCTCTGCTTAAAGTAATTTGAACGAAGCGTTAAGGTGCAAGGTTACCTCGTAATTACGTCTCCAATTTTTACTGAAGCGGAGGAGGAGTTTTCCCAGATCAATCGCTTGGTATTCAGTCTGAGGTGGATGGAGTAGCAGTGCCTTGAGCGTCATCGAAGAATTCGTCCGGGTTTTCACCCGTGGAGCGGACATCAACCAAACTGTTGCTCTATTGAAATATTATTAGAAATCCTCGGAGGACTACTCTGGTCAGCGATGTATATACAAACTGGATAGACAGGTTTCCATTGACGTTATGTTAATAAAAAACGAGTTTGAGGTTAAGCCCTCCGTGAGATGGTGATGATGATGTTGGAGGGACGATTTCCGTGCTTTTAATATGGAGTGCTATTAGATATGCTAGTTGTTTTTTGATTTTATACATTCTAGAATTGATTTTTAGTTATTTATTATACTTCTGATTTTTTATCATTATACTTTTTTGCCATAGTACTTTATTATGTGGCCTTTAATTGCAAAAGTAAAGCCAAACCTGGAAATAAATCCTTGCAATTTTATAGGTATGTTATATTTCTTTATAGATCTTGGTCAGATTATATGAAAATCTGATCGATTTAATACATATAAAAGACCATAGAATATTAATAAATGTAAAAAAAGCTATACTGATCCATGTCGTAATGTTTAATTTTATACAATATGTAAGTTTAAAAGTGGGTCTGGAATATAGGCTGTATATCAGTGATTCCCAACTTACTTTTACAACCACGACTTACTTTTATAGTAGCCAAGTAATTCGCGACCCCCTTTATAGTAATCAAAAGATCCGTGACCCCCTCTGTCTGCCACCGCCACATTTGCATAATAAAAGCATTTTTAAGAGAGTAAAGAAAACACATTAAATAGAAAATTATATTATATTAATTATACATATTATAATAATTATATTAATTATGCATATTATTATAATTATACTAATTATACATATTATGATTATATTAATTGCCCTTATTATGAGTATATTAATTATATATAATATATTATTTTATATATTAATGTATATTATAGATATAAAGTTAACAACGATTAGTAGAATATTGCAATGTGTGTAGCCATGTTGAAATATTAAAGCGGTGGAAACATTTGGTATAAAATTAATTCCTTATAAAAATAATTGCAGCTAAAAATAGTTGCGGGGACCCCCAGGTAATCACTGCTACATACCTAGATAAATATGAGTTTCTAAGTTTTGTAGATGTCAAAAGCGAGTGGACGCTTGTTTAAGGCCCGTTTCGATAACTTTTCATATAATGGCAAAACCAGGAGTCTACAAAACTCAAGATATAGATTGTAACGATATAGGTAGTCATTCGAAATGTTTTAAATAAAATTAAATATATGTTCTTATAAAAGCAAAGTTATTCATAAATTGTACACACAATTCACCTATGTGTTTGTACCAATTGTATTAATACATATTAAAATGGCATCAGATTTGTGTGCTGCGTCTATTGTTGTTTTTCTCTAATTTGTTATGTTTGTGGATAAAGAGTTTGTGACAGCTTTTCAAATGCATTGTTTCTGCACTAATGGGGAAATTTTGTATCATCACAATCATTCAAAATTCAACACACTTACAATAAATGAAATCTTATGTCCCATGACTTTGCATTATTTAAAAAAGAACTTCAACAATTGTTAACATGAAACTTTTTGTTACATGATCTATTCCCTTACTTATGTTCTCAATTCTTCATTAATTTCACTTTGCACTATATATTCATCATTTTTTTTTTACTTACGGAATATACAGTTTCGAAGAAACGAAAGATAATAAACTTAAAGCGTTTTGCTGTAACATTTTAAAAGCCATATATTTTATAATAAATGAAAAGTATTGCAAGCCTATTATTAACAAAATGCACATTGCTAACTTTAATGATTTAAAAATTAGCTGGACCCAAAAGTGCTAACTCCTTGAATGGCAACTTATTCTACTTTATTTTCTTCTAAAATTATGCAAATCTTTATGAAAGTGTTTCTCATTAAAAATTCCAATCTTCTTCAGAAAAATTAAAGTCAATGGTGTGCTAAATTTAAGAAAATAAAAATGAATCAAACATTTTTTTCAGTCCTTTTTTTTTCAATAATTTTGTCTTGGGAAAAAAATATTAAAATAATCACAATCCAATTATTTATGACGTATATTCGTCATATAAGAAATTTTATTCGGTTTTCTTTAGTCTAGACTCATGCTTAGTGCAATTTAGGGTCCCCGGCCAATACCTGCAATGGCAATTGGCATCCCGTTGCCAATGGCACGCGGTTATGAACCTGTCTAGCTATCCAGGTTTGATATATCGCTGACTCTGGTTCAGGAACTATCGGTGACGTATATCTAAATTTATTACTAGGAATTGAGAATCGTTATATTATTATTATGTATATATATTATTATTATTATTATTATATTATTATGTAACTAATATAGAAAGAATTGATGTCGAAATACTAATGGTAATATTGTTTGTTATGTAGTTAATGTGAAAATAGTTAGAAAATTAGTCCATGGAACTGATAGCCAGTTAGTGTTATGGCGTAAGGACATAATGAAACTTAAAATAGATAACTAGTGTTGACTGTGAGTTAGGGAAATCGTGAGTTAAGGAATTAGCTAATTGAGTTAAGCTTACTGTCCTTAGTATTGTGCTATATACGAGTATTTCATTAGAGTATTTGCAGATGCTTCTTAGTTGAAAAACAGCTTTCCTATAAGAAGGTTGGACGGAAGCAGGAATATTCTTTCGAGCTCTTCAATTGACTGGTGTATTAGTGAGCTATGGATTAGGAAATGCAGGTTATGAGTAATTCTAATTATTTATAATAGTTAGTTTAACAGTATAGTTTTATATTCTTAATATTCGTTTTAGTAACGAAATAGCACATTTTTAGTGGAATCTACAAACTGCTCTCGAGAGAACTTGCCGAGTTGAGTGTGGGCTAGCTGATGGAATGGAACTTATTGTTTTTGTTGACCTAGAACTTCATCAATGTATATTTAACACGACACAATAAACATCTGTGCCAAATTCTTGTTCTCATTTGTAGCCTCCAAGACAATTACCCACGTATTTAATAATAATGCAACTTACGAATTTGAGTAAACAGTAAGTCAGTAAAAATCTGATGGTGGTTGAAAACCGTTACCAGGGGTGTAGTCGAGACTTAGGGCAGCCTATCGGCGCTAGGGTACTTCTTTTGGAGACCTAGCGGCACTAAGGAAAATTTTAGGAAATCATACATTTTACAAACAAAATTCTGTTCAAGTTGTAAATAAAAAATATGTGGATTCTACAATTCTGTTAAGAAAAAAAATTTTTTAGAGCAATGACCCTAAAATTTTGAATAAATCAACTAAGAATCGTGGGAATTTAAAGGAAATTACAGCTTGGAACACGTATCATAAACTGTGTTCCGAAAACAGAAAAAGCAACAATGCGTTGTTTGACACAACGAAGGCAACAGGAACGAAAAGGCAGCTTTTTTGGCTATCTTTTTCAATTTTTTTCTTTATTTTATTAGCTCACTTCAGAGGTGCATTCCAGGTTTAGTTCGGCTTGGGCACATGCATTTGTGTCACATTAATATTATTTTAAACTTATATGCACCCGGAGATACATGTGCTGTAGGCAGTGTGGGATCCAGAGGGGCATGGGGGGTCTTGCAATGCCAGCTCAACAACCCATACATGATGATAATTTCTGCCCCTATCAGATTAATGGGCTGTTGACTGGGGTTACTATTTTTTCGGGTTCCCTGATTCCTCCCCATGGATCCACCCCTGATTTAGAGGAGCGCTAGGTTACTTTTCTTTTTAGGACTACACCACTGGGCGTTACATTGACGCCCAACGTGGGGCTAATATGTATTTGGGCCAATTCATTCGTTGCCAATTCTACTTCGAAAATCTAACAAATTATGCTATCGGAATTGAAATCATCTACAACGACAAATAAATGTTGAGTAGGTAACACCGCTTGACATAAATATAATAAAAGCAATCAGACAACTTTGAGCGGTTTGTTAGATTATTGGTACATGAGCCGGCTTTCGGCTGCGCTAAAGGGCAGCCTTCATCAGATGTATATGGAGCGAAACGAACATACAGCAGATAATATAATTAAGGAATACAAATGGGGAAAAAATAATCTATAATTATATAAATATAATACTAATTATAATATAATAATAATATATAATATATATATATATATATAATAATATAATATATATATATATATACTAATATAATATATATATATTAAATATACACACACAATAATAATAATAATAAATATAATATGGCATGGTAATAATTACTCATAATATAATAATTATTTTTTCCCCATTTGTATTCCTTGATTATATTATCTGCTGTATGTTCGATTCGCACAGTATACATCTGATGAAGGCTGCCCTTTAGCGCAGCCGAAAGCCGGCTCATGTACCAATAATCTAACAAACCGCACAAAGTTGTCCGATTGCTTTTATTATAAGACAAATAAAGTTAAATATTATGAGAAATATAATTCCAAAACGTAATTATCGCCCCATAAAAATAAAACTAACGTCTACATTTGTTATATGCTTTATTTATGTATATAGTGAATATTAACCTAAACAGATTAATATGTAATCAGTATATATTCTTAAATAATTTATATTGTTTTTATTATAATTTATGCTTTACTGATTATTTTAAGATGCGATTAACCTTTAATTCTTATAAGGTGAATGTTTCGACTATTCATTAATATTTATACCTAATACATAATACTCTCAATGTATATTTACACCAATTTTTCAGCAAAACCGTGGAAAAATAAATATAAGATCATAGTCAATATGTATAGTTTTAATTGATATTATTTCTATTTATTCCTTTTCACAATCTATACAACAAAATTAAATTGCAAATTTTCTACGAGGTTTACATTTCAATTACTTCATGTAATCGATCGATCAACAACTAACATCACCTCACTATATTAAAGCAAGAACGAGCAATAAGCCAAAAAGATTACCCATTAAATAGGCTAAATGTAACTATAGCTCTGAGCGCATCAAAAAGAATATAGTTTCCTTCGTCTCTGTTATTTGACTTCGTGAAGGAAGGTCCCCTTTCAAGATACGAGTATTTCTATTTCTTTCGTATCTTTCACAGTTACGTTGTCTGAGGCTAATGGTTTTCGTAACTTTCTGTTCATCCATAAACAAAGAAAAGTTGGTTCTTTGAAAAGAAATATTTTCTTTGGTAAGTCTAACGTCACGAAATTTTGACATTTTTGATGCAAACATGTAAATTCTCATGATTTTATGATAGGCATGTAACCAAATCGGATGTATTAAATTCGAATATAGTTGAGGTATTGAAGGTTCAGTTCAGAGGTAATGGTTTTCTACTCAGAATACATACATCACGGTAGCCCCTTTACAATAAACCAGGGATCGGCAACCTATGGCACACGTGCCAAAGTTGGCACGATTGGGTGGTGGGTTTTTTTTTTTAAATTCGAATATACTTGCTAAAATTCAAAAGAAGTATTTTACTAATTTTAAAGTAAAACCCATTGTAAAGCATCCCCTCCTTGACTAAAATTTTTATTCCCTAAATTAATTAGTAACTTGTGCCTTCTTAAATTACTAATTATTAATTTTATTACTAATTATTAATTAGTTTTTATTAATTGCTGGATAGTACACTAACTAGTTCATAATCTATGTGAGTGTAGGTTGGTACGTGGAAGGAAGTTGCAGCATTACTTTGGCACCACACCTCTAAAGTGTTGACGACCCCTGCAATGGACTGACTGTATAGAGTAGGGTGGTTCGTAAAAAACTTTTTTTTGAATAAGCTTGCTCCAAAAGTCTTATCTTACTACAATTGCATACAGATAGTTATATCTAATATTTCATACAAATCGTTTGGTATCTTGACACTCCTCCCCTGAATTGAAATTTTAGCCTTCGCGGGATGGAAAAATGGCCAAGAAAACAGCTATATTTTCCTATTCATTACAAATTCAGCTTTATTAAGCAGGAATTTCAATTTTTTTGTAGAACAATAAAAGATGCAGAGTGGAAATTATTACAAACAGCTGTGATTTTAGAAAAAAAAGTGAAACGACAAGTCTGAGAAACAATATTATTTCTATATTTATGCAACTAAATACCAACTTCTCTTAGTTTGCGTGACTTAACACTAATAATGACGAGTAGAGAGTTTCATTTACATTACTTGAACGATTAAAGCGTTTATATCTGGTGACAGCATAATTCATGATAACTGGCAGCATTTTTTCAATTAGTCCAGCAAACGTGTTGGCACGTGTTGTTGGACCATCCAATTCAATGATGATATGCCTCAGTGGTAATTATTTGCATGCAGAAGGCAAATATTCAATTGTAAAGCATGCCCAATGCTCATTTCCATCAGATGATTGATTCCACCTTCTGGTTCAATATTTGTGTTAGTGCTCTCACAAGCCAAGGCTTTAATTACGACTATAATGTTGTTGTTTTTTATTTTGAAGAAATTGCATCACAGAGTTCGAAAGAGTTATAATTTTACCATCAGGTGGCGATACATTACCTAGGAACTTTCCATCAGGAAGTGAAACAATTGTGACGTGTTCCTCAGTTTTCTTCGCTGTATAGTATTACCCATCCATTCTTTCTTGGATTAAAGTTAGACCTATATGTTTTCCATTATCATAACAAATTCCACCGCAAAACACAGTTGGTGCTGCTTCAGCTGCTTCAAATGTTGTACTAACTGCTCTACGGGCATTTGATCTGTCAACTATGTTTGGAATATCGTATGCACGAAGAGTGGAATTGACAATGGATGCTGTTGCTCTGTCAGAGATTAAATTCCGCACCTTTGCTTCTGCTATTTTCCAAAGAACCCTTCCTTGATTCTTCAAAGCAATTTTGACAAAATTAGCAGTACCCGACGTCAATGTGCTTGATTCCACCTGGACGTCTGAGTTTGAGTTATATTCAGGACATTTAGGAGCACTATCTCCTTTTATTGTTTCGTTCTTCTCCTCGCTACCCTCAGCTTCAACAGTTCGAATTAGAGTTTCTCATTGTTGTTGTTCCTTTGCAGCGCTTGTTTATTCTGCGTTCTTATTTCTCTTTCAGCTGTTGTTTCCTGGTAGCCTCTTTATCCACTCTACTTATTGTCATCATCAGATACTTTCCCTAATCTACGAGAAATTCTCTCTCCCTTCTTCGCACATTCGCGTTATCAACAACTTCAAACAAACAGGAAATTTCCTTCTGAAACATTTCTTTCTTGTTATTAAAGAAGTCCAGAAGATCACTAGGATTTGGACACTTTGCATTCTTATACCTTCTGGCAGCTGGTATTCGGGATATACTTCGACGCTTTTCATACACTTGTAGAACATGGACCATATTTGTGTCTTTTCGAACAGTTGATATGGATGCGTGTTTGTAGATGTTTTCAATTTTCGATACAAAATCTCGAAAATGACGGAATTGTCTGGTTCTTTTTTGCAGAATTTTCGATCATCCATTTTTGTTTATCGTGCAAGAAGTTTTAGCTATATTCAACTCTGCTGGAAGCACATTCACAGGCAAATCGGCCGGATGGTCGAATGCCAGATGATTTGTGGACATCCTTGTAGCTATTTTCGGTGAAGCTGCCATCGTCTTTGGTTGGTAGACAACTGCTATGAACTATGAAGTAATTGTCTAGAAGTTTACTTCTTTCACTTCTGAAGTATCTTTAACTGAAAACACACTCCCTTCACATTTTCATTTTCCTCAATCGATATAATATTGACGCAAATTTGTGAAAATAAAAGAATATTGATATTAGGAGATACAATAAAAGAAAAACATTTATTCAAAATAGCTGTTCAAAAGAAAATTTTATTCTGTATGTTTTATTGTCCTACAAAATAATTGAAATTCCTGCTTAATAAAGCTTAATTTGCAATAAATTGGAAAATATATCTGTCTCAGCCATTTTCCCCATCTCGCTAAGGCTGAAATTTCAATTCAGGAGAGGAGGTTCAAGATATCAACCGATTTGTATGAAATTTTAGATGTAACTATCTGTACCCTATTGTATTAAGGTAAGACCTTTGGAACAAACATTTTCAAAAAAATTTTTTACGAACCACCTTAGTGTAGAGCACTCGCTCATGCTTGCATAGATATGCATGAGCTACTACTATCCTTATGCTTCAATTTAGCTAAATTCAACTTTTTTTACTAATGACAGAGTAAGTTAGTGGTGGAAATTTTAACTTTTGTTTTATTGTACTGAATGTCACAGGACTTTAATTATTCAAGTAAATTATTAAGTCTTCACGTAAATTAGGGGATAGTATCATTTGCACTAGATCACAGTTAATTAGTAACGTGAAACATTATGTTAATATATGGTGAAAGGAATGTACGTGGCGATCAACTCATCGAATTTACTGAAGCTGAAAATCTTAGCATCATGAATTCATTTTTTAAGAAGAAACTACAAAGAAAATGGACATGGAAACACCCCAATGGAGGAACCAGCGAAATTGACTATATACTGGCAAACAAGAAATCAATTATTGAAGATTGCAGCGTACTGAACAGATTTAATACTGGAAGTGATCATCGAATGGTGAGATGTAAAATGCACTTAAATACTAAATTAGAAAGGCAGAAGCTCATTAGGAAACAAGTATGTAAGAGGGTGGATTTAAAGAAATTAAAAGAAAATACCGAGGCATTCAAGTTGGAATTAAAAAATCGCTTTTCTGCACTGGAAGGACTTATTGAAGAAGTTGACATCTCAGAAGCAAATGAAAACATTGTTAAGACAATAATTGAAACTGCTGGGGAAATTGGTGGTGTAATATGTAAAAAGCAGAATAGCAAATTATCTGAGAAGACGAAACAACTCATGAAAAGGCGAAGACTTATGAAGGTGGACAATCAAAATACCAGTCGCAAGATCGAGTATGTAGAACTTTGCAAAACTTTGCGCAAAAACATGAAAGAAGATATAAGAAAATTCAATTGTGAGTTAGTAAGGAAGGCCATTGAAAGCAACAAGAGCCTTAGGGTTGTTAAAGGGAGTTTGTCTATTGGGAAGAAACACATCATTGCATTAAAAGGAGAGGATGGCACTGTAACAAGAAATAGGGAAGAAATACTTAGAAGAGTTGAAGAATTCTACAGAAAGCTGTATGAGGGAAACAGTGGATTAAACGAAGACTCTGAGATAGTCGAAGGAACAGCTCCTAAAATCTTAAAAGAAGAAGTAGCATTTGCAATAAAAAGTATGAAGAAAGGAAGATCCCCTGGCGATGATGGCATTACATTAGATATCTTAAAAGAAGCTGGAGAACATGTAGAAGACATACTCGCAAAATTCTTTACCAAATGCCTCAACAGTGGTAACATACCAAACCAATGGGATTCTGCAACAGTAATTCTTTTGCATAAAAAAGGTGATAAAGAGGATTTAAAAAATTACCGACCAATTAGAAGACGATGACGCTACCAGAGCTGAGGACTGAACTCCAAGAAAAAGGTGATAAAGAGGATTTGAAAAATTACCGACCAATTAGCTTGTTACCTGCTATTTATAAAATCTTCACAAAAGTGCTAACACATCGCCTGCAGAAAAAATTAGATGCAGCTCAACCAAGAGAACAAGCTGGATTTCGAAGTGGATTCAGTACAGTGGACCATATTCAAGTATTAAGAGAATTAATTGAAAGAACACATGAATATGAACTTCCATTGTGTGTGGCATTTATTGACTATGAGAAGGCCTTTGACTCTATTAAAACATCAGCAGTCATCAACTCTTTAAGATCAACAGACATTGAGGATGTGTACATTGACATGGTGAAACGTGTGTATAAAAATGCAAGTGCAAAATTTCGGTTACATAAAGATACCAAAACTATCAAAATTGGTAAAGGTGTGAGGCAGGGAGATACCATTTCTCCAAAACTTTTTACTTCAGCTTTACAGATGATTTTTCAGCAGATAAATTGGAATAACAAGGGAATAAAAATAAATGGTGAATATTTAAATCATTTGCGGTTTGCTGATGACATTGTTATTTTTTCAACGAACCCATTAGAACTCCAAGACATGGTACAGGAGCTCTCAACTAGAAGTAAAGAAGTTGGACTCAAGATGAACCTACAAAAAACTAAGATCATGTTCAATAATTTCGTAGAGGAAACAAAAATACAAGTTGACAACATTGAGCTAGAAATTGCTGATTCATATATTTACCTTGGCCAGCTGATTTCAATGGATGGCAACATTATGAAAGAACTCAACAGACGTATTAAACTTGGCTGGAGTGCATTTGGAAGAAACAGTTTTATCCTGAAGGGGAAATTGCCTTTGTGTCTAAAAAGAAAGGTCTTCAACCAGTGTGTATTGCCAGTCCTCTCTTATGGATCAGAGACATGGAGTCTAACAGTTGGAGCAATACGAAAGTTACAGACAACGCAAAGGAGCATGGAGAGGTGCATGCTTGGAATAACTAGGAGAGATCGAAAAAGAAACACTTGGGTGAGAGAGCAAAATCGTTTAAAGTTTCAAAATCGCTTGTGTTACCCTGAGGAATTGTATCATCGAGTATACGCCAATAGATTTACAAACATACCCGATAACAATTTAAACGTTAATGTAAAATATTTTCGTAAATTTTAAACTCGCTTCTTGTTAATTCTTTTAATCTCATTAAAATATTATTTACTAATTGTTTTTCTGCATCCATTTTTGGCATCAATTGCTGATATTTAACGAAGACCGAGATCTCTGCTTATGACGCAGTTATTCGTGTGGGCTTAAAAAAATGCTCATGCGCGTTGGCTTCAAAAATAAAATTAGCGAATAAACGATTTAAAACTTCCATACCACGCCTTTGCGGAAAACAATTTTCTTCAATTTGTTTCAACCTAATCCTGAATGCCACTCAAAAATGAAAATTGCACGATTGACTGCTTAAACCGTAATTGTCAATAGCTGCAAATGTATTGATCTGATGACATTTTATTATATCAAAATTCTTTGAGGTATATCGGTATATGCTTTTCTTTTAAAGGTTACAGGACACCCTGTATATAGCGCAAATTATTCAAAAACTGCCATATTATAGTAAAACCTTTCACTAGTGTACATTCGCTGGACAGAAAATTTGTCCTTAAAAAAGGTTTAACCATAAAGAGGCTTATTCTGAAGTAACTGAAATTTACATTACATACAATACATACATGCAATACATTTTAATACATACATTTTAATCATTTAAATACTTTATTTCGAAACCTGTATATTTTTGAGCATATAAGACAAGTTTAAGGTAACGGACATAAGCATTTATTGAATAGAACAAGTAAATGTACAACAAAGTTTTAAATATTAAAGTTTATTTTCCGTGGAATAAAATGGATTGATTGATATTTAGTGAATTCGGTCTATTAGTCCAGCTCGACGGTTACTAATGTTAGTCATTTTGAACGAAGAGTATCCATGTGAACTCCACGACCTTAACTGTAACAAATATCGATGTGACGTCAAATTCTCAGAATCAATACATAGATTTTTAACTTTGAGTTTAACGGCTGTTTGCACTAGCTTACACCTGTGTAGCCTTAGTTCAATTTTCTCCTAACGTCAAATTTTATTGAGCATTGTTTTTTTTTTTAATAAAAATAATAATTGTACTTCTTCTCTGCACATGCATAACGCAGCATGAAGCCATTTACATATTGTAGCAGGTTCTAGGAAAATACAATATATGTGTGTGTGTGTATAGATATTTTAACGCGTAGGCTCATACTACAATACTCATTTCGCTCCCGACGTTAGTATGGACAGAATATAAACTTGATATAAATTAACGACGACACTGAAGAATTAAATTAATTGAGAAGGCAACAAATTAACACAGTTGAATAATAAATTTAATCGTTCACAGCTGTTTCAATAGCCCTGGACTATTTTCGTCAGAACGGTAACTGATGCAACACACCGCGTAATACAACCCGTGTTACAAACGGCGGTTACATGTATAGTGAAAATGAACGATGAAAATCAAGAACATGAGTTAGGGGAACGTCTCTGGTAGTGGAACTTAAGTTTAAAGAAATGTTTCTGGTAGTAAAAGAGACGTTTCTTTCAACCTAAGTTCCACTACCAAAGACGTTTTCCCCTAACTCATGTATTTGATTTTTACTGTTCATTTCATTATACCTGTAACCGCTGTTTGTAACACGGGTTCTCATTACACGTTGCGTTGTATCATTGGCCGTTCTGACGACAATATTCCAGGGCAATTAAAACACATGTAAACGATTAAACTTATTATTCAACTGTGTTAATTTGTTAACTTTCTCAATTATTTTAGTATAGAAACTGTTTAAAATCAAACAAGAAGGCACACTATAAATTAGAATAGTGACATTATTATAAATATAAACGTATTCCTATTAGTTTTTGTTATCTGTAATTAACACACTTTAAATATTAATAAAAAATTCAGTTTCATTTAATAGCCACGTTATTATCATTAACTTTTTCCCTATAATCCATTCTTTTAATAATTTTAGGTTATTAAAATTTTTTAAACCTATTGATAATTCATTCTACAATTTAGGACCCATGTAATTTTTGAATTTGAAAATCTCAGGAAATTACAACTCTTTGTTCACGGAAGGGAAATTTTTTCTTATCCTCTTATCTTCCTATTAGGTTAGAAACGTCTTTACCGAATGTCAGAAGTTCAAACTTATTATGTGCTCATTCAGAGATTCTAGTGTAATGGAATAAAGAAACCGGTGTCCGCGTCCGTATTTAAGAATGACCACTAATAGGGGTAAAATATGTTATGGTAAATGAGTTTCTGCCGGACAGATATTATTATTATTTATTATTTTATTTGATCATAAAACTAGGTACCTGAAGGATGTATCTTAAGAAAGGCTTTATGGTAATAGTAAGGGGGCAACTTTTTTTTAATTTGTAAAATAATTTATTCAAACTTTATTTTGAAAGTTTTGGTAAATGCATTGTCTTAATACAGTTATGGACAGCAAGCGATTACTTATTAAAGTTACCAAATAGATTGCTCATTAGAAATATTGGACAGACTACCTATTAAAATTACCTAATACATTATCTATTATAAAATTACCTAATACATTATCTACTAAAACATTATCTAATACATTGTCTATTATAAAATTACCTAATGCATTATCTATTATAACATTTCCTAATACATTGCCTACTATAAAATTGCCTAATACATTTTCTACTATAAAATTACCTATTATCATTATTTAACAGAGTACCTATTAAATAATTATACAACAATATCAATCAACGTTTATTGGCGTAGTGATACCAGCGCCGATGTTATGGCGTGATTAGATGGTGAAACGTTCGAAAGAAAATAAATATTTCTGCGTTCGGTGGGACCTGAACCCACGACCTTCCATTAAATATTACCTATTAGTGTTATCTTCTAGACTAGTTATTAGAATTATCCTATAGATTATTTATTAGAATTAGCTTATAGACTATTTATTAGAATTACCTTATAGACTACTTCTTAGAATTGAAGGGTTTGCAATTGGTTACCTATTAGAATTGAAGGGACTGTAATTAAAAGGCTGGATATAATGAAACTTCCAGAACATTTTTAAAAGAGTGGTTTTTTTCTTAGATAAGGTAAACATAATTACTTGCGTTATATTGTCCATGTAGCATGCACGTGCATTCCTTTCTATTTTGTTTTCTTTTTCGAATATTTTAAAAAGGGTTCCAAAAATATTCAGTGGGAGACAGTATCGCTTATCGACCGCAGACAGCGACATACACACTTAGGGATGCTAAGCTTTTAACGTTAATTAACTTTCCAACCGATCAGACGAGTTTTCAAAACAAGCCTCTTTCTCACAATAAAGCTTTCCCCCTATGTCGTCTGGACCACATTTAAATAGCGTATAATTTAGCTATTGTGTGCGAGTTTATTGAAAAGGAAACCATATCGATTTTGTTTCATCAAGCAAAGGGTTTCTCTCCGAATTCAATCCATTTCTCATTCCATAAATCTCATTTTCTACCAAATTAAACCCGCGTCACAATTAAAATTCCCCTGCGATTAACACATACTGTTGTAACTTCAAACAAATGTGGCTTTCAATCACACACTTTACTAAAATTATGTAAAATAAACGTAGACTTTTTAACTAATTAAAACATATTTTCGAGTAATTAACTTTTTCTAAAAAATATAATTTTTAAGAACAATTAATTCAAATTTTTTCGCTGTTCAGCTTTCTAACTTTCTGTAATGGAAATTTAATTAAATTTAAGCTATGGGTATTGTGGTTTTTCCTTCAAGAAAACGAATTCATTATTTAAGGATTTAAGCCATCGTCGTGTTTGCAGTAAGGAGCACCGATAATAAATATATTAATTCTAAAAGTAAATAAAAAATAAAATTCAAAGAATAACATTGCTTTGTTAGTTTATTAAGCTCATAAAGAGACAACCTTTTCTAAGAAATATAAATATATCGATAAACTGTTTTAGCATTTACTGAGGGATTAGTTAAATTATCTTTATAATTTTCAATGAAAAATAATTTTCCACATTTAAGGAAATTATACGTTCAATGGACAGTTGATATATTTATGTGCCTTGAGAATTTGTAAGCCAGTTAATGGACCCACATAGCGAAAGTGACATCATTCTAAAATTTCTAACTTTTAGATCACTTATCCTTTATGTAGAAAATGATACATTTTAAATCTAAAAAAATTCATTTAGTACAAAACGTGCTTTCTAGACAGTATGTGATATTATGTGTATTAAAGATCACAATGGCATTACTAAACTTCCTTTTTCCTCCTGTGAAATTTAAAATTTTCTTGCTGAAACCCTTTTTGTTTCGGATGTGTACGATACGTAGGCTTTGTGGTACCAGAGAGTAATTTATTGGTTCATTTTGCCTCCAAGCTGGTATAAGCTAGAAGCTTCCTACTATAGATCAATTTCTGTACTTAAGCCACTGACATAAGAATGAACTCGTGGAGCTGAATATTGCATCAGTATCGGATAAAAGCAGAACTTAACGGAGAATATTTTATTTCTTTAATGTGTTTTGTCCATTGGATGTTTTCAATTATAAATACCTGCAAAAGATAGTATTTTTAAATGGAATAAGATCGTAGCTACCTTCCTTACACATTTAACAAATACTATATTTATATAATCGAGTCCTCACGTATGCCATGTTAGGTGGATATTAAAATTCATGAGATATATTGGGTACCATATAACTCAATATTAATGTATTCTAGTCATTAGGTTTATTGAAACCTAATGACTAGCTCATATACGATCCATTACTGTAATCTGAACCCGGTCCAATAGACTCAAAGGAAACTATCGACGTAAAAGTAATGATTATATTTTTACGCAAGCGTAAAATTTTTCAATTTTATGTAAATGTGGTCATATGCAAGGGGTGATGGTTCATAATCATATAAATATTCTCTCAAAAATGAGAGATGATGGGAGTGCGGTAGAAGAAAATAAGTATATTAAAAGTCGACGATAAACAATCTGTAATTCGAAGCGAAAACTCGTACAGAACTCTTAGGAATTCTCATATAAATATTAAATTCCAAAATTAAACTGCAGAAAAAGCAGAAGGAAGAGAGTCTAAGGCAGGGGTCTCCAACCCGCGGCCCGTCGACTCATGAAGAAATACAAATCGTTTCCCACAAAAATGACTCCCCTCTTTCTCCCTCTGAGTCCTAAATATATGTATTTTATTCTATTCGTATTTTCACATTTCGTAATAAATATCTTAAAACGCTAGAGAACTAAAGTAATACGCGGTCCTCCCTCAATTGTGTTTTACTTTAGTTTTCTAGCACATACAGGAATGAAGGCTAGTTTATTGATTTGTAGTGCAACAGTGATTTAAAAAAAAATTAAACTTAGGACCCACTGAATTCTATTCTGACCCAGGAGGCGCCTACTGCGCCCCCTCTGGATTCGCCTTTGTTTAGTCCTAATATCGCTGGTACAGTTGTGCGGCCCGCAGGCCAACAAGAATAAGCAAAATTGGCCCTTGGACTGAAAAAGGTTAAAGACCCCTGGTCTAAGGTATATATGTTTTTTTTTTAAATCATAGTTAGATTATTTCAAAAATGGAATGCTCCATAGCAATAGTGTAAGTGTTCTTCTGACAAATCACAACCTCGCAGCGACTTCATTTAGTCATGACGTCATTACGTGACATGCGTCATTATCCTTCGGATATTATTAGGCTGTTCTTCTCGATGAACGTGACATGGTATAATAAATTTGCGGATAATTTTTTATTACGGACCCGATTGAAACTGGAGATACAATTTCAAAGACAGCTGAAACACGTTTTATTATAACGAGCCTTAAACCACGTTTTGCTATAAAAAATCACGTTTTGATAAAAAACACCAAGCCGGAAATCGTAGTCGGATTTTCTGTGCAAAATATGGATCGTGTTATGGAACTGTACAAACGTGACATAGTAGTCATGTCTGTATAAAATTGTAACTGTTAGTTATTTGATAAATTATCAAATTCGGATTATATAAGACGAGTTGGAAAGAGGCAGGGAAGATGTAAATATTAAAAGAAATAAAAATATGTAGATATAATAATAATAAATTTTTATTCAACCCGATATACAATATTTCGTGATACATAGCTTGAGCAGTATAAAAATTATAGAAATGTAAGAGAAGATCTATATTAAATTATTTTAAGTTTTGAGGTTAGAAATGGAAGAGAATATAAAGCCGAAGCTTGTTACGAGATTCTCCTCCAGAATGCGGTGATGTTGACAAGAGAGAGGGTAAATTTTCATATTTCTGAATTATGCTTATTTTAAAGAGTTCAGTTGTTGTATATCTTTGGCAGAAGGACGTGAAAACCATTGTAATAACTTAAGAACAGACTGAGCGTCGTTTTTACGAATTAATGAATATAAAGTATTATTATTTTTTGGGATTTTTCATGGGCCTCATTTGAGAAAATTGTGGCACACGTCTGGATAAAGCTTACGAAATTATGTTTATCAAGATTCAAGACAGAAGTGTATCTGAGAGTCAACATATCTTATCTGAAATTTTGATTCAAAAAATGTTAAAATGTTTGTAAAACAAACGTTAATTAACAAGTTAGTTGTACTATTAAGAGTTACATATATGAAATTATATATAAAGATTATAGTTGAAACAGTATAAATATACAAGAAAAATATATTATGTAAAACTTATCCGTATGCATTTATTTATTCTTATCTCGGTGCACTTATTTACTTATCTGCGTGCACTTATTTATATAATTTATTCAATTGAAAGACAGTGTTTTACTGTATTCTGTATTTTCTGCATTAGTACATATTTATTAAATTTAATTATCTTTCTCTATGAATGTTTTATAGTGATCTCTTATTTCTGCTGCTTCTACATTCATATGATATAATTTTATAATATAATTAATTATAACTTGTTTTATAAAATAAAAAACTGGCTTTAACTGGTTTAGAAATAAAATCAAATTTGAATTGGCACTAGAGGTCGAACTTGCGATGTACTTACAAAATAACAAAAAACACAATTCGTAAATCAAAAACGTTTTATTACAGTTTTAAACGTTGTTCTCCGGTTTTTCACTGCCGTCGATTGAAGCAACTACAAAAATAAATGAGCGTAGATATTGTTACAAAAGGGTGTTTTCCGGGAACTGCTGCCCTCTAGTGGCGAAAATAGAAGGGGGTTAAGGAAGAAAAATGAATAAGAGATAGGCTAAAATTTGAGACTGGAAAGTAAGAAAATGAAATAGGAGAAAATAAAGATAATAAATTAATATTGAGAAAACGGGACCACGCCGGATTGATATTGGTCGTTGCAGCCTTATCATTGACCAAGCGTTCAATATTTTATTGGATCAAAAGGGCTGTAAAGAAGTTCCAGTCTGACAATAAAGATGATTTAAAGATGATCAAGCTGAAGATAATAAATTAAGTTAATCTTTAAACCATCCTCGTTAGAAGACTTAAATTATTTTGCAGCTTTTTTGATCCAGCAAAACATTGAACGCTTGCTCAATGACATGGCTGCTACAACCAACATCCATCTTGCGTGGCCTCGTTTTTTCAATATTAATGTATTATCTCTTAATTTTCTTCTTACTTTAGTTTTTTTTTTTTTTTTCCTTTTCGCTCTCAATTTTGCTTACCTCTTATCCAATTAATATTCTTTCTGAACTCCCCTTCTCTTTTCTACTACTTGAGAGTACCAGCTCGAGGACAGCACCTATAATCTTACATTGTTGTACCATCATTTGTTATATAAGCTCATTTTATTTTTATAGTTGCCTCAATCGAACGGGGTGAAATCCGTCAAAAATTGTTTAAAGCTATAAATCGTTTAACTGTGTCGATTGTGTGTTTATTATTGTGTCATAGGTAGTTTTAATTGGTTTTAGAATTAAAACTGGCTTTAACTCTCTCTTGTTTTGAAATTAAAACTAGATTTAACTAGTTTAAAAATTCTCCAATTTCATTCAAAAATATTTTTGACAAAAGAACAAAACAACTGACTGGAGCTTACCATAACTAGACTCATAATTTGCCTCCGGTTACACATGTTGGACCAGTGAAAATTTTTATTTGTTAAACGATTTTTGACTAATTAATTGCTTATGAGTGCGACAGAATGTATACAAGGTGTTCAATAATGTCCGGAAGGAAGGAAATCTCGCAAGGCTACTCTCTGAAGTCTTTAAACATCCATTATAAAAGAGTAGGCATCCGTAAATAAAACGGTAATTTTCGTATTAATTACACGTAATTTTCGTATTAATTACACGTAATTTTCGTATTAATTACACGTAATTTTCGTATTAATTACACATAATTTTCGTCTTAATTACACATAATTTTCGTATTAATTATATATAATTTTCGTATTAATTATATGTACTTTTCGTATTAACTACACGTAGTTTTTGTATTAATTACACGTAATTTTCTTATCAATTACACGTAATTTTCGGATTAATTACACGCAATTTTCAGATTAGTTACCCGTAATTTTCGGATTAGTTACATGTAATTTTTGGATTAGTTACACGTCATTCTCGTATTAATTGCACGTCATTTCCTATTAATTGCACTTTCATTTTATAAATTACACGTTATTTTCGTATTAATTACACGTAATTTTATGTCCATTAAAAATATAAACATATCGATGAAACATTTTGTGATAAAAGCCACATGAGAACATAAAAACATGCGCATGTTTTTAATGTCTCTCGGAAAAATTATAGCTCATAGTATATCCGAACATGGTATAAATAGTGACCTAGGAACCTTTAACAGTAATATATACAAATATTTAAATCATGGTGCACGAACGTGCTCTGTTGTATAAATATATTACCCATGTGAATGTTATTGAGGACAGAGATCTTCCTTCAAGTAGCTAATCGATATGCTGGAGAAACTATCAGATTAATGAGATTATTGCTCGGGTTTGTATCACGGTAGCATTGACCACCTCATAGAATAAATATTTCCTCAGGATTTGCTTTCTAGTAACGCATATACTTCTTCTACGCTATTCGCTACATTATTTTTACTTAAACGCCTCTTTATTACAAACTCAGTATGACGTAATATACAGAGGGTGTTACACATTTTTAGAACGATTTCGATAAAGGATAAAAAAAACTTTTCCGCTTAAAAAAAAATCTGTCAACAGATTCTTGAAATGTAAAATATGGTTTATATTTTATATTTCAAGAATCTATTGGCAGACTATTTTTACTTTTAAATCCATTTTGCTTTCAAAATGTCGGAAGTAAACAAGCTGTGGATTGAAGGATATGTTTTTACTTTCAAGAAAAATGTATTATTCCGTAATTAACTTATTAATTATTCCGTTATATATATATATATATGTATGTGTGTGTATTAATTATTAATTAACGGATTTAATTAATATTAAACACATAGAATTAAAATTCTAAGTGAAAATATGAGTAAAATTATTAATCAGGACGGATAAAACCGTTCATCACTTCGACATGGAAAGAAGGCTCTAAACGTATACCCGACAAAGGTACGTACTGTTAGCAATATTTCAAAAGTGGAATTGCTGGTAACAAGAGAAAACCCGCCGACGCAGAGATCAATTGCAAAGTCTTTAAAGACATCTGTATCCATAATAAACAAATAATAAACCAAGATCTACTTCTTAAAAAAGCTAAAAACAATGTTCACCTGCTCTTGCCGAGGCATGTGACTCAACGCAGAATACTTTGTAGAATTCTGTATAAAAGTCATTTAGCAGGAGATTAATAAAAATACATTGTGTCTCTTAATGAAGCGTGGGTTTACCTAAATGACTGAAAGAACGAAAGGTCTATTTACTATCTAAAACGCGAAGAAAATGATGTGCATATAGTTCGTTCACGAAAAATTGTCCGATGGTACCTTTAGAAAATGAGGGGCGCCGACGTCACAAATATTTATATTTTGAATATTAATTAGACGACCCCGAAATCGTTTCAAAATGTGTAAAAAAAACCTCTGCATGTGGTAAGGTAAAGCTGGGACTCACTATGGTACTGTTTAAATCTCAAAGACTAGAAATCCAACCAGCTTAATTAAGCTTTGTATTTGAAAAATGATTTTTTAATTATACATATAGCTTGACGAAAATAAGGTAATTTCACTGTAAATGTCAGTTACCTTATATAAGCTTAAACGCTGATCACTTTCCTTGTAGTCAGATATTTTTATTGACTGTTTTAACAGAAAAAAATTCCATTGAAAATTTTATGATAAAAAAAAAATTACTGTTCAAATATAAAGCACCAAGAACGATTGAATATAAACTGTCAGGGTATCAGAAATAAATTTGTTATGGGATATTAAAGTACTTGATACAGTGCGAATTTTATATCTCAAGGACAGCAAGGGTCATGCTGCGCCGGGACCTACAGTTTTCCGAGGAATCCGAACCTCTTAAGGCCTGGGGAACCAAACCCCGGACTACAGTGAGCAGTAAATCGGTAAGCGTCCCTTTTTTCCGGCACCGTTTGGAGTCTAATCTAGGATAACCGCCCTCTAGGCGAGAAAGTGTTACCACAACACCACCGCAGGCGGGGGCGGATTTAGAGGTCATTCAAGGGGGGCGATTAATGACTTGATTTTTGGAAATGATACCTCATTGGACCTTTACCTTGTATCTTTTCAATGTTAAATTTTCATTCAAGAGGGGAGATCGCCTCCCCCGCCCTCTAAACCCGCCCCTGACTGCAGGGTCTTATTAAAATACTAGTTCTGACTTTTACCCAAACGAGGAACATCGAATTTTTGCATGTTACAACCTCGAAGCAATTAGAATACGTACACATCAAAAATAGGACACTGTCAAATATAATACTTTCAGCTATAATTTTATACTTATTTTCTAACTTTATATTAAAGTTTAAATTGGTATACCGAGTTAGTATTGCTCCTCTTATCATTCAGCTGATCGTTATTTCATTATATGAATATTAACGTCATCGTGCACCATATCGCTCAGCTGTGTACAGTAGCGCTCATAAGTATTTTAACAAACGGTTTTTGTTTGCTAGCTCCATCTATATTAAAGCATTCACTTGAATAGTGATATGTCGAGATTCACTGCAGAGGTGCACATTCTACAATAACAACGAACTAGCCCTATGTAAGTAATTGCCTTTTCTAATAGTTCATTTAAAAAAAATTCGATGTTCAAAAGTGTTTTTACATGCTAATTAGTAATTTGTTTTTGTAGATATACTTAATTAAATACTGTGTTGTATTTTTCAAACAGCCTTCTATTAGTATTTTTAAATTGTGACGGCATTCTAAAAGAAATGAATACTCTAAAGACTTAAAGACTGTAATTGAGTTTTAAGAGAAGTTTGCTCTAAGGCAAGTGTAGCTCGTGATTTCAATCTATCCAGACAAATTGTAAGTGTGTGGAATAAAGTTTTCAATAACAGGGGAACTGCATCTAATAATCCTATGTCCAGAAGGCTACGAAAAACGTCCAGCAGAACTGATAAAATGCTCAGAAGAGAATCTATGGTTAATTTCCTTCTAACTGCTATAGACATAAAAGATGATTTACAGGAAAATTATAAAGTTAAAGTGCAGGTTTCCACCATAAAAAGACGTCTAAATGAAACAAATTTAAATGGCTGCCGGCCAAGCAAGGAGCCTTTTATATCTAAAAAGAATAGAAAGGCTCAATTTAGCTTTTCCCCAAAATATCGAAACTGGACTTCTAAGAACTGGTCGTCTGTCCTCTGGAGTGATGAAATCAAGTTTAATCTTTTCTCATCTAATGGAATTCAGTATGTTCGGCGCCTTCCAAACAAAATAAACGCTGTCAAATATCAAGTTCCAACCAAAAAGCATGGTGGAAGAAGCATTATTGTATAGGGGTGTTTCTTCCACCATTGTGCTATCTCTGGTTTGTGTTAATGGAAACATGGATCGCTTCAAATATTGTGATATACTTAAAAATCATATGCTACCCCATACCTGGAGGAAAATTCACGCTCGTTGGATTTCCCAACATAACAATGACCCAAAACACACATCTCAACATGTCAAAAGTTTTTTGAAGCAGAGGGAAGTGCAAGTGTTTTGATTGGCCTAGTCGAAGATCAGACTTAAACCCAATCGAGCACATGTGGTCAGAACTAGACAAACGTGTCAGACGCCAAAACTACACAAATAAGGGCAATTTTTCCGATGTACTTTGTCGTGAGTGGAGAAATATTCCTCAAGAGCACATTGTACATTTAATAGGCGCAATACCAAAAAGATGCACGGCTGTTATTGATTCCAGTGGCTATCCAACCAAATATTAAACACTGAAGTGTTTTTTGCTTTTAAGTTATCAGTCAAAACAAGACTGAGCTATAAAAATAACATTTGTCAAAATACTTATGACCCAAGAGATTAAGATCAAGTATAATTTCTATTATTACAAGCTTTGAAATAAATGCTTTTTTATACATTTTTAAATATATATTATTTCACTATTAAGGTATTTTGTATTCAGATAGAATGAAACATAGAAGAAATAAAATAATTGAATAAAAAACTGTTTGTCAAAATACTTATGAGCGCTACTGTAGTTCTTTCACTGCATTAATATTAACGTCACTGCGCACTTCATCATTCAGTTGGATGGTTTTTTCATGGTATGGTGCGGTGAAGATAATGCAGTGAAATCTCGTCAATGCAGGTTGTCATGGGCTGCCGAGTTTTATCCGTACAAGCGGAAGTCCGCACTAAGGGGAGGACAAATTTCAGTAGCTAAAACTTCAGGCAATCCAACTGGTTGGTTGGCTGTATTTTTAATGCGCAAGGACACCAATTGTCATTCTGTAACAAGCAAGGTGATTGGGCTATTCAGCAATAACCTATTATAGTAATACGGTACACAACGTAAATAAATAAATTACTAAAACAAAATAGTGTATTATAAAAGAGAGAGAACATTCTGGAAGAATTTACAACGACACAAGAAATTAGTAAATTAAGAAGTAATTTTTATCAACTTGTTTATTTATTCAACTTACTTTAAATTATAAATATAAAGAAATTAGTACTTACATACAGCGGAAACTCATTTGTTTTTACTTCATGCCGTATAAAAAATCTAAAAGAGTTTTGTGAGTTGTTTTTTAATAACAGGTGACTACACATTTGGGGGTAAAATCATGCTGTTTTCGATATCCCAGCAAAATTTTCCTGAAAAACGCATTTTTTTTCTTTGCACAAAAGACTTTTGTCCGTATTATCTGATAAACTGTATGCATTATGCGAAATCTCTAACATTGAACGTACATATGCTTCAAACGGGGCAAAAGAATTTTTCTGCATTAACGAGAGATCTGTCTTAAGAGAAGTCGCATTAGAGAAATTTCACTGTATTAATATAATGAAAGAACCATCCAGTTGAATGAAAAGGGGAGGTAGTTTCGTTTCCCACTCACTCAGTTGAAGGGTCCTTTTATTAACCACCGCACCATATCATGAATGATTCAGAATAATAAAATCACTCAATTTTCTTTCACTAGACACAAAATTTTCATTCGAAGAAGGATAGCAACGAAGCTACAATTTTTTTAAAATAACGCGTGTCCAAATACGAAATTTTGGAAATGGCTCTGATTCAATAATGCTAAAATGCGTAGTTGGACGCAATAAGTTAACAAACCACTCAGACACCTATCTTTAATGTTAATTACGCTCTTCCTGTTTTAAAAATATATAAGTAAATATATCTTCATATTTAGACCCGTTATTTATATCGAATGATTACAGTTTGATTGCAAATTTCCATCTGATCCTATACCGTGCATTAAAATAAATAATTATTTAAAAAATTCGCCATACGAATATTTTTACCAAGTCCGTGCATCCAGTGGTGGATTTACCAATAGGTCATGTAGGTTATAGCCTACGATGGCAAATTTTCGACAAAAAGCCTGCCGACAAAAGAATTTGCAGAAGTAGGGCTGAATTTTCTGGTGACTAGTTGAAATAATTTCGAATTGTTATTCTCAGAACCGTAAGTAGACATTGGCAAAGGGAGACTGCCAATGGCGCCGCCTCGAGAGAAGCTCAAAAGGCGCCAAATTTACGAATACTTGCGAAAAGACGAATTTTAAATAACCGCCAAGGGCGTCAAATTAAGAATTTTACAAAATCGCCAAAATCTCTGTGCCTCTAAGTACGTTTAAGATTAGGCGGCAAAATATCTGGGCCTATAGACGAAAAATACGCCAGAGCCTATAGGCGGAAAAACTATAAATCCGTCTGTCTGTGCACCCCAACTACATTTTTTCGTAATTCATTTTTTCTACATTCCTTGATAGCACAGTGGTTTTTAACCTTTTTTGCTATCATGCAATCTTTTCGCCATATTGTACACAGAATGTCATTTCTCCCTTCCTTTTGAGATGTTTTTGACGAGTAGTATTGGTATTGTAACAATTTATTTTATTGTAACAGTTATTGTTGCAGTTATATATTATTGTAACAGTTTATTTTCCTCTCTCATCCATTCAACATATCAACACACAATCGAGGAAATAATACATTTACTATTTCAACCGTTAGATGGCAGCACTACATAATATGTTTGTGAAATATTTCTGTAAAAAAGAAAGGATGGGAAAAAATCACGAACTTTAATTTTTGTTGATGAATATACTTTTGAAAAATATTTTCTCAATGCAAATATAAATCGACATATGTTATTGAGTGAAATTATCTTTACTTTCTTGTCTATATATATGTGCGAATTCGTTAAACTTCCATAAAATCATGCTGAGCTATTCAAAGATTAAGTATTATACAGTAGAACCAACTCCAAGGGGCTCAGGTCACTTCTATCCTCCGAAAATTATATTTGTGGCGGCCAGGCCCTACCAAAAGCCATGGACAATAAATAAAGAAATATAAAATATATTTGGAGGTGAAAGGTAGTCTATGATACATAAAATGTATTAATTGTTATTTTTTATATTTACCCTGTCTTTTAAAAGATGTAACAGTAGTTCATTTCAGATAAAAACAAGACAATAGTTTATTACTCAATATTTAAAGTTGGCCCTCCTTATCATAAATAAGAAAATTTAGATTCCAAGGCGAAATTCAAGATCTTGGGGTTCTCAAATAGACACATTCACAAGCTTCATCATTCAAGCGTTCCTTTTCCATTCAGATAACAAGCATGTGGTGCGGTGACGTATATAATATTTTGTGGTTCTTGAGCAAGAACTTACTTTAGGTCCTCTGCTTTTTTTTTATTAAAATAAGGGACCCAAAAATGAATAGACCACAATTCACTAGAACCCTTAGGCCTTACCTAATTTTCCTGTACGGTATCTAGATCCCAGATATAAACTCCGAAGTGTACTGGGTACTGAAACAAAACTGATATACAAATTCTCGTTATATCCGGAGGTCCCTGGGGAGAGGCTCTTGCGGGCGTCCCAACTATAAATACCTACACATTTCGAATTATGGTGATTCGAGGACACTCAGAGAATTTTAGTGCTTTACCGTCACATGCACGTGTATTTGACGGTTTGTGACTCCATACTACGTTACACTATTATAGTTCTGAATAAAAAAATTCTTCGAAAAGATTAAAATCGTTTCTGGGGTTTAAATAATGAAAATTTCGAATTTATATCACATATAGCCCACCTCAGAGAAATCGTGTTGACAGTAAAGTTTACAATCATTAGACTTTACTTAACGAAAACCCTCTTTTAATATCTGTTTTTAAATGAAAGCATTAATAATGTTACTTCTACGCTGAAGTGCCAGAAAAATTGGCACACCTACCTAATATCGTGTAGCCTCCTCGTCCACGCACGCAGAAGTGCCGCAACACGACGTGGCATGGACTCGACTAATGTCTGAAGGTATCCTGGAGACAATTCACACCAGGAATCCTGCAGGGCAGTCCACAAATCCATAGGAGTGCAAGGTGGTAGAGATCTCTTCTGAACAGCACGTTGCAAGGCATCCCAGATATGCTCGATAATGTTCATGTCTGGCGATTTAGGTGGCCAATGGAAGTGTCTAAAGTCAGAAGAGTGTTCCTGGAGCCACTCGGTAGCAACTCTCGATGTGTGGGGTGTCGCATTATCATGCTGAAATTGTCCAAGTCCGTCGGAATGCACAATGGACATGAATGGGTGTAGGTGATCGGACATGATGCTTACGTACCTGTCACCTGTCAGAGTTGTCTCTAGACGTATCAGGGGTCCCATATCACGCCAACTGCACACGCCCCATACCATCACAGAAGCTCCACCAGCTTGAACAGTCCCCTGTTGACATGTAGGGTCCATGGATTCATGAGGTTGTCTCCATACCCGTACATATTTTTCAAACATTTTTTTGATTTTACAATTTATCTATATATATATATATATATATATATATTCACACACAATGATATAGTCAATTCGCCATGGATTACCGTCTGTAGTAGGTCACAAATAAATACTGTGAACCTCTAATAATATAAAAGTTTATGACCTTTTGGAGATTTTGTCTGCTAGATGACTTTTATTTAATAATGTTTCCCAACATTTACATCACCTTTTAGCAATTTTTCCTTTAACCTTTTTTTTTTTAAAATAGTTTGATGTTGTTTATGTTCTTTATTGATTGGTAAGTCATACCACATTTTAACCCCTTCATAATTAATATTTTTTCTTCCTAATTCTGTTCTTATTTTGGATAAATAATAGATAGATGTGCATCTTATTCAATACACAATAGTTATGGATTTTATTTATTGGTAAGATATTATGTTTTGTTGCAAATGTTCTCCGATGTAACTGGCTATTTTTATTTATTAACTTTATTGCTTTTCTTTTGTATATTATTCAATAGTTGCATATTCAATGTTCATAAATTACCCCATATATTATAGCAATAAGTCATATGAGTATGTATTAGTGAGTAATATAATCCAATTTTTGTTCTTTTTGGTAAACTATCTCGAAATAGCCTTAACATTCCAACCCCTTTAC
The DNA here is from genome assembly GCA_006491805.2 of Dysdera silvatica. Classification (NCBI taxonomy): domain Eukaryota; kingdom Metazoa; phylum Arthropoda; class Arachnida; order Araneae; family Dysderidae; genus Dysdera; species Dysdera silvatica. The sequence goes on from QLNU02015360.1 coordinate 199,545,225, forward strand.
TCATTTTTTTACTTATTTTATTTATATGTATGTTTCGCTTGAGTTTATTAATTAGAGTTGTTCCTATGAAGTTATTTTTTCAGCAACCTCTTTTCTTGTTCTTCGATCTCTTATGTTTCTTACATCACTATAAATTTTTTTATTCATAAATAGCATTATTTTAGTTTTTTTTAATATTTATCTTCATCTAGTTTATATTAAACCGTTTTTCATACTTTAAGACTTCTTCTGTAGATGGTTTTAATGCCTCTTTTAAATTTTTATTTGTTATTATTATACTCCTGTCATCTGCAAATAGTGTTTTTTCCTTCTCTTTTGAAACATTGGATATGTCATTGACATACAGTGAATAAAATAGTAGACCAAGATTTGATCCCTGTGGGACCACATATTTATTTATTAATTTTCCTGACTGTATATCATCAATATAAACAAATTGACTGAAAAATTTACTGCATGTGCATATTAATATAATATATATTATACCCATGTTTTAATATATTTCTATACCATATATATATAGTAAATATTACTAAGACTAATAAATACCGCGATAATAAAATATGCAGTATATTAATTTCGTTAATATTTTTATACTTTTATTTATCTTTATCAAATTGATGCTTACTGAAAACTTCAACGAATTATTTAGACAAGCAAAAACTCCAATTCCTTCAGATGTATAAAAATGGACATCTCTCTCGTTGGTTTACTTTAAATTGTGGGTGTATGTATTATTTATAAGCATTCCCTCAATCTTGGAAAATGGGTACTATCTTGCGATTTTTGTGTCTTTAATTTAGGCTGTCACCAACGTTTCCTATCTGCTAGCAAATCAATAAACGAGAGATTAGTATATCGAAATATAACTTTGGCTTCATATCATTTATATCCTTTGTCAGTATTATATTTAGGTTGCGACTGTTATCGGCTAGAGTATAATGTTTTCCTTTCCTGGGGCGCAAAAACTATTAGCTTTTGCACCCCAAGCTCATTTTCTCAATCTTTGTTTCCTTTACTGTTTCGCTACTAATTTTAATAATTTCTCCCAGTTGCCACAGGAAATTTTTAAAAAGGATATGCGCATTCGTTGTCAAAATGTATTTATTTTAATATTGAATATTGTTTTATAATATTTAATATATGACACTGTTTTTTTGTTTAAGAAACAGCAAGTAAGCATGTCCTCACCGATTTTATAAGGTGTATTAGAATATTTTTAGTGTAATTGTGACTATTTTTCTAACAAATTATTACCCACTTGGAACACATTTAAAAAAAAAAACATGGGAGTCAAATTCTTTGCCTAAATAGCTCTCTTAGCACATTCGCCTATAAATTTAACTGAGCAAATGTAATTGTGTGTGTAAATTGCTTCCACATTATTGTTCATAAGGGATCGTTGATAAGCAGTTATCAGTAACGACCAAGAACCATGAGCGGATTTACCATTTTGCCACCCCTAGGCTATTTTTGCCTCCCCAAGGCTCCTTTTTGCCGCCTCTTCCTACCAGTCTGTCCCTCCAATCAGCAGTAGGAACATAAAAATTTTTACATTCAATATACGCCAAAAACTTTTGTATTGACAATAAATATTTAAAAAAAAACAAACTCATAAATTGAAACATAAACATTAAACAATATTAACTTATATTGAAGTATTATCTCTTCTTGGTATATAATAAATCAAATTCAATTTTATTGAAATAAATTTTAATTTTAGCAAAAAATAAAAGCCTATCGAACACTGGTATTTAAATGGAAAGCATGACGTCTAGCTTTCTTCTCGGCAAAACATCTGATTATATCATATGGTATTAAATTTTTTATATCAAACTCAATACACAAAATTTTGCCGCCCTAGTCTATAGCCTAGTATAGCCTATTGGGAAATACGGCACTGTAGAGTACTCTCTCTAATATTCTCTAACTCTTCTCTAATATTCGTTACTATATGTGGTTTCGGGTTGGAAGAAGATGTTGTTTCTTTTAAAGAAGATTTGCAGTTGGTCTTGAAACGCATGATCTGCCGATACTGAAATTAGCCTTCAAGGAATAAAGGTAATCGAATGTACATACATTTCCATGGATTTCGTCATGTCCTTTAGACGTAAAAATTTCATAGTGATGCATCGAATGCATATTACACGTTATATTTCTCAGACCAGCTTCATTATTGCTAAGACATTCTCGCATGTTGAAAAAAAAATTTATTAATACGTCAAGCACCGCAATTGAAATCGTTTTTTATAATGGCCTAGTTTTAGGTCAGCCAGAAAGCATAGGCCGCACCCTTTCGTACTAGATAGGACTCGGGGGATTTGTCAGGAATTATGGTGGAATTGCGTGACTGCATTTCGGGCTTATCGCCATCGTCTACAGTTGTTGAAGGTCAGGAACCATCATCCGCGAACAGAAGCAAACAATTGCTTAATTACGGAAAGTCGTCTACAACAAACACCAAAGTAGCTACTGTCTATCGCAAAATTGCTTCGCGTGCGAATCTTCCCTGCTTTAAACTGTAAAGGTAGTTATTCAGCAAAACATATGTCTACTACCTTAGTGATCACTCAAACATTAAAGTTTCTTCAGGCATTTATTAAATATTTTATTCTTAAGAACCTTCAAAACTTAAATGTTGTTATCGCGTACATAAAATAATAACATGCAATGAGGGCCGGCGCAACCGTTTCACGAGCCCTAGGTAAAACACTTGTGGCCTAGGCAGGAAATACTTGCTCCTTAAATGACTCGATATGTTAACACACTAGAAAAGAGTCAATGCAATATGTAAATACAATGCAACGTAAGGCCTCTACTCATTTTATCGTCGAAAGATGTTTTTTGGTAGAATATTTAGATAAATTTTTGCAAATTTTTGGCTAAAAATTTGTCGAATCTTTTATTTGATTTTTGGTAGAATTTTTTAATTGATAAATGACTGAGGAAAGAAACCAAAGCGATGTCCTATCTATAAACTTAAATCCTTGTTAAAAGACTAGGTACTAGCCAAAGATACCAGGTACGGAAAGCTTCATTAAACATCAACTTAAAAAATAAAGAAGCTAATGATTTGAAACAACCAAGAGTCTCCAGGAGTCCAGTGCATATCCAAACCCAGAGTGTTATTAGGTGGTAAGCCCTTATAATATTTTGATGTTCCTATGTATAAGAGATATACAAATAGACCTCACTTCCAATTTTCGCAAACACGTACACTTGCACAACCAGTTCGTCTATGCGCGCGCACACAAACTCACACGCACATATATATAAAATTTTCTACACTTTTTCTACAAATATTTTCTACACTTTTGCCATAACTCTTCTTACATTGTGCACACTGACTTCTGTCCCCGTTTATTTTATTGTTATAATGTTGTGGTAATGCTATAAAAGTTTGATCCTAATTCTTCCATTTTTCTTCCTTCTGTTGCAGATAGATCATGGCCGCTCCATTAGAAGTTTGCACCAAAGAAGAACAACGAATAGTGATCCGACTCCTCTGGTCGGAGGGTTTGAAAGGTTCAGAAATTCATCGTAGACTATCGTAACAACATGGGGGAAGTGCACTATCACGTAAAGCTGTTGTTTGTGGATCCAGAAGTTTAAAAGTGGCCGAACAAATGCATGCAGAGGGAGCAGGACGCCCATCAACCTCCGTTACACTTGTTCGGCCACTTTTAAACTTCTCGATCCACAAAAAAACAGCTTTACGTAATAATGCACTTTCCCCATATTGTGATGATAGTCTACGATGAATTTCTGAATCCCTCCGACCAGAGGAGTCGGATTATCGCCCGTTGTTCTTCTTTGGGGCAAATTTCTAATGGAGCGGCCATGATCTATCAGCAACAGAAGGAAGAAAAAATGGAGGAATTAGGATCAAACTTTTTATAGCATTACCACAACAGTATAACAATAAAATAAGTGGGGACAGAAGTCAGTGTGTACAATGTAAGAAGAGTTATGGAAAAAGAGTAGAATTTTTTGACTCTTCCACGTATATATACAGAGTTCAACGAATCCGGATGACTTTTGCAATTAACTAGTAGAAAATGTTCCTTTCCTATTATAGGTTATTAGGTTTAGCGATTGAAACGCGTGAGAATACAGTTCCCTGCAATTTGTCGAGCCCTGTATATAATACATACAAAAATATGATCACCGGTGTTCGGAGGTCAAGTACGTTTAATTTGCATTTCTGTGGATCAAGCTTAGATAGTAAACACGGTTTCCTATGCTGTAAACCTCTAGATCGAAGATTCCAACCATTTCGAGTCCTAAGTATTTTGGAAAAAGCTTCTGCATTCTACAAAAACAACATGATCACAATGAACGTACTTACAATAAGGAGAAGAACCTTGGTTATAACAAATATTTAGAAAAGGATAATGTTTTAATTATTCTCAGGAAATAAGGACACAAAAACACATAAGTGTGAACTTAAATTATGGCCTTACCTCTCACTTGCTTCAACGTCACTCCATCACTAATAAATATTCCTTTTAGGTCATTATCGTCACTTTTCAGTATAATCCTGAACCTTTTCTTGGTATCAGAGTTTTGTAACTTCAAGTCATCTTTCATTCCCGGATAAGATTCGGCCCACTTACTGACAACTCTTGATATCTCGTTAAAGATTGCAATGTCCGAATCCAAAGTATTCCACCGATGATGATGACCTAAGTCAAAAAAATCGCACAATCCACACTTATCATCAACAGTTAGCAACGAACTAATGTGGTATAAGGAAGATGTTATGGAATCGTGGCGCAATTCTCTACCATGTGCTGTCTCCAGGTTTTCTTCAGAACAAAGAATGGATCCAGGAGAATCTGCTGCAATGCTTTCAAACCCAGTAGACCTCTGTTGTAAGATAGGAGCTATATTTTTATTTTTGCAATGGCGTAGACCCCAGAAGGCCTTAATGATGCGTTGGGTCCTTATGATTTTATTGACGCTACGAGTCATAGACGGAGGAGGCTGTTGCACTTTCATTTTCCGTAAATTCTGCAAGCAAGAGGATGTTTAGTTAAGACTAAAATTTTAAACAACAATTTTGCAACCAGTTTTTTATTCTATCAAATTTCAGCTATAGAAATTAAAGATTATTTTATTATGCATTGAATTTAGAACCTTACGGTTTTACGATCATACCGCATTAATTTTTATAATAATGGCTTGATTTTTCAGACTTAATTCAGTGTTATATATGTATATTTATAATTTACATATTAATACTAACATTCAAGATTCATTGATGTTCTTAATTCTTACACTTTTATGGTAATAAATTTTCTCTATTCAAAATAATTCTTCGTACGATGTATATAAATGAAATACGGTGTTATTTGCCGAAGATATTTTTGACAGAGAGATTTCTGGAGTGATCCTAGATGGTATGTAAGTTACTGGGATTAACTACCGATTACTGACACAGTTGTACCCTTTAAATAAGCAGTATAATAATCAAAAGATGCACATACTACATATCCTTGAGGATGGAACTCTATATCTTGGTGCTTGCATTGCATTTTTTAGCGGCCCTGGAAGGTCGCCAACTCGCATCACCCTAAGCACGGCCCTGCTCTGAAATTTGTAGATTCTAGCGCAGCATGATTTTAGCTGTCCTTTCGGCATAAACACCAACAAAAAATATATTTGCGCATATTTCCTTAAGCCTATAATCATTCCTCTACATCCTAAAATCTAGAGATTGAACGAAAAAAGCTTTAAGTGTTCACCAGGATTTCTCCGATCATACAGAGGCAACTTACCAATGAAAGTGACACCTGCTGTCCTGCATTAGTCTGGCTAGATCTTGTCATATAATCTACTTCTTGACGTACAGATTCGATTAACGCGGAATGTGGAGCAATGGATTTATCTGCAAAATCCTCCTCTTGCTCGTGTTTGGTGGCTTTATTCCAACTCTGAAATTTGTTCTGCGTGCCTGAGCTCTTTTTACTTCTGCTAGTTGTGCAAGCAGCCCCCATCTCGCTTCCTCTTGTAAGTTGAACGCATTCACTGAAAGCTATTTATCAGCCATCAGTGTTCCTAAAATGGAAAAGCAAAATATGTGATATATAATAAATAAGATAAATTGCATATAATAAATGAAAAAATGTCTGTAATGGAAAAATAAGGATTCCCAATTCGCACTGCTTTAAAAAACTTATTTAAAATTAAAAGGCATGTAATATCGTGTGTTACATTTTAAATCGGCTAAACATCGTAATTAGTAGTCTAATAAATATTATTCACAAATTTACGATATAAATATTTAATTATGTATAGCCGTTCGACGCTGCGGATATGTATAAAAGCAGTCCATGAACTTTTATCGCACCCTGTATATATATATACGGGGTTCGACTACTAAGGGTATCAAAAAACGCTTACAGACTAACTGCTCTCTTTAATCTGAGTGTTGATTATCTAGGACAGCCAACGGTCGCCAACCGGTGGTCCGCGAGAAAATTTTGGTGGTCCGCAGAAAAATCTGGACATTATTTGCATTTTTAATGTTTTATTAATAATAAAACAAAAATAATATTCTAAGAAATTCTCATATTCTGAATGACAATTTTCGCCTTTATATTGCACTAAATTCACGAAATGTGGTCCGCGGGATTTAAAATTATGAATTTAGTGGTCCGTGAGGTCCGAAAGGTTGGCGACCGCTGGCCTAGGCGATAGAAGGTTCGGATTCCTCAGAAAACTCAGGCCCCGGAACAGCACGGCCCTTGTTGTCCTTGCGCCGTAAAGCTCACAAACAAATGTATTGACATTACTTTATAATAATATTGGCTAATAATTTATTATATCAGAATAATGTGTGCTATTTAAATATTTTCCTTTGTTTTAGGGTCCTTTGCCTTTTAAATAAAAATCTTATCCATTAGATATTCGTAACTTAAAGGTTTTTATTTCATTTACTAACTTCGTTAAGTTGTAATAAAAATTGACCCATTGATTTGTTTGTTTGGCTTTTTTATGGCGCAAGAGCATCTGGGCTATACTGCGCCACGTGACGCATTGAAAGGATTAAATTTTGAAACACTAAAATATCATGTGCATTTTGTTATTATTCGGGATGGACATAATTATACAGTTTACCAATTCTCGAGGGTCTGTAAAACGAACCGTCGGTTGATTGTAAAGCAGGGAAGTTTGCAATGTACAGTCGAATCCCGTCATAACATCATTCAAGGGACCAGAGAAATTGTGACGCTATAAGCGGGCAACGCTATAACTCGTAAATAGTTTTAAAATGTTGGTGCATGTTATTAAATTTGGTAAATGTCATTATTAGTCAATATGGTTTGTACTTTTATTTGAAATCAAATGTTTAAATGTGGCAATGCAAAACTGAAATATCATTTACTATTTATTACAGCAACTTTGCCTTCCAATGGAAAATCTTTTCGTGTCTTGGTCATTTTAAATGCTAAGAACAATCGTAAAATAAACATAATAAGTCGTTTATTAAATTTGAATATTAAAATGCTCGTTAAAGTTCAAGTACTCGTGTTTAGAAAGCTCTGGGGTGAGTTCTAAGACTAGAGTTGTAAAAAACCCGGGAATTTTGGGCACATTGGAAACTTTGAACATAGAAATGAAAATAGCTAGAATAAAGGAGGTAGTCCCGTCCGCGCCTTTCTTCCTATTGGTCGATTCGACACAATCGACCAATCGGAAGAAAGATGAGGACGGGACTACCTTTTTTATTCTAGCTATCTTGGTTTCTTCCCATCAAAGTTTCCAATGTGTCCAAAATTCCCGGTTTTTTACACCTCTATCTAAGACTCCTAATGAAGAAAAATTTAGACATCAGGTATTTCGCAGGATGATGTGTTTGCCATTTATCGAAAAATAAATGGTCACATGATTTGTGTTACTAAATGGCGCTGTGGTAAAAAAGCACTGGAAAACACTATCCATAGCCATATGTTCCCTATCAAAAAAGTCCACTCATTTTTGACCTAAAACTGGTTGGACGTCCTGTCACTTCAAATTTATTAAGAACTG
>QLNU02015360.1:199553358-199566694 GCA_006491805.2 Dysdera silvatica
TGCTTGAATTTAGTGCCAAAGGCCATCCAATGGAGATTTCAGACAGGATTGAAGACTTAATATGGCCACTGAACCACAACATATCTACAGATCTTCAAGTTTGCTAAGACTAAAATCCTGCCCGTTTGTAAATCTAAACTTGGAGTCATCATGAGTCGCCATATCATGAGGTAACCAACCGCTGAGCCATGGCGTTCCTCTAATGACAAAATTATTGCCAAATTTATGTAAAAATAGATAAGTAGAATATTTTATGGCCTAATCCTGGGAGATCATTTTATCGACGTCTATCGAACGGTGATATTCCTTTGCCAAGGATTTTTAAGATCAATATCGATTGTGAAGCAAATCGATGCCTTTTACTGGCCGAAGTCGTTACTAGGTAATTTTCTCAGAGTTAAGCTGTGGGGGAAGAGGAAATGAGCCCCATATAGCAGCAATAAAAAGGCCACAGAATTGGAATAAGCTATTCATGGTTACTTTAGCAAAGAGCACCAGCTTTTCAATTTACGAAGGGAGACTTCAATATATGAAACGGAGTAATAATAATATGTCAATTCGAATAATGGATGAATAATAGCAATGGTGAACGTTTGTCGAAAGGGTGTATCCACCAATTGTCGTGTTTATCTAGAATTGGTAGCGTTTTACCATCGTAAAGAGAATGCTGAATTGCAGAATACTGCTTCCTGTAAATAAACAAGGCGGTTTTTAAGTAGAATTTTAGCGATCTGCCCTTGGATTCTCAGAATTGTAGTCTCAACAACAACAACAACAAAAAAACTCGCACAATTTCATTGACTAAAAAGAAGTATTAAAGACATAAAAATTATGTCTTTAATAATTGATACTAAAAAAATTGATTTTGTGGATAAGATTGAATTCCTGGGAGTACAACTAACCCCGAAATTAAATCGAAATGATCACATATATAAAATAACAAAAACGTAAGTAAAAGCATAGGAATTTTGAGAAGATTTGGTAAAAATTTACTGCAAAAGATAATAATAATAGCACTGTACCATTCATTGATAAGCAGCCATCTGATTTACTGTAATAGTGTTTGGGGTGGTTTTAGCATGGTTACTAAAAGCATATTAAAAGAACTTATACCAAGGCAATCAAATTAATAAATCGGATTAACCTATCGAAACAAAAATGTTTGGAAACCCCGCTATATAGTGACAAAAAGCCACTTCCGTGTTTAAGTGTCAACAAACTGCCAGCTAACAAACGTCTAGTTACCTCCCTTATTTTAGTTTTCCATTCAGTTAAAACACATTCCGTTTTTTGAATATTTGGGGAATGATTTCATTTGGCGGGACGAAAATATTTAAAATAAAAAAAAATAGTAGAAATTCCGGAATCGAATTCAAGACCCTGTATAATGAAGAAAGGCCACTTCCATTATCGATGACAATCAAATTGTCAACTATTAAACATCTTGTACTTTTATTTCAATATTTCTCAGTTAATATACTTTCTGCTTTCATTTATAAGGGGAACTGCTTCATTTAACAAAGTAAAAATTTTTTCAATTAAAAGAAAAGGCGGCGCTCCCAATCCTGTGATCGAACTTACAACCCTTTATGATGACGTAAAGTTAAATTTATCATTAATTACTATCCAACTGCCAGCTATTAAACGACTTGTTCTCTTATTTCAGTTTTTCTAAGTTAATAAATGTTCTGCTTTTATTCATAGGCAGAATGGCTTCAATTCGAAGGGCAAACTCGTTTAAGAAAAGAAAAGGTATTCGCAATCCGGGAACCAAATTCAGAAATATAATATGGCAGAATTATTTAAGTTGTTGGTCATAGGTTTCGATCAAGGGTATCGTGACGTTTACTATCGTTTTACGTGACGTGTCGTACAAAAATATTTATATCATGTATTTTGAGTATTTTTGTATACTGGGGACCCGTGACAATTCATGAGTGGTGAATGGAGTCGTGTTGAAAACTCCTGATCTAGAGAACCTACCCAATTCTAATTAAAATTTATGAGTATCCTAAGTTGTTCACTATGACGTTCTTATAGTGACATATTTTTAGGAAAAAAATTGGTCAAAAAGTAGATGATAAACTGCTCGCAAAGAAGAGAATGATTTCTCGGCGCCTGGTGGGATCCAGACGCATGACCTCCTGATAGCAAGGGCGGATCCAGGATGTTATTACGGGGGGGGGGCGGTTTCGGGGGCCCCCACCTGGAAAATTTTTAGTTTCGGACTGTGTTAAACAGTTTAGGTAAATGTTGTTATATTACTAGCCTTCCTTTATACCAGGATTGTCCAACATACGGCCCGTGGGTCACAATCCAGCCCACGAACAATGTTAATCCGGCCCGCCTACAACCATTTTAAATAAAAAAATCCTAAACAAAAATTTAAATTTTTCTCAGAAATATGGAAAAATTGTGGGGACAGCACAGGTGAGCCTTTATATATCGAAAGTACACAAACAAATAACTGGAAGAAACTCTAAAGGGAGGCTGTTAAGTGTAATTTTTTTTCCTTTTTTTTAAGAAACCGCTGGCCCGCGAGATCCGTGAAAATTCTTTAAGTGGCCCGCTACCCAAAAAGGTTGGACAACCCTGCTTTATACTCACCAAAATATTTAATTTACGACAATGAATTAAAGCTGGGCTTTTCTTTAATTAAACTATATGGTTTAGGGCAGATTATAGTCAAGTATGACAGAAGGATAAGCTAGTAAAGGAGACATATACAATAACCAAAACGATAATTTACAATGTAATTAATAGAACAAGTTTAAATTTAAACTATAAAAACATTGTAATTATTTTACTTTTTTTATAACAAGCAACTTTTTAAAAAATTTGAAGTTTATAGTGCAAAGTCGAGCCATCTTGGTTTCTTTGAAAATTTGTCAATCACTTTACTTACGTGAGAAAAATATGAGCGATACACTGCGCAAAATAATATTTAAAAACAAATTATAAACGCAGTTTAATTTGAGCTGGAGATACATTTTTACAATTGTTTCGGTTTAAAATCTTTCCACCGAAACAATTGTAAAATGTATCTCCTGCTCAAATTAAACTGCGTTTGTGTGTAATTTGTTTTTAAACACTTTATTTACATCAATATGAATGTCTCTGTGGGTGTGTATTAAAAGTCTCTTCTGTCATCCGCGTTCGAAGCCAAGTTTGACGGCGCTTCAACGATAAAAAACTACGTTCTGCTGAAGTAACCCTTACTGAAAACGTAGTTTGAAAGACGAGTAGCTTGAAGATTCGTGGAAAAACGTCTTGATCGCATTTCTCCAAGACTTAGAGACTTTGGACGCCTGTGTAAGACTTTTATTTATTACAGTCGTAACAAACAATACATAAAATATTCTTCATCGTCTTCATTTTTTTCCTATTTAACGCGGGGGAGGCGATTGCCCCTTCCGCCCCTCGCTGGATCTGCCAGTGCTTGATAGACAGACAAGTGCTTTTACAAATTGATTTATAGGCGTCGATTAAACTCCCCAATTTGAGCGCATACAATGATTGATCCACGTCTGTAGCCCAATGGGCCTTGTTATCAAAAAGTTATGGGTTCGGATCCCACCAGGCTACGAGAAGTCATTTTTTCTTTGCAAGTAATTTATCATATAATATTACCGTATCATCGGCTATGATGGGAATTGTTGACTTTAATAAATGATTCAAATATGATTAAAAATGGCAAATTTTTCAGGAGAAAATTTTTTAAATGGACAAATTAATAATACTTAGACTTACACAATTAAAAGAATAAAGAATTGCTCTGATTTGAATAACACATTAAAAAACTTTGAATATGCATATATGACTAAGTCAAAAAATACACTAATTAAAAAATATACAAATAAAAATAACTAAATTATATAATTTAAACACACACACATATTCGAGTTGTCTAGTAAATCATAGAAAGACACAATGAGTACATGTTAACTCACATGTTAACACTGTATGTCATTTTTATCGACTTCAAAACCGCTTTTGACTCGATTTCCAGACCAGTCATTATAAAGGCATTGCGCAATAAATGTGTGGACGCAGCTTACGCAAACATGAATTAACACAAATATATATATAAAAGAGTAAAAGCGACTATCTCCATAAATAAACACAAAGCTGGAATTAATCTAGGAAGAGGTGTAGGACAAGGAGATACCATTTCACCATACTATTTTCAGCTTGTTGTGAAGGAAATTTTCGCAAATTACACAAGCAACAGAAAGATTTGAAAATCAGCGATAAAAGGTATGAGAAAAGGTAAAAGTATCCAAAAGCTATGAGTTCTACAGAGATACGTGGTGCGACAGAGACTGGACATTACTCGACGAGATTGAAAGGCCTGTAGATGGATCAGAGAAAAAGCCGAAGTTGATAACATGGTTAAGAAAGTAAAAAGTTTAAAATGGAAATAACCATCTGTGTAGGTGGATAAACTGACAGAAAGATGGACCAAAAGAGTCTTCGAATTGATTCCACTGGATACTTGAACAACTAAGGAAGAGGACAAAGATGAAATGGATGAATGAAATCATCTAGTAGCTTGGACTAAATTTGCAACAAAATACTTAAGATCGGCTTAATTAGAAACGTCTGAGAAAATCTGCATCCTGAAGTGAATTGGCAATGGCTGAAACGATGATGATAATGCAAATAAACATCTCTTGACAGACACACCGTTTTTATAGATAGATAATCCCCTCCTGACAAAATCTCCTTTGCAATAATATTTCACGCTTTAACGGTCAACCCCCTTTACTTATAACTATTGGGTTATTTAATTAATTTTTAACTTTTTATGTGTGTGATTGCGCATATTTACTTGCTTATGATGTACGTCTATACGTGTGAATTTTGCTTTTTGCCTTACTAATAAAGAAATACGTTATCTAAAATCATTTTTAAATAACATATACCTTTCAAACTGAAGAAAATAAATTTATTCTTAACGCAATTAATTTTTCGCTAATATTGTTTTCTTCATTTGAACAAATAGACATTTTAGAAGAAATGAACAACAAAGAAATATCACACAAAGGAAAGTATTATTTTTTATCATTGCTGCATTAACGATAACAAAGGATATCCATTAAAAATATTCATTTCGTATAAAAGGAAGGAATGGAAGAGAGAAAGAATTCGTAAGAAACAGCGAAAGCTCATTTTGGTGTCTCATCGATTCATGAATGATTATGAATTGACATTCAATTGTGAATTAAAGAATATCCCAATATGAGAAGCATTGCATCTCAAGTCTCACAATTTATCGATTTTCTATATTGACTCTAATCACTTTCATAAATTTTTCACAAGAAATAAAAGTGTCACTTCTGGACAAAGACCTTTAGTCAATTGAAAAAAAATGACAAAAATACAATTACATTCTCTGGATGGTAATAAAATTAATTAAATTATAAGCCTGGTATATATATATATATATGAAAGAAAGAAAGAGAGAGAGAGAGAGAGAGAGAGAGAATTTCTATTTTTTAATTAAATCCAATAGCAAGAAATCTATTATTAAATTATAACTTTTTACAGATATGCAAATTCAATAAATACTTATTTTCAGCGCTTAAATAGCTAAGAAGTCACTAAGAAAAGTGAAATTCGGTGAATTATGAATATGAACGTTTTATGACAATTTTGAAATTTAGTGCGCGTTTTTTGAATTCACAAATATTGCGGTCAATAGGTTTCCCGTGGCACCTTTAGTCGGATTTCAAAAGCAGGTTACTCTCTTAAAAGCTCAGGGAAATACCCTAAAACTAGCGATAAAATATTTAAATTGAAAATAACAACTTATTACTCTGCGCTCTCTGAGGCTTTAAAAGAACTCACGCTGTGTAAAAATCGATTTATGGCTATGATGGAAGTGCTTCCCTTATAATCATTCATGTTATGATATAAGGGAGCACTAATATAACCTAATTAGTTTTCATTCAAATAACGTATTTCCATTTTTAGCGCTTCAAATAGCACGCTACGGGAATATTTACCTATCCTGTACACCTTACATTTATTTAATTATATATATAACAATAGATAATAAAATAACTTGTGTGTAATAATATAATTTGTATATAACTATATAACTTTATATAACAATGTAACTTATGTTTAATAATATCTATAACCTGCATTTAACAATATCTGTAACTTGTATTTAACACTATCTTCAGCTTGAATTCAACAATATCTGTAACGCGTATATAAAAATTCAAGCGCGGCAGAACCAATACGATACATCACCTCCCGTCCAACTGAAACCCATAGCGTCTTTCAACTGATTTAAAACTACCCTCAAACACCAGTTGCTCAGTGAAGAATCCATCGCATAAACTTATTTATAATTTATTATCTGCTTTTTATTTTTTCAAATTAATTTTTACTAATAACTATTAATTACTTTATTACAAATTACGTCGTTACTAATTAAGTTATTACTAATTTACTTACTACTTAAATACAAATACTTATTTATTTTATTTCAGCGCAGTGCGTTCCTTTCACCGAATTCAACAGGTTTATCAAGTCAATTAAATTTATCGTTTCATGTTGAATCCTTAAATAGATTATAACACAATGCGATTCCTGTCCTTATTTGTAAAATTTGTGACTTTATAAAAAATAAATAAATTGAACGAAACCGTCTTCAACTAATGCATAAACATAAGTATGTATATTCATGTCCAATAATAGCTTATGATGAAGTGTTATTATTTATTAGTAATAATACTCGTTTAATTCAAAAATTCTTATGAATCTTTAGATAATACATAATGCCCAAATCAAATAATAGCACATTTATAATAGCTACAGACATATAATAAATATTTAATTTGTAACCTAAAATATTAGGTAATATAGTTGTGTATAAGAATATGCAGGTTTCGATTTTAAATTGTGCAAAAATAAAATCATATGAGCATAAAGTTGAGAAATTAAAATGAGAAGAGAAACTAGGAAATTTTCTCTAGATCTCAACTATATATCCCTCCCCCCAATAATAGTTAAATAAAGCTACGCACAGACAATGAATATTAAACTTTTAGTTCGAATAATCTTTTAAGAAAATTAAAAATATATATTTATATATTCTAACTATTAACAGATTAATACATTTTTAATTATTAGGTATTCAATAATTTTTATATAACTTAAAACTGCATTCTTGCAAGTTAGTAAAGCTTTTGAAAAGAAAAAGACGTTACTGTGACATTGTAAAACTAAGAAACTTACCATGCGTCGTGGTTAGCAAATGACGATCTGAGCAGTAGTCACTTTCCAACTGAAAGGCGCGCAACTTTGCCGTCTCTTCCGTTTCATCAACCGTCACATGACGCAACGTCATTTCCCCTTTTATCATCTAAAAGTGCTCTTGGGTTTTTCGTACCTTTCTTCTTTTTTTTTTTACCCCGAAAAATAAACTTAATAGTTATCTGATGATCCCGTTTTCCCGATTTTTCTTTTTCCTTCTTCAATTAATATTTAATCGCGGAAAAGGTGAGTCGGTTGTTGATAAAAATAAGTTGATTTCCAGATTACGTCAGGGTACAGCACGATATATAAAATGTCACGAAAATGATAAGTGGCTTTTGGTCAAAGTCAATTTATTATCCGTATTGATTTATTATTACACGTCACTGGGTTAATCAATGCGGTGAGACCCGCATGTGATCCGTTGACATTTTCACTGGTCTATTTGCGATAGCTGAGTTGGAAGAGACGAAATAGGGACAGAAGATGGAAGACCTCACATGACCGTTTGTTTAGGGAGTTATTTGTCAATAACAAAGACCGGTCAGTTTCAATATGAAATTGTCATTCAAAAATTATGACATTTTGCTTCAAATATAAATAAATAAATAAATATGTAATCACATGAAACCATTTACAATTCTAATAAATTTGTCGAAGATGCATACCATTTTTATTTGAATTTTAATAGTTATAAAATGTTTGTTCATCTGTTTTTGGAGGACACATATATGTTCGAAATCACGTACCTGGTGAATTTAAAATTATTCTTTTATTTCCAAATTGAAGATTGACTACAACGATTAATAATTGTTTAAAATTTTGTAAGTCTTCTCAGTACAAAGTAAATCTTGCTAATAACTAGGAGTGAAATCTATCAGAGTTCTAAGCTTTAGGGATTTTTCTTTTCCTAAAAGTAAAAGTGAAAGTAAAAGTAAAAGTGAAATTCCTATTTCTCAAGGAAATTTAAAAGCAGCATTCTGTGGATCATTTATGTTCAAAGGGGAAGAGTGTGGGAAAGTTAATTCAAACAGCTAAGTGTCCCTTGATTTAACATATCTTTCTTTGGTCCTTTTGATAAAAGAAATTTCCCTCTAATTTGTTTGATTAATTTTTCTTACAACAATTTTTTTAATTTGATAAAATTTTACTCCTTTTTCCCCATAAAACAGCTTTTAATTATAAACTTCACGAATTATAATATTTTAGACATTTTGGATGTCGAGAAAACTGTACCATGTTAACAATTTTATGCAACTTTCAGATTTAACTTACTTAAAATTTAACATTTTTTTAAAATCGAAACGATGTTCCAATTGTAATATTGTTTGACTTCTAATGCAAAAGAAATTGTTGACTTCAGGAATGCTTCTAAAATCACACAAAATCAAGCATTAGCTTGAATATCTCAATTGTCAGAAGATAAAAAACGGTTTTTTATAGAAACCAGAGGTGTGCTAAATCAATATAATTGATCGACTCAGTGAATAGTTATGCGCATCGATAATGGATCGAAAAAGCCTTTCAGTGATTCGATCAGCGAACGATTTGGCATACCTCTACTCCAAACCAAGTAGTGAAGGAGAATGCGAAATTGACGAAGGGAAAAAAATGGTCTATGACATTAGCGAATTAAAAAATCCAGCTTACGAGAAATTGACGAAAAATTAAACTAGACTACGACATTGACAAAAAATAAACCAACCGAAAATTTATATCTGATATATAGCATTTAACAGGCGAAGAACGAAACAACATAATTAAATTCGTGAAGACCTCTAATGCAAATTAGACGAATTAAATATTTTCTCGGGAAGTTCATCAGGAATACAAATTTAATAAAAATATCTAATTAATATTAATATCAAATCTAATGTAGCAACTAAAAGGAAGACTTTAAAAAAAAAATAGTTAAAGCAAGCAGAATTCAATTAATCTTAGACTATACGTATCCCGCTGTGAGAAATGATCTAATATCTAAAATACTCATTCCGTCTGAAAAAGTCTTTGAAATGAATTACTTCCGGACATGGATTTACGTCGAGAGGTCATGCAATTGACATACATATTTCAAATCAATGAGAGATTTTCTTTGCAAAGAGGAGTAACTTAAGTCTCCAAAAATTAAATAAATAATTAATAATAACCTAATTACTATTTCTAGGGCATTCTTGCAAGAGATCGAAGAGTTTTAATTAAAGTACAAAGGTGAATTCCCTCTACTTCCGTATGTTTAGTCTAAAGTTGTCAACAGCCTGCATAGAATGACAACTGTTCCCCGTCTTTTAACTCAATTGTAAACAGTAGTTTCGCACTTATTGTGAACAATAGTTTCGCACTTATTGTAAACAATAGTTTCGCACTTATTATAAACAATAGTTTCGCACTTATTATAAACAATAGTTTTGCACTTATTGTGAACAATAGTTTCGCACTTATTGTAAACAATAGTTTCGCACTTATTGTGAACAATAGTTTCGCACTTATTGTAAACAATAGTTTCGCACTTATTGTGAACAATAATTTCGCACTTATTGTAAACAATAGTTTCGCACTTATAGTAGGAATTTAACAGTGTCCATACTAACGATTACGGACCCATATGGCGAGAGTTCCAGAATTAAACACTGAAAACCCAAACGAAAAGAACCTAATAACGGAGCTTTAAACCCAAAGCCTCAATGATAATACGAAGCATTTATATCACGAAATCCAAGAATCGATAAAGGACCTCTGGAGAAAAGGAAGAGGACTTGGGAGACGTTAGAAATAATGCGAATGGTATTTTTGGGAGGAGGGCCAAAAAGAATTCTACTAAATATTTCACATCTAATGGCATTATTGCGAGGCCTTAAAAAGGTGCGAAGATCATTGACCCTTTTAAAAGGCCTATATAAGTCTCTCTCTATCTCTCTCTCTTGCTCTGTACGTTGGTTTAAATTAGAAAGAGAAAACTTCATAAACTTACACGTGAAAAGAGAAGTACAGAAACTCTTCCATTAAAGACTTCCAAGAGAAGGAGATAAAACACCTTTAAACAGAAGAAGACGCTGATCGAAATGTGCATATGACGCTACGAAGCCTTTGCCGCGACCGTAAAACAGCGTCGTTAAACAGAAATAGTCGTTAGTTAGAACGTTGTTATTAATAGAGTTTTTTTTCTGACATTTTGTCTTTTCCATGCTAGTTCATATTATTTTTATATGTGGCTAAATCAGCGTAACACTATTCCTGTGCGTAACTGAAGAAAATTAAGAAATCGGGAAATGAAGAATAGAGAACTTAATGCAGCTTTTATTTCCAAATACAGTGAACTCAGGTTTTTACGAACCAATTTACGAACTACCTCCTGTTTTTACGAACTGTTCTGCTGGTCCGAGAAAGCCTCCCGCCTAATCAATTCTCATTTACGAACTTTCGATTTTACGACATGATTTTGAGGTCCGTATGAGTTTGCAAAATCGGGAGTTCACCGTAGTAAAAATAACATCTAAATTCACGATCTTTTGCCAACCTGGGGGAATCTCGCCTTATTCAATTTAAGTAATGTATCTCCTTTGTTATTATTAAATTATACTGTGTTACTTTTGTGTTTGGATGACCGAGATCAAACTAATATTGTTGTTTGGTTTTCCCCTGGCCTTCCCCTTAAGTCACTATTGACACTTTTTTCAAATACTATGTCCTGTGAAGTAATATTAAGTAAAAAGATATAAATAAAATAAGAAAATTATATTGCACTTCATAATTATACCGAGCAAAATCCAAATTTTTCTCTCTAAATTCGAGCTCGTTATAAGCGGTTCATAAGTGAGATATACATATATTTGTGGCACATATTCAGAAGAATCTAAGTAATTGCAGAGGATCAATTTTTTTGTCTGATTCTTGAATGTTTTTCTGATATTGTTAGAACAATTCACGTAGAGTGATATGTATTTAAAAAAAACACGTCCGCTCAATCATAAAACAAAAATATAGCCATCTCATTCGTGTTGAGAGAGCTACCTCCTCAAATAAAAAAAAACCGTCAATGCGCATACCATACTCCAATGTTAATCAGTGACAGAAGAGAAAATATCTATCTCACATTATCAGTTTCAAGATCCAGCATTTGTTTGGGGAAGGTTATTTCATCACTTATTCCGTTATTATGTTTATAAATCTGTTTTTATTTCTTGACTTTAATTTGTCAAGAGCTGTATGGCGTGTCAATGTATTAGTAAGGAGTAGTTGAAACAGAGGTGGATCCAGAGGGGGGAATTTCGGGGGGGTGAATGTAAAATGCAGTAGAACTCACTTATAATGAGATCGCATTTAGGGAATTTCCAGATATAGCGAGGAAAATATGGATATTATTTTGCATAACGATTAAGCCTAGTACAATTTAACTGCTTTTAGTGAACAAGCCTTTTTTGGACCCCGGATTTAACGAGCAATTTAAAAAATAAAATAGGAAATCAAACTTTTTGTAAAAATTCCTTCGTTATATGAAGGTGGTCGTTATAATAGGCGCTCGTTATAACCGATTTCCACCGCATTTTTATAGATGGGGCGGATTTCCCTAATCCCCCCCCCCGTGAATCCGCCACTAGTTGAAAACGTCTTTTCAAATAACGATTATAATAGAAATAAAAAAAATATGAATAATTGGAAATTGTAATTGAAAATTTTTGTTTACAGACAAGAATTTCATATTTAAATAGCCTTAGTTAAGCAATATTAGTTATTTTTCATCTCCAAAAGTTGCTTTCAAAATCAATAATTCACACAAAAGGAATTTTATTATATTAAAATCTTTTCCAGTCACCAACGTGTTGCAGTATAAGTTTTATTTCTGAAAATATGCGGCTTAGACTTTTAGGCGTTTAAAGAAAAAGTGCTTAGAAATTATCGTTTAAAAGATTGACAAAAGTCACTTTATCATAAATGTCAGAATCGAGCATATCGAAACCTATAAATTCTGCTATCAGTGAACACGAGTCTGGTGAAGCCAACCAACTGTCCATTTTTGGATGAAGAAAATGAAAAATAGTTTCGTTAACCTTTTAAATAGCTGTTTGGAAAAATACTGTTCTGGCCATAATTTGAAGAAATGGCTTTGTGTCCAGCTGCTTAATAGAAAATTTCTAATGCAAAATGGGCACCGTTTTTATTTAAGGAGCCAGAGCCTGATTACGCCCATTTTAAATAAAATTCCATTTCCCCACATAGTTATGTATAACATACAACTTCTCATTTTCATTTCTCATAAACTGAATTAAATAAGTAGTTAATTTATATTTCTAAATTTTTAAATATTACGCTACTAACACTCTATTAATATGATTAACATTCAGTTTGTTAAATACTTTTGTAGCATGATTGTAAGCTAATTTTTGACATATTTTCTATTTGAAAATTGTAATCATATGTATATTATCGTTGAAAAGGACTAAGAAACAAATTAAAAAGTAAAAAACTTCGATCCCTGCCTATTATACCATGTAGACTAATAGGTTGAATGCAGTGAAAGTGTTTATGATGGCCACTTGTTTGTTTTGGACGTTTTATGGCGCAAGAGTATCTAGGCTATACTGCGCAATGATGGCCACTGAAACTTTAAAGCGGAGAGCCTCCTCGTATTTTCCCAAACTCTTTTTTTTTTTCATGAGCATGCTCTTTTCAGCAGAAAATAGTACATCCTACAAGAATCCTTACATGAGAGGTAGAGCCCTATCAAAACAGTTCTCTTGTTTGTTTGTTTGGATGTTTTATGGCGCAAGAGCATCTGGGCTATACTGCGCTAGAAAAAAAACAGTTCGCCTCAACAAGAATCTTGACATGAGCGGTAAAACTTCACCACAAGCGTTTCTCTGCAAAAATTCGCATAAACGATACAGATTCACCGGAACGGCATATCCTTGTGCGATTTTACTCGGAAGACTCAACCCCAGACGTGCAGAAACTAGGAAAATATAAGTGTTTTTACTTTAAGCGGCACGAGGGTAAATCCGTGTGATGGTACGCCACTCAAAGAGTAAGACCCCACCTTGATTCTCAATAGAAATGCAAGATTTTGATCGGC
>QLNU02015360.1:199566794-199585635 GCA_006491805.2 Dysdera silvatica
TCAAATTAATTTGACCTTTAGAGGTCAATTAGCGATAAGGTGACAAAATCCCCCACTCACGTATATACAGTACATAAAAATTGAACTTACAATTTTCAAAGTTAAAAAAAGCACACATATTACATGATGTATTTAACATAGTAGTTGTAAAGTATTGCATCTTTAAATTAAACGTGAATTTTTAATGGCGGGCATTATTAATACAATAAAAAGAAAGAATAAATAAATTATTGAAAATATGGTTGTTAAACCACTTACCGGTTAAATTTTACTTTGCCTCGATTGCAGTTCTATTCATAACGATTCGTACATTCGAATGCTGAGCAGCATATTACCATAATTTTCATGGCTAAAATTGAAAGCAAAATATCAAATAAAATGATCGTTAAATTGGGAATCAAACACGTGCGTTCACCAGTTAGCAATAGGTTTGAGTGTGGGTTTGTTGTTTGTTTGTCTAACACGCTTACAAAATGTATCCCTCCGCGGCACGAGAACCTGCTTCAAGTACCGCTGTACCGTAGAATACGAAGTCTGCACTCCATTTGTAATTTAGCTCAATGCGTGCTCCACATGCTAAAAAATCTATTGCTGCCAGCATGATAGTCATAAATTAGTTCGGGTAAACCAGTTGTGGGTCCGTAGCCGCGTCTTTTGCTATGGGACGAATGAAGTTTCTCCAAATAGAGGACATGGAATTGAACGGAAGCTGATCGTTAACAGTAGAAGAGGAATGCGAAAGAATATGGAAGGCTTCAAAGAAATTGAGGTCGGCTGGTGAAGAAACTTTCTCTATTAGATGGGCCTTGTCGAAAGAAAATTTGTGGCCAGCTTCCCAGGCGTGTTTGGCCAAAGCAGATTTTTCCAGTTGTTGTTTACGCACGTAGGCTTCATGCTCTTTAAGCCGAAATCGAAGGGCCCGACGTGTTTGACCAATATAAACACGATTACACTGGCATGGAATGGAGTAAATTCCAAAATAATTGCAATCAGGAATAATATCCTTGAGTTTGGAATAACCGAGTTTATTGATTGGAGTAAAAGTGACCTTGAAATTAAATTTACGGAGGATGGAAGCAATTTTTGAAGAAATTCGTGGAACGAAAGGAATGCTGATAAAATTACAAGGAGAGGAATCTATCAAGAGTGATGGAATTGTAACCACGATCTCGAGCGATGTCAAGAATATGGTTAAGTTCAATCTTGAGTAATTCTTCAGATGATGACAATTTTAGAGTACATGAGACCAAACCTGTAGAACGTGCTTATCGTCTAATTTTGTGGATGGGCGGAAGCAGCATGCGGCGTTTGGCTAACAGCAAAATGTTTCCGATATACGCTGGTTTGGAACCCGGACGGCGATCTATGTACTAAAACATTTTGAAAAGGTAGCGAAATAGTGGCGGTTTTAGCGGGTGGGCCTTGGTCCACCCAAATATTTTGGTTATTATTATTATTTTTATTTTTTTTGTGAAAGGTAAAAAGTTTGAAAGTTTGTCAACGTGTGAATAGGAGGATGTTTTTCTCAAGTACAATTGCAACAGAGTTGTTTTTAGACGCAATTTTTATACGGGGATAAGTATGTATTTATTGTATATAAGGGTCAGAATATGTACTGTGTAAAACGTTTACTTCTTCGCGAGGACATTTCAAAAGTGGGGAATAATTAAAAAGGGATATATAAGTTGAAACGCTATTAGATTTCATCTTAACGCGAATACAAACTGGACTAAAAAGGGGAACCCACGGTGAATGCGCCGCCGAGCCGATTTGGATGAAATTTTTTTTGACGAAAGTAGAGCCAAAATAAGGAAATACGTGTCTCGGCATTCGTGCCAATGCGGCTTATTTTCGGAGATATGAATTTTTAAAGATTTTGATTCCTATATATGAGCTTAAAATACGACTTCTGCAAGCTACTCGGTAGCTTAGTTGATAAGTTAACGGTTTTGAGCTCCGTGTTTTTGCGTTCGATGCCCGCGGAAATCGATCACTTTTTTTTAATGCATCCTTTTTATATATTTATGTATTTTTATTAGTAAAAATACTTTGCTTACAATCGGATTTTGTTTATAAACTTACTTTAATAAAATTCATATTTACATATTTAATTCTGTGATACTATTTTTCGCAGTTATAATTTTTACACGAATTTTAATATTTTATTGAAGAGTTGTAAAGGTACAAAAAGTTTAGGAGTTAGCTGTAAGTTTTTATGTGAATATAACTTTTATAAAATTTGCGTACTCGTTGTCAACCTGTGAAGGGATGAAATTACACCAATAATGCAGTTTTGTTTTATTTAAGGATTGAAAGATTTTTTCTGAAAACGTTTAACAATTCCATTAAATAAAAATGAAAACTGCGTTAATTCGTCTTATTTTGTCATTATTAGCCTTTGCAGTCATCCTCTATTAGCATCTATTACGCCTAATATTTTTTTAAAATATATTTATCTATTGACAAACGCATTTTTAGTATGTAATATTTTATTTTATAACATATAAACATCATTTTATTTTATAACATATAAACATTTTACGCGCATCTCATTTATGTGCATTTTATTTATACAGAAACATTTTATTTTATAAAATGCAATCAATTTTATTTTAAAACTGACTGACGTGAACATATTTTTTGTGAATCACTATCGGAGGTGTCGGAATTGTATACTGGTACACAGTTTTGGATGATAATTATCATAAAAACAATAAAAACATAAAAAAATTCTACAACGTGAGCATTTTATAAATGAATTATTCGAACAACTGATTTTCTTTGTCTAATATCATCTGGAAAACAAATACCATCTACATTTTCATAAACGTTTCTTTCGAAATAAAATACAGGGTACCAGGGAGGAAATTACATAAAAAGGTTAAACACTGGTAAAATAGCAATGAAAAAGATCACTCAAGCTTTCGGACGCATCAGCAGCAGTCCTTCATCAGGAGTAATGACGATGTTATGTTTCTGTCTCTTTTTTATACTTGAAATTTCTGGAAAACCCTTCATCAGAGTAGTCCCGCAGAATGGGAAAACCCAATGAGAACCAATGGGAGGCCTCCAATAGAATCATGGAAGAACCCCAATAGGGACCAATGAGAAACCCACACTGCGGGCTACCTAATTTGGGGATGTCTCATACATTTCAGAGTAAGAGTTGTTTATAAGTTTCTGGAAGTGGTTGTGATGTATTAATGGCTTTCCCGTGTAGTTTGTAAGTTTCCCAAGATTCTAAGAAGAGTCTACTATTCTTGTTTGTGATGTGACGGTGTAGTATTTTTGTTGAGTCCCAGTCGGGTTCGTGTCCGTGATGTAAAGCGTGCTCTGCCAGACGTGAGGCTATGTCTCCTTTCGCGAGCACTTGTTTGTGTTCTTTTTTTCTTGTTTTGATCATTCTTTTTGTTTGTCCTATGTAATGTTTGTTGCAGTCTTTGCATGGTATTTGGTATATTGCGCCTGTGAGATCTTCTGGTGGAACTGGGTCTTTAACTTTTGTAAGTTGTTTGCGAAGTGTTGTGACAGGGGAATAGAATGTTTTGATATTTGCCTCCTTGAGGATGCGAGAGATTGTTTCGGAAATGCCGTGAATATATGGAATGGGTATGCGGGTGTGAGACGTGTCATTTAAAGATGTACTATTGGGTCTACAGTTTCTGAGAATGAATCGTTTAGGGTATCCATTATTTTTAAGTGCCGTGTGTATGTGTTTTGTTTCTGTGTTTGAAAGTGTTTCATTACTGCAGTGAGAATTCGCTCTAAGACTTAATGTTTTAACAACGGAAGCTTTGTGGCATGTTGGATGATGCGATTTAAAATCGAGATATCTGTCTGTATGTGTGGGTTTACGGTAAACTGAGGTGAAGATTGAGTTATCGTGAGATCTGTGTACAAGAACGTCTAGGAAAGGGAGTTTATTGTTCTGTTCTGTTTCGTATGTGAATTTTATATGTGAGTTTAAGTTATTAAGGTAATGGAAGAAGCTTTGGAGTGTATTAGTTTTAAGTACAACAAACGTGTCGTCGACGTATCTTTTCCAGAATTTAATGTTAAAATTCAGTGAAGATAAAGCAGTTTCCTCAAATGACTCCATAACCAAGTTAGCTACAACACTTGAGACCGGAGATCCCATGGCAGTGCCAAAAACTTGTCTATAGATAGAACCATTTGAGGAGAACACAGCAGAGTCCAGACAAAATTTCAACAATGTGCAGATGTCGTGAGGTGTTAGTGAAGTGCGTTCATGTAGAGTAGTATCATTTTGGAGGCGTGTAAGTGCGGTGTCACTTCACTAACACCTCACGACATCTGCACATTGTTGAAATTCACATACAAAACAGAACAGAACAATAAACTCCCTTTCCTAGACGTTCTTGTACACAGATCTCACGATAACTCAATCTTCACCTCAGTTTACCGTAAACCCACACATACAGACAGATATCTCGATTTTAAATCGCATCATCCAACATGCCACAAAGCTTCCGTTGTTAAAACATTAAGTCTTAGAGCGAATTCTCACTGCAGTAATGAAACACTTTCAAACACAGAAACAAAACACATACACACGGCACTTAAAAATAATGGATACCCTAAACGATTCATTCTCAGAAACTGTAGACCCAATAGTACATCTTTAAACAATACATCTCACACCCGCATATCTATTCCATATATTCACGGCATTTCCGAAACAATCTCTCGCATCCTTAAAGAGGCAAATATCCAAACATTCTATTCCCCTGTCACAACACTTCGCAAACAACTTACAAAAGTTAAAGACCCAGTTCCACCAGAAGATCTCACAGGCGCCATATACCAAATACCATGCAAAGACTGCAACAAACATTACATAGGACAAACAAAAAGAATGATCAAAACAAGAAAAAAAGAACACAAACAAGCACTCGCGAAAGGAGACATAGCCTCACGTCTGGCAGAACACGCTTTACAACACGGACACGAACCCGACTGGGACTCAACAAAAATACTACACCGGCACATCACAAACAAGAATAGTAGACTCTTCTTAGAATCTTGGGAAACTTACAAACTACACGGGAAAGCCATTAATACATCACAACCACTTCCAGAAACTTATAAACAACTCTTACTCTGAAATGTATGAGACACCTCCAAATTAGGTAGCCTGCAGTATGGGTTTCTCATTGGTCCCTATTGGGGTTCTTCCATGATTCTATTGGAGGCCTCCCATTGGTTCCCACTGGGTTTTTCCATTCTGCGGGACTACTCTGATGAAGGGTTTTCCAGAAATTTCAAGTATAAAAAGAGACAGAAACATAACATCGTCATTACTCCTGATGAAGGACTGCTGCTGACGCGTCCGAAAGCTTGGGTGATCTTTTTCATTGCTATTTTACCAGTGTTTAACCTTTTTATGTAATATATATCGTTCGATTGTTCTTTTGCAAGAAGGGCAATGGGAAGGGTGGCCGCCGGAGGCGGCGCTGTAATCCCAGACAGGACGCTTGAACAGCGTAATCAGCCGCAGAGGCGGCTGAGAGGGAGATGGATTGCCGATCAACACGGCATTCATATATGCACGTTCACGTAAAGTCGTCATTCAACTATATATAAAGGGCCACAATAACCAATAGTTTTTAAGGAGGTTTATGTCGGCAGGTGAGAAATGGATTATGTTTTTGACTTTATACTATTTGACCAGCTTATATTTTAATGTTAGAAGACAAAGGTGGCCTACAAACAGGGATTGATAACCATTTTGAAAACAGGAATCATGAGAAGTGCCTTTCGATCATAAATTTCTGAATTCTATCTAGTACCCAATTCTCAGTAGCGAATAAAATAAGTTTGTTTCTAAAAGTGGACATTTTTAGCGTATATTTATTTTTCTATATTTTTCAAAAGGGATATTTTCGCCTTTTTAGATTGTAGTTTATTTACTTTTATACGTAATAATTCCGACACCCATATCTTTAGCTCAAACTAAAGATTTTTTTTTTGTTATAGGAGAAAAAGAGGCATCGTCTCCGACCTAGATCATTTATTTTTTTATCAAGAAAAAACTCGGGAAGCAATTTATTTTTTTAGCGGAAGCAAATATATTGAACGAGTTTTTTATTCAATGGATGAAAAAGAAAAAAAAAATAATACGCTTCTTCCGTCCAATTTTTGCCGTGTAGTTAAAGCAACTTTTATAGTTAAGAACATGTAGGGAAACTCTTTGAACGCAAACAAACTCTTTGAAAGCAAACAAACTCTTCGAACGCAAACTGTTTGAAAGCAAACATCTGTAATTTATTTGTAAAATTTGACTTTGAGAGAGAGGTAATCAGTATAAATTATTATATATAGTATTTATCCAAATGAATAGTGTCATTCGCCTTTTCAGCAGATAAAAACAAAAGCAAACTTGTTTAATATAATAGCGTTTCTTAAAACTCGTGCTGGTTTTAAGAGTATATATACTGAGGGGACAAATTATAATACATACCCATCTAGTAGCGTATTAATTGGAATCTTTAACTCGAATAATAGCAGCTGCATGTCGTGGTAATGATTCAATCAAGTGTTGAAATTGAGATAGTGATATTGCCACCTGGCATTCCTGAAATATTTGTCGCAAAGCATCCGCAGAACTTAATGATAGGTCACGAGCTAGAAGTAAGTCTTCCACTTGATCACGTAAATTCTCAAATGGTTTAGTATCAGGCGATCTATGAGGTTAATCGAGTGTTGTGAGCTCACTGAAATGTTCTTGAAAGCAGTTACATGCTACGCGTAAACGATAGGGCGGGCCATTGTCTCGTTGGATAAATAACACCATTATTCGGAAGGGAAGTCGTCATAAGGGGATATAAATATTCAGCTACGATGCTAATATCCCTGGAGCCAATCAGAGAGGTTTCAAGAGATACGAGAGAGACTTGAATGATTCCAAAGAAAACGCTTCCCACATTATTACACCACAGCCAGCTGTCTGTAAAACCTCAGTTTGGCACAAGAGATTCATCCTTTCATAAGGTTTTCACACATCCGCACTCTTCCATCGATGTGATATAATTGGATTGTTGATTTGTTCATCCAGATCATACTTTTCCAGTCATCCACAGTCCAGTTGCGATGAGATTTTTCAAACTGAAGCCGCATAGGTCTGTGTTTTATAGCTATTATAGGGAAGCGATGTGGACGTCGGCTATCATATCCTGCTGTCGTCATGGTACGGTTAATTGTCTTTATGCAGAGGTTTATTGATGCACATGAACTAAATTCTGAAGTTATCTGTTATAAAAAGCATTGCTATTGCTTAGATTTATGCGAGATGATCTATGCGTAATTTGAGAATAAATGGCTCGTTTATGGCCACAGTTCTCTCTTTGAACCTTAGTTTTTTCAAATTTCATGTAGTCCTGGTACACACATGTCACTATATTACGTGAAATTCCCTAAACTTTCACGCTTTCTGTAATTGAACATCCAGCTTCTCCCCGTGATCGAAGTAACTTATATCACTGCCATTACCCTTGATAAAATTCCTAATCCTGGTTTCCGAAGTTCTGATATGTATTCTACTCGCTGCCATTTGATAGGACATGCTTACGTTAATTTGCACGTTACTATTCAGATGTGTATAATAATTTGTTCTCTCGGTGTGTATGTGAAATAAAAGCGCGTGTTCTAGGCATTTCCGATAATTTGCATGTTCATAATATGCACATAAAAGTTCAAGCAATTTGATATGTGTATACTTTTTCAGTCAATGGGTTCAAAGTACGTAAATTTATTTTTTAATGACTTTTTGTCATTTTCATTTGTGCTCTCACAGCTACTGTTGTAAAATAGGTTCCACCTTTGTTATTTTTTAGTTATTATACTATATATTGCGTCTTTTTAAATACAAATAAAAAATTATCCATATTATTTACAAGGTTTTAATTTACATACGCATATTTTGTACTAT
Source organism: Dysdera silvatica (assembly GCA_006491805.2). Classification (NCBI taxonomy): domain Eukaryota; kingdom Metazoa; phylum Arthropoda; class Arachnida; order Araneae; family Dysderidae; genus Dysdera; species Dysdera silvatica. The sequence continues at coordinate 199,574,743 of QLNU02015360.1, forward strand.
TAAATATGTTGTTTCTTTTCAGTTTTCGCAATCCTGAGGAGCAGTCCGGCGACATACGCATTTTCGGTAGGCACAAGATAAATTAAAATGCTGTTTCGAATTTTCATTAGTTTTACGCTTTATGTATATAACAGAGGTGTACAAAAAACGACCGTGCACTTTTGTTTGTATACGTGCATGTGTCAAGCTCTATGCATAACAGAGGTGTGCAATCAATGACCGTGAACTTCTGTTTGCCTAGATACATGTACAGGGCCCATCGGTGAGGGGGCAGAAGTGGCTGCTGCCCCGGGCCTCGCAATATTAGGGGCCTCAACTTTAAAACCCAACATATGTTAGACGTGTATGTATATCAATTTTGAAGGGCCTCTAAAATATTAGTTGCCCCTGGCTTGCCTTTTCTCTGAAAGGCTCTGTATATGTAAAACAGAAGAATGCAGTAAATGACTGTGCACGTTTGTTTATATATGTGTATATGTCAAGCTCTATGTGTAACACAGGTGTGCAATAAATAATTCATCGGTCTAAGCAAAAATCTTTTTTTTTTAATACCTCAGATTTCTCCTTCAACGTCTTTTCTCGACAGTTCAACTCTTCTTGCAGCTCATATACTCACAGAGCTGGCCTCACAATGAGCTACAAGGAAGCACGTAGAAATATGAATAAATTTTTTGATTTATATCCCAAATCAAACGCATTCCCATGTCTGTTATCCAAATTTTTAAAAATAATTTCCCTTTTGTTGCTATAGCTACACACTGCAATTACTATAATAGCCTTTTCCGTGTTGTTGTACAGACAAATCTCATCATAATGAAACTTACAGGACCACGAAATTATCCTGTTTTAACGGAATTCCCTATATATGTTTATATTAAAAACTATAGGCCTACTTGTACTAAGCGTATTTTAAGAGTAATTTTGAATAAATAATAAATTTCTATAAAGTTAATGAATGTAGAATGGCAATTTTAAAAGTGTATTTTCTCTATTTATTATTATGCTATTCTTTCTGTTTCCACGACATACGTTACTTCTCTTAGTATAAAACTACTTGTAGCGCCTGAGAATATATGTTTCTGAAAGTCATTCATTATTATAAGGTATTTTATTAGATGCATACATGTGAGAGGGCATAAAAAATCACGTATTCTACCTCTGCAGAAAAGCGCTATAATTACGAGAGACGTTGGAGAAACACGCATCTCTGTTTGATTTTATTTTACATTTATAAGAGCGACAGTGACTTAAACGCGAAATCCCGAACAAGAAATCTCCGTCTTGTACACGATATAACCGAAGTGCCTTATAACATCCAGTTCTGACGATATTTGTGAGAACGAAGGCTATTCTAAAGAAATACACACCAAACACATTTTCCCCACTTCCACTGTTCCGAGAATCACGCTTCACAGAATCTTCGAAGTAAATTTTCAGACTCGCATCTTTTTAAAGTGAAGATCTGCAAGAGAATTGCTTAAGAAAATGAAAAAACAGGGACAAAAGTTCGTGTTTAAAAAATGACAAACAGACATACGATGTTTGTCATTTTCGGCCTCATCAGCTGAATAGTACAGCGTCAGCAGAACGCTTTGATATTAACCAAGAGGCCGCCTGATGGAGCCCAGTCTGCGACGAGGTTTTTCTTCTTCTACCCGGCCCTTACTAACGCTGACCCTTGAAAATTTGCGCATTGTACCATCCGTGGTCAAATGTTAACTACTTTGGCGGGGTTACGGCTGTAGCTACCGTGGTTCGGAATCATCGTTGAACTGTAAATCCAACTTCCCAATATATCCTGCCAACATGGTGAGTTTGAAGCCAATTCCTCTGAATTTCTTTCACCAAACTAGGCGTGTACAGAGAGACCTCCATCTTGCAGTTTATTGAAAAAAAATAGTTGTTTATGATGATAAATATACGGGACAAATAACTACAATTTGAACCTAAAATGTGGGTGCGTCAAAATTCATTTTCTTAACCTCCGAAGCATTACAAAATTTTCATACGATTGGAATATTCGCATAAAGAATTTTTTTGCTGTATATGAACTAAAAGTATGTTGTGTTTCTTACTTTTTGACGTGGGTTTGCTTCCATTTTGTTAAAACGAAATCTTCATTATGGTTGTCTTCGTTAAAGAGGGATTTTCGGTGAAATGGAATTCAGTTGTTGTGTGGCAATTCTATTGCTATTCATCTAACAAAAGGGATTTTTCTTTTCCCTTCTTTTCCGTCGAAAATCAACGTTTATGTTTTAGGTGAGTTATACATTTTAAGGAAATTAAATCTTTTGAGACCCACGTTTTAGGTTCAACAAATTTTAGGTGTCAACAGCTGTTTGATTTTAATTTCGGCGCTTCTGCAAGTCCAGTCAGAATCACAATAGTTTTGTACGTTGAGAAATCACACAACCGAAGAAAGCATAGGTACAATTTTATTCAGTTTTGTATGAGGATTTTCAAATTCTTTGTTTTTATTTTGATTGAAACATATCAAGGGTGACGAAATTGATGAATTGTAACTTACTTTTACATTTACTTCGAATGTAGGTCGATTGTGCCTTGGATTGTCTGTCTTCTGTCATTGTTTTGTGGCGATATTTTGGTTCTCCATATACATTGTTTTCATCGACAAGAGAAAACAGGCAAGTAATGCTTTTTTAATTTTAATTATACCTAACACTCGCATATTTAGCATATTTGGAAATTTTCGGTACGTGAGAGTGTGTTCGAAAAGATTTGTTCAAATGTGAAGCTATGCTAAATTGTGAATTTTTTTTTAATTGTATTAATGTTTTAGCTGTTTTTATTCTCAATTGTTCTATACCAGTTTAGTCATCAACGTGTCATAATAACAATTCAGGGATAACTGACTCAAATCCTGTTCATCATATTTTATGTATTTCTTGCAAGACTATATATTTTAATTTTACCACACAGTTTAATCTTCTTGCAAAATTGACCTATTTGACAAAGCTTGACTTACCCCTTTCCTCATGATCTATCGTAAATCATTGTTTATATCGACAAAATTTATCGCTTATAACGACTATTACTTATTACGCCCGAATTTGCACGGTCCTTGGAGGTCACTATAATCGATTTTTATTGTAATTCATTGGCCAGCAAATTTACAAGATTTGAACTCTATTGAGATGCATAAGATAGCGCATGAGATGCACAAGATGTATATGATCGACTATCACCCCTCTTTTTTTCCTCCATCTACCTATGGTGGTAGGTTGCGCAGAGTGTGCACCCTGTCAGAAATTACAATGTCGCCTTCGGCGGCCATCTTTCCCAACTCCCTTCTTTGCCTATAAACTATCTCTCTCTCTTTCCCTATTAAGAATTTGTAGAAAGTTATGAAGAAACGTCTTCGAGAACTTACACCAGAAGGTAAAAATGAACTTGTTTCTAGTCTGAGGACTCTTTGGGCATGTTTATACAAACAACTGTGAACTGCTATTAAATATTAGGCTACGCCAGTTACGATTTGTCAGAAAAGCTGAGAGAATGGAAGATACAACAAAATATCAGTCATTATGTTACGTTTTTTCCTCAGACTTAAATTTTATACATTTATTTTCGCATTATTTTAATATTTTGAACCATGTTAAAAATTATTCTATTTTCTATTAATTTTTTCAAACAACAGTGATTTTATATAATTAATATTGCATTTTTTCTGCGTATGTTTACATGGATATATATTGGCGTACGCACGGGGGTGTGGATGGGGGTTGTAACGCTCTATTGAGCCTATAACCCCACTTACGAATTTTCTACGTACGCCTCATCATGGATATATATAATGTAGAAAGTGCGCAAATTTGGATAATGCTAATTAATACTCAATTATACGTATCTTCTATGCAATAAATGAAAATTGCAAAATATTTTTAATGCAGTTTCTTTGACTACACTAATTTTTGTAGTGGAGTCATACAACAATTTGATATACGAGTTATTTGAAAGAATATAAAAGAAGGAAAAGAATATATGTTAATAATTTTTTTGTAATTCAAAATATCATACTGATTCAAAATAGTTCTCTTTTTGTTTGTTACTTTCTTTGTTTTTGTTAATAGTTTGTTTTTCAATATTTAGGGCTTGTACTTGTTTGGGAGGTCTCTTCGTGTTAGCTGGCATCGGTGTTATTATCGAAGGAGGGTTTTTCCTAGCGTGGAAAGAAAAACCAAAATGGGTGAGTAATAAGTAACAGCGCCTATAAGGCCTTAAAATCAGTATTAAGTAATTACTTGATAATGAAGAATGACAACACTGTGAGACGCACACTTACAGATTAATAAAATTATCGAAAGAAAAACACGACTAGCACAATATCCTAAGTATTTAATGAACTTGAAACGTTTTCGGTAGTTCTCAGACTGTTTCCTCAGAAGTGATTTAAAAATAAACGTTGGTGAGATTGGTAATTGTAATTGTCGGCAGAAAGACAGGTGATGTCCTCTGCCTGGTGGTGTCTTTGGAATTTGGATCATACAATTTTTTTTTGATCAATCTAAAATAATTTTTAAGCCGCTTTCACCGCCAGATAAATTCCTTTGAAGCGTTTGTGACTCCAACAAAACGTTGAGTTCTTGGTGAATAATAACACATCCGCCGCTGTGAATATCCATCTGGCGTGGTCTCGAGTTCTCAACATTAACTTAATTTATTTTAATTTAATGTATTTGCTACCTCAATTTATGTATTTCGTTAATTTTCCTTTCGTTTTTGCTACCAGAGGGCACCATCTGTCCACTTGCGGACAACTACAAGCACCAATCTCGCCAACGCATATTTTAAAGTCCCTTCTAATGAAAGTAGTTTAAAAACTGCCGAAAAACATTTAAAATTCATTAAATATTTTTACTGTGCCAAAATTTATTTCGTTCGCTTATCACTTATTATCAGCGAGCACTGAAAAAGAACAGAGGGAGCGCAAGCCTGAAAAATTGTAGCCAGTCGTCGCCATGCTGTTGGTCCCGCTGAATATCATTACAAGGAATGAAGCAATGATTCTGTTTTGAATTTTTCGACGAAATGGTTTTTATCTTAGCATTTCTTTCTCTTTGTCTACCAACTAAAATAAAATATTTGAATTTTGAACGAACGAGAGAGAAATATAAACTGTAAGATTACTAATTATGCGAAATTAGGCGATCACTTAATCTTTTCTTTCTTTCTTTCTTTCTTTCTTTTCTTGTTATAGTTAAAATCTTATTAAACAAAATAGAAACACCGTGCTGTTTCCAGCATTCATTAGCATGGACTTGGGGCCGACAAAATGGTGGGAAAACTGGAGGCATAATCTTCGCGTGTTAGGAATACGCTAGGCTCCTTCTATTGTTTTTCTTTGCTCGTTGCATATTATGGATAGATTATCGATGTTATAGGTGGGCATCGATATTATAGATCGATTATCGATATTACAGATGGACAAATTCGTTTATTGGTTCGTTCATTGAACACTTTGGCACACCTGTAACGTGAACCACAGGAATAATTAATGAATCACATTATATGCCATAATAAATATAATAAACCAAATATAGAATTATATCCCTCAATAACTTAATTCTAATTAACGATGGTATTTTGCCATTCCGGCAAATACTTCACAGAATTTCATGCTTTGGATTACGACTTCTCTCTGTTTACGGACGTTTGACTTGGTTCTTCTTACCAACCAAGGGACCATTTCCTATCGCTGAATGCAAGTGCCCCAATTGACTATTTAAATTTATAAGATTTCCTTTGTACGTATATAGAGATAAGGGGTTCGTGTTTTTTAAGTTTAGTTTTACCGATTTGAAAAATGACTATGAAAAGAAAACGTTTCACTTTTTAAGATAAACTAAAATTTATTACAGAGAAAGAGAGAGAGGGGGAGAGATTGGTTAGTTGTATTTTTATGGCGCAAGGACAACAATGGTCATTCTGCGCCAAGCAAGGTGAGACCGTACATACGATAAAGAGATGAGAGGCACGATAAATGAGAGAGAGAGAGAACGAAAGAATGATTCTGGAAAAATGTAAATTAGAGTTAGCTAAACAATTTCAGCTGACCAAGTTTTTACTTGGGGCATTTAGCAAGTCACGAGAAGATGTTAGAGGCAGTTCAAAAATACAGATCATTATCGAATAAACGTCTGAAAATTTACTACTTTAAAACAGAGGAATTTGACAAATCTCTTCTGTAATGGTTTGTAAATTACTAAACACGGCAATATAGTTACAAATGTATTCACAATCCCAAGCCTGGAAGTGTGAAAAGAAATTGATTAAAGAATTAAAGTCAATCTTTAAAAGTATAAGCTTGTATGATCTTGTATAGGAGATCGCCTGATTTCATTAATTTTTTCTATGTCAAATGTCCAACTATATACAGTGTGAGTTTAATCCACCGTACATAGGAAACATTTTTGAAATAGCCATCTGTTGACTGATTGGACTAGTTTCACTACTAGGCTAAGAGTAAGTCCGATTTGGAGATTTTGCAAACAATCTTCAGGGTGTTACGAACAACAAAAAATAAAATTTGCGGTATTCTTACGCGCAAGGGTGGAAAAGTTTGTCAGAATTGGCGGTCTGTCATTATTTCTTAAATCTCTTTTTAATTAATATATAATAGCAGGCTTCAAACATCTTTTGAATATTATGCAATAGAGAACTTTTAGACGCTGCCCCACTGGCTTATCCTGACGGCGGGGAGGAAGTGGCGGGGGTTTGACCTCCATCGCGGGCATTTTTTTTAACATGGTTAATATTCTGGATTGTGGGTTGAAATAAACCTCACCCCCTTCCACTTTCTGGGAATGCTTATGCACCGTCCTGTAAATTTTTAATTTAGTGACCTTTTACCCTAATACAGCGTTAATAATTGTTATTATCTGATTGATGACATTACAACTAATGAATGGTTACGAAGCGCATCCATTTTTTTTTATTTTTGATGGAATAGGGTAGGCAAGCCAGGTTCCACTCAGCGTTTTTCGTAAAATTATTACAAAGTTGTAACCTAAATTCGTAAGAACATTCTTTGCAACCTAGTAGTAGTACTTTTTATCTTTTTGTGTTTAAAAACGGCTTGGTTTTGGGGGGAGGGTTGCCTCAGATGATGTCTGGCCCTGAACATTTGGTAGTTTTAACATAAAAACTATTTGAAATAGCACAAGGGGAAGGGGGGTTGATGGGGTCATAACCCCATTGACCTTTTGTTTTCCTGTATACAATTAAATTTTGATTGTCGAAACTCTCCCCACCTCTTAGTACACCCATAACCCCTTATAAAATGTTTGCGTACGTTACCGAAACATTGTATTTTCTTTCACTTTATCTAATAAAAACACTGAACATAAGACACGTTACGAGTTTCACTGGCACAAAGTCAATATTCCTCTTTTTATTGTACAAAAATAAGTAGCCTAGTAATTACTTGTGGTGGGTCACGGACTTCATCATATGTTGCCCCCTCCTATAATCTGGTCTTGGGAAGAAAGATGAATTTGAATATAATATTCAATTTTTGTTGCTTTTCTCAAGTCATTACAGGACCTGGGAACTTGAGGGGAAGGGGCTTGTAGTCACCGGCCCCCCCCTGGAGGGGAAGAGAGAGAATGATAGGTTTGTCTTATTGTAGGAATTTTGAAGAGATTGGCTCGTATTTGCACCATAGAGTGAGAAAATAAGAAAAACTCAGTCCAGCAGTCCACCAGAATTATGGGATGAGCTCAATAACTGACTACTTGTTTTCTTTCGGTTTTCACCGGAAAGCTACAATTCGAACTTAAATCAACACTCAATAATAAGCTGACAAATCCGAAGAGGACACCTACTCTGTTTTACACGCGCCTAGCAGTGCTTGCTCAACTTCGGTATTCTGAATTGAAACAGGTGCATGAAAGGCGAATTACCTTTGTTTTTTACATAATAACCTAAAAGTAAATCTCTGATTCCATAATTCTATTATCTTAGTCTACTTCTTAAATCCTAATGAATCCAATGATTTGTTAGTTTGATAGTTTTATGTCCCAAAGCTACACCATGGACTATCTGAGACAGGACCGCCGGCTTTACGCGACCTCTGAACCACGAGACACTTACAAAGGAAAACAACCGTAGCGTACAAGGGATTCGAATCCTCGCCTAGTGAGTCTCCAGACTGACGCCTTAGCCAACTACGCCACTGGGATGCTATGAAATCAAATGAATAGAACTACGTTATCCAAAATGTTTATTAATTCTTAAGAATACTGGGCAAGTATTTGATCTTAGTACGTATCTAATAGATCAATGATAAAGTTCCTAAAAAAAAGTACACCTTGTACTAAGAAATGAACAGCTAAGGATACTGGTCCTAGATCATCCTCCAAATTAGGATTACCGAAATTTGTCCAGTTTCCCTGGCTCGCCTAACTAAGCGACTAAATAAATACATTCTTATGTTGATGTCTTCAATTTGGATGTCGTTGGATGTATGCCCGAGCTGAAGTACTGGCATGTTCACCGCATTTTCATAATGCTAATAGCATATCAATGCACTCCGAATTTGAGTATCTGATTTTTTTTTTACAATTCCGCGCTTGAATGTTTTCGCGAAATAATTTCAGCCGAAGTAATATGGTTTCTTTGGGAAATTGCATTTAAGAGTTTGGCGAGCTTTCTTGGCGAATGCTATAGATTACAATTCACTTCTACCCAATTTATTATATGCGTAATCAGTTTCTAGCCAAAATATGAAATCATTCCGTTCAGTCTATTCTGTGTTGAATAGTCATAAAACCAATAATTAAACTTATTTTCTTGGAACGAAATACTGCCGTAATAAATCTTATACTAATTTGGTTCAACAAATGGAATATCGCGCCAAGTGGGCATGTAATCTTACACAGAAAATTGGCTTCCACCAACTCATGATTGGCTGAATCAACAAATATAGTTCGCCAGAAAAATTAAAAAAAACAACCATAAAATTCCATTTTTTGACCCAACGATGATTTGCAGATATGATGACAATGATATAAGGATTTTAAAAATGTATCGGAAGTGCGGTGGATTAAATTCACCCTGTATATATATATATATATATATATATATATATATATATATATAGGGGCATGGGAAATTTTTACCTTAGGCTAATTTCCATACAGAAACAGGTAGTGTTTAGGGCCTACGTGGATGGAGCCTCCCTTGAAAAAGTTCCATCACGTTGTGTCCCTTTTCCATTCATTGCACTATTTTCTTCAAATCCACCCCGTTCTTTATGTCCAATTGTTGGTTTTTAATTATATGCTGTATTGATGTGTATCCTGTGACTTGTTAAGCTGATTGTTGTGTTCATTTTTATTATTTTTAATTTTAATGTTTTACTGTGTTTCTGCTATCTCTATTTCTGTCAATTTCCTGTCATTTTAATTCTACTTAATTTTCCTTACACTTTCAAAAATTACTATATATCATCATCATCATCATCATATTCAACCATTATCTATCCACTGCTGGATGAAGGTCTCTCCAAATGCTTTCCACACAAGTCTATCCTGAGCAATTCGCTTCCACGTCACCCCAACCTGTTTTCTTATTTCATCCACCCATCTAGTTTGAGGACGTTTTCTAGGTCTTCGGTGGTCTCTTGGAATCCAGTTCAGAATTTCTGTTGTCCATCGTTGATCAGTTCTTCTTGCAATATGCCCAGCCCATCGCCATTTCAGCCCTTTTACTTTAACAATGATGTCCTCTACTCTAGTTTGCTCTCTCACCCAAGTGTTCCTTTTTCGATCTCTCCTAGTTATTCCAAGCATGCACCTCTCCATGCTCCTTTGCGTTGTCTGTAACTTTCGTATTGCTCCAACTGTTAGACTCCATGTCTCTGATCCATAAGAGAGGACTGGCAATACACACTGGTTGAAGACCTTTCTTTTTAGACACAAAGGCAATTTCCCCTTCAGGATAAAACTGTTTCTTCCAAATGCACTCCAGCCAAGTTTAATACGTCTGTTGAGTTCTTTCATAATGTTGCCATCCATTGAAATCAGCTGGCCAAGGTAAATATATGAATCAGCAATTTCTAGCTCAATGTTGTCAACTTGTATTTTTGTTTCCTCTACGAAATTATTGAACATGATCTTAGTTTTTTGTAGGTTCATCTTGAGTCCAACTTCTTTACTTCTAGTTGAGAGCTCCTGTACCATGTCTTGGAGTTCTGATGGGTTCGTTGAAAAAATAACAATGTCATCAGCAAACCGCAAATGATTTAAATATTCACCATTTATTTTTATTCCCCTGTTATTCCAATTTATCTGCTGAAAAATCATCTGTAAAGCTGAAGTAAAAAGTTTTGGAGAAATGGTATCTCCCTGCCTCACACCTTTACCAATTTTGATAGCTTCGGTATCTTTATGTAACCGAAATTTTGCACTTGCATTTTTATACACACGTTTCACCATGTCAATGTACACATCCTCGATGTCTGCTGATCTTAAAGAGTTGATGACTGCTGATGTTTTAATAGAGTCAAAGGCCTTCTCATAGTCAATAAATGCCACACACAATGGAAGTTCATATTCATGTGTTCTTTCAATTAATTCTCTTAATACTTGAATATGGTCCACTGTACTGAATCCACTTCGAAATCCAGCTTGTTCTCTTGGTTGAGCTGCATCTAATTTTTTCTGCAGGCGATGTGTTAGCACTTTTGTGAAGATTTTATAAATAGCAGGTAACAAGCTAATTGGTCGGTAATTTTTTAAATCCTCTTTATCACCTTTTTTATGCAAAAGAATTACTGTTGCAGAATCCCATTGGTTTGGTATGTTACCACTGTTGAGGCATTTGGTAAAGAATTTTGCGAGTATGTCTTCTACATGTTCTCCAGCTTCTTTA
>QLNU02015360.1:199589210-199616248 GCA_006491805.2 Dysdera silvatica
CTCTCACCCAAGTGTTCCTTTTCGATCTCTCCCAGTTATTCCAAGCATGCACCTCTCCATGCTCCTTTAGTTTGTCTGTAACTTCCGTATTGTCGCATTTGTTAGACTCCATATCTCTGAATCATAAGAGTGGACTGGCAATATACACTTGTTGAAAAACATTCTTTTTGGACACAAAGGCAACTTCCCCTTCAGGATAAAACTGTTTCTTCCAAATGCACTCCAGCCAAGTTTAATAATTTAAATAAATAAATAAATAAATAAATAAATATATATATATGGCCTGCAAAAGGGTTGCTGGTATCTAACTGGAAGGAGACCCACACGCTGAACGTATGTGACGATGTGTGGAACCGGCCAGGCCAGTAACCTAGTGTCCTACCCCGCCTTCAAGTGGTGCAGGCTGGGCTTTCTATTTATGAGGCAAATTAATATTTGCTACACGGATAGAAAGGCGGAAGGGGAGGGCTAATTCACCAACCCGTCTAGCCAGCGTGGTGAAATTATGGCTAATTCCTCCATTATGTTGACACACCAGAAACCATGGCCCCTAGTCTCCAGGTGCTGGAGTGCTTCTGAAGCAAAACTTCAGGAATTGGAAGAGGAACTAGACAAGATCAAATGGGACATTGTAGGACTCAGTGAAATTAGAAGAAAAGGTGAAGAGTTGGTGGAACTGAAAAGCGGACATTTGTTTTACTATAGAGGAACGGAAACTGGAAGAACAAGTGGTGTTGGCTTCTTAATCAACAAAAGAATTAAAGACTGTCTTCTGGAAGTTGAAAGTACATCAGATCGAGCAGCGAGGCTTGTTGTTCAACTAACCCAGCGATACCAACTTCAAATAGTACAGGTATATGCACCAACATCAAGCCATACCGACGAAGAGGTTGAAGAATTTTATGAAGAAATCAAAGAGTTACACACCAAAGGGAAACAACATATCAAGCTCATCATGGGGGATTTCAATGCAAGAATTGGACAACAGGAACAAGGAGAGACATCGGTTGGTAAATACGGATATGGGGAAAGGAATGAACGTGGCGATCAACTCATCGAATTTGCAGAAGCTGAAAACCTTAGCATCATGAATTCATTTTTTAAGAAGAAACCGCAAAGAAAATGGACATGGAAACACCCAAATGGGGGAACTAGTGAAATTGACTATATCCTGGCAAACAAGAAATCAATTATTGAAGATTGCAGTGTACTGAACAGATTTAATACTGGAAGTGATCATCGAATGGTGAGATGTAAAGTGCACTTAAATACTAAATTAGAACGACAGAAGCTCATTAGGAAACAAGTAAGTAAGAGGGTGGATCTAATGAAACTGAAAGTAAATACCGAGGCATTCAAGTTGGAATTAAAAAATCGCTTTTCTGCACTGGAAGGACTTATTGATGAAAGTGATATCTCAGAAGCAAATGAAAACATTGTTAAGACAATAGTTGAAACTGCTGGGGAAATTGGTGGTGTAACCTGTAAAAAGCACAATAGCAAATTATCTGAGAAGACGAAACAGCTCATGAAAAGGCGAAGAGATATGAAGGTGGACAATCGAAATACCAGTTCCAGGATTGAGTACATAGAACTTTGTAAAACTCTGCGCAAAAGCATGAAAGAAGACATAAGAAAATTCAACTGTGAGCTAGTAAGGAAAGCCATTGAAAATAACAAGAGCCTTAGGGTTGTTAAAGGAAGTTTATCTGTTGGGAAGAAACACATCATTGCATTAAAAGGAGAGGATGGCACCGTAACAAGAAATAGGGAAGAAATACTTAGAAGAGTTGAAGAATTCTACAAAAATCTATACGAAAGTAACAGTGGATTAAACGAAGACATTGAAATAGTCGAAGGAACAGCTCCTAAAATCTTAAAAGAAGAAGTTTCATTTGCAATAAAAAGTATGAAGAAAGGAAGAGCCCCTGGTGATGATGGTATTACATTAGATATCCTAAAAGAAGCTGGAGAATATGTAGAAGACATACTTGCAAAATTCTTTACCAAATGTCTTAACAGCGGTAACATACCAAACCAATGGGATTCTGCAACAGTAATTCTTTTGCATAAAAAAGGTGATAAAGAGGATTTGAAAAATTACCGACCAATTAGCTTGTTACCTGCTATTTATAAAATCTTCACAAAAGTTCTAACACATCGCCTGCAGAAAAAATTAGATGCAGCTCAACCAAGAGAACAAGCTGGATTTCGAAGTGGATTCAGTACAGTGGACCATATTCAAGTATTAAGAGAATTAATTGAAAGAACACATGAATATGAACTTCCATTGTGTGTTGCATTTATTGACTATGAGAAGGCCTTTGACTCTATAAAAACATCAGCAGTCATCAACTCTTTAAGATCAACAGACATTGAGGATGTGTACATTGACATGGTGAAACGTGTGTATAAAAATGCAAGTGCAAAATTTCGGTTACATAAAGATACCAAAACTATCAAACTTGGCAAAGGGGTGAGGCAGGGAGATACCATTTCTCCAAAACTTTTTACTTCTGCTTTACAGATGATTTTTCAGCTGATAAATTGGAATAACAAGGGAATAAAAATAAATGGTGAATATTTAAATCATCTGCGGTTTGCTGATGACATTGTTATTTTTTCAACGGACCCATTAGAACTCCAAGACATGGTACAAGAGCTCTCAACTAGAAGTGAAGAAGTTGGACTCAAGATGAACCTACAAAAAACTAAGATCATGTTCAATAATTTTGTAGAGGAAACAAAAATACAAGTTGACAACACTGAGCTAGAAATTGCTGATTCATATATTTACCTTGGCCAGCTGATTTCAATGGATGGCAACATTATGAAAGAACTCAACAGACGTATTAAACTTGGCTGGAGTGCATTTGGAAGAAACAGTTTTATCCTGAAGGGGAAATTGCCTTTGTGTCTAAAAAGAAAGGTCTTCAACCAGTGTGTATTGCCAGTCCTCTCTTATGGATCAGAGACATGGAGTCTAACAGTTGGAGCAATACGAAAGTTACAGACAACGCAAAGGAGCATGGAGAGGTGCATGCTTGGAATAACTAGGAGAGATCGAAAAAGAAACACTTGGGTGAGAGAGCAAACTAGAGTAGAGGACATCATTGTTAAAGTAAAAGGACTGAAATGGCGATGGGCTGGGCATATTGCAAGAAGAACTGATCAACGATGGACAACAGAAATTCTGAACTGGATTCCAAGAGACCACCGAAGACCTAGAAAACGTCCTCAAACTAGATGGGTGGATGAAATAAGAAAAGAGGTTGGGGTGACGTGGAAACGAATGGCCCAGGATAGACTTGTGTGGAAAGCATTTGGAGAGACCTTCATCCAGCAGTGGATAGATAATGGTTGAATATGATGATGATGATGATGATATATATATATATATGTGTGTGTGTGTGTGTGTGTGTGTGTGTGTGTGTGTGTATATAAACACACAGTGGAACCTCGATTTAACGTCATTCAATGGACAGAAGAAAAATAACACTATATACGAGAAAACGCCAAATCGGGGCAGGAGGATAAAAAAAACTAACCATGAATTAAAGAGTAATTTATTTTACATGCCTTTTATTTCGTCCTTTACAATGGTTAATATATCAGTTTTCTAAATTATTTTCTGTAGAAATCGGTTATTTTACATTGCGTTTTGTTTTTATCAACCTCACAAATGTTTTGCTTTTATCACAGTCACAACTCCAGCAGACAAATACACTTGCAAAATAAATTCTTACTCTTCTTAAGACGGTCTATCCAACAACCATTTGAAGCTGTGAATCCTCAAATTTCTAATTTATAAGCACTTTCTGTTGCTTTCTATTTCAAACCGGGGCCATTTTGTTTTGCAACGTTTGTTTCACGGCCTTTGTTCGACTATAGAAAAAGTACCTTTTTCAATTTTCCCTCAAACGGTATTTATTATGGACTTCATTTTTTTTCTGTTTTGAGCCACTTTTCCCATCTTTTCCAAATTTTGCTCCACAGCATCCGCTTGCTTTAAAATCGCTTGCAAAGTTGAATATAGAATTCCAATTAATTTAGCAAAATCAGTTTTGCTGCCATTGTAACCTTTGGTTTTGTTGATGATCCCCGCTTTCTCGACCAAAGAAAATAGCTTTTGTTTGACGCTATACTTTCACCATCCAGAGATAATGAAAATTCCCGAAAGAATATGTAATCGCAACTACAGAAAGCAACAAACAACAAAAATCCCTATGAGATAAAAGGGGTATCGGTCAGCAGAGATTCTAAGGATCTATCCTTTGTCTTCATATGACCAAGGGGAGAGTGGTGGATAGGGAGAAATTAGAGATTGCTTTTTTTCTTTTTACACAGAGATTGTTTGTTTGTTTGGATGTTTTATGGCGCAAGAGCATCTGGGCTATACTGCGCCAAACATGGTAAATTTTTACACAGAGAGGGCGGATTCCAAATACTACGTATTGCACCGGTTGGCAAGGAATCTTTTCTATCCTTCTTCACAATTACTGACCTATTTTAAAAACTGCATTTTCTTCCCGGAGAAAAAAGTTAAATGTGAGAAATAATAACTTAAAATCGGATATTTTTTTTACATTACCAGTATAGGAAATTATTTGGGACCAATGAAAAATGACATTATATGCCGGATAGATGCGGGGAACGTTAAACCAGGATTTCACTGTACATGTATTTCGTAAGAAGGTGTCCGTTAAGAGAGGTTTTACTCTGTATGGTACCCCAGTCATTTCCTGGAGCGTTCTGTGTGCTTGCGGGGCTTTCAAAGTTAAGCTAAACATCAAGGAAATATCTTCTAGAAAAGAATCCCGACTAGATTAATTCAGAAAGGACGCCCTTACGAAGACAGATTTTAATGAGACGTATAGTTCGTTCGCGGAAAGTTGACCAAGGGTATCGTTAGAATTCACGGGAGCTGACGTCACAAACTGGCTAGTTCATTACAGCAGAGAGGAGGACGTCATTTCGGAACTGGTTTTTGGCGCAGATAAACGTTCGCTAAAAACCAGTTTTGAATTGACGTCCTCCACTCTGCTGTAATAAACTAGCCCGTTTGTGACGTCAGCTCCCGTGAATTCTACCGTTACCATCGGTCAACTTTCCGCGAATGAACTATACGTTTTTCCACATTCCGCCCATGAGAAACAGGGCCGTAGACTGAAGCATGATAGAGAGGGAAGCGCTGAAAGGAGAGGATAATTCTTCTTTTGATAAACTGACATAATAGTTTCTTTCTATGAAGTATACATACACCGTATTCATAAACAAGCGCCATTAAAAATAATGCAACTATAATATATAAAATTCAGTTCAGTAATTGATATTTAAAAATTTCTCTTTTTTTGCCACCCTTTATATTTTTGCGCCATTAAAATTTGGCGCCCTGGGTACTTGCTCGACATGCCCATTTATAAATAACGTCCATCTCTAGCACGAGCTAGTATGCATAAGCGTAGAGAAGTTGATTCTGGCGATTTTAATCTTCAAACACTCTCCTTCTTTGATGTGGAAGTTCCAGATTGATATGTACAGTTAGGTCTACTTATATGTATCGAAGTGTTATGAATGTGAATCTGCTTGGACGTTTCCCTTAAACTTCGTAACACTCATTAGCTTCAGCATGGATATATCGATACTCACGTATATCAGATATTTCCGCTGTATTTTATTAGCCTTCCCCAGTGATTTATTAATCATATTCGTTATATTGCTCATACAAGGGATTTTGAATCCTTTAAAAGCGAAAGCCTGTAAGTGTATTCAGAGTTCGCTTGTTATGCCTCGACTAGCACACTGTACGTATGGGAATGGTCTTCGAAAATAAAATAGCATGATAACCGACTGTTTTTAATTCCCAATATATTGACTTTCAAGTCGATACACGCTAAAGTAAATATAGCATTTGCAAATAATATTTGTTTTCCTTGATCTCGCGTTCAGCTGACCAGATATTCAGTTTGCTATAGCAGTTTTCTTGATTTTGTATTTTGCGTCCCGAAACAATATGGCAGATCATTCAAAATGGCTTAATAAAGACCTTCGATCGATGATATGTTTACGCATAACCAAGCTCGTGGGGAAATCGATTGGTTGAATTTTTACGGTGCAAAGGAAGGGGGGTGGGCATTTTACGCCAAACAAGGTGAGATGGCACATACGGCTTTACAATAAAGCAGGGAAGCGAACCCAAGGTGGAGGGCTCGAAGACGGAGGTGTTCGTGACCATTGAGGATTAATAACATGTGGTGGAGTATAGTTAACTTAAACCACGGGCGCCGTTAGCGGGGGGGACAGGGGGGACCCGTCCCCCAAGTGTTGGTATTAGGGTTCCCTGTATCCCTTCGATTTCAAACAAAATGCCTTATACTGGTATATTGTCCCCCCGCCCCCAATATTTTTATGTCGTCGGCGCCTATAGCTTAAATGAATATTTCTCGAATTTTGGCCCGTGGCGGCCTATCAAGTGAGATCTTCCGGAAATTTTAAAGGAAAAACAACGAAATAACATATTTATAGTATCGCTAGACTTGAATTGAGCAAGACGGGAAGGGTGGCCGATGAAAGCGACGCTGTAATTCCAAACGGGGCGTGTTATAATACCGCGGCTCGAGAAGGAACGCGTCGACGACCAGTAAAGACTCGATGAGGACAATAAAATGTCTGAAACTGACATCCTCGTAGCTGTCCAAGTAATTTAAGACACTGGGATGAAAAATTCAGATACCGGGTGATTTAAATGCTTTAATAATTATGAACACACAGATTTTTTATGTTTGAAACTGACATCATTCAGTAAGACTTAATGTTATTAACCAGGGTCCCGCAGCTAATTTGAGTAAAATTACCTTTCTATACAGAGAGTTTTTAAATTCTATTTCGTTTCATGATCAAGACTAGTTAAAAAATATTTCTGACAGACCTAATTTTGAAAGTTAAAATAAAAATTAATTTTCAAATTAAAAAAATACGTTTTAATTATTATTAATGAATTGTAAATAAGGTGTCAAAAATTTTCAACATAATTATATAAGTTAATTTTCAGTCTTTGAATCAGAAACCTTTTGTTTACGTTTCTAATTTGTTTCTTCGGAAAAAAGCGCTGTTTAATATCTTTTTGTTTGGTAGGGAATTAAATGATGATTGTGTTGCATCTGCAGAAAATTATTTTTTAAGCTCATTTTTGAGCGAAAGGAATGACATCGAAAGCAATGACATCGAAAGTAATATCGTATCCCAAGCGATTGGCAACTTGAGGTGTAAGATGAAATTCCAGGGAATGTGACAAACAGGACGACCTTTCATTTGAGTGGCGAGTTTCAAATCAATTTACCGTTTACAGTTGCTTTGAATAAATTAGAATCTAATCGATCCCTTTGTGTGTTTGCATTTTATACGCTGTGTTGAAAGCTTATTTTTTTTAGTTCAATTTATTCACTCTCGGCATTGTATGTGGTTAAATAATTAAAAATTATACTTCTTCATATTTAAATGTGATATCACTTTCTAAGGGGGTGTGCAAAAACTACTCAAAACTTTCCGTAGAGTGCGGATCATAGAAGAAGTTAGTACTGTATCCGTATCAGAAACAGCAGGATAAGCATCTGAAGTGAAAGGTCAAAAACAAGTGAAAACCTAATAAATATGGGCAAAAGCATTCCTATTAGACAATTTGTTTCCAGACAATGGAACAGTTTATAGCAGATCACTCACTGGTCACCTTTCGGTTGAAAAATTGACAGCGTTCGATCAATTTTCAAAAGAATTTCCGTCAGAGGAATTCGATGAAATGGAGTTAGCATATCCATGGGCCATCATCAGCGGAGGATTTCTAAGTAGGCACGCAAGGCACAGGCCTAGGGGCAGCACTTATCGGAGGGCGGCATTATAGTGCTTAAACATAAAATTGTCCGAACTCAACAATGTTGAAAAACTAACTTTTCTTTTAATTATTGCCCTGTTTCCCCAATAGCGATGACATATAAGCGACTACTTTAACTTGCCTGCAAATACAAACTACAGAATCGAAAGACAAAGGGCCCTAAAAATTTTGGGCCCTGGTCATTTGCCCAGCCTGCCTATTTATAAATCGAGGCGTAACACGCTTTTTATATATATACTAATAGTAAATGAATGAATAAAGAAAAACTTGACTGATAATGAAAAAATTCATGCAAGGATGCATACGTTGCATTTTTCCAAAATACGCGAAATACACGCAAAAACATCAGAGGCTCCAGGATTCCAAACTAAAATTATTGTGGATTCAAAAAATGTCTCGAATTCACGAAGTCGGAGACTATGGTAGCAATAATTTCGAATTGTATCTTATTAGTTTGAATAATTATATGAAAAATCTCCTTTACATATCAAATGTTAAGAGTATGATATGCGTTTTTTTTAAACAAATATTCCTTTCTTAGTAAAGGAGGGAGGGGGCGGCAGTACAGGCTGTGCCTAAGGGCGGCAATTTTATAAATCCGCCACTGGCCATCATGTGGGTTTTTAAATGGGGCGGATTGCTTGCAAAACATATTTTACTTTTTCATAAAATATGAACCAGAAAATGCAAATATTACAGAGCGATAAAGGTGGCTGGAGTTCCCTAGTCCCTTCCACCACCATGGTCCATCTTAGGACGCTCATGGGCATAATCCATGTTGAAAAGCTGAGCACGGAATTTTCTATTATTCATGAAAAGATATATAACGTTTTGAAGAATTTTTCTGGAGATTTAGTTCTTCAGCAATTAATTGTACGCAGCGAGCTTTAAAATTCTCTTGGTGAAGTGAGCTGTTTACTGAAAATACATCCTTGCAATGCCAATGGCAACATAGAAGCTAGAAACATGTTTTTCTTTGCTGAAGAGAATCTTGTTAAGAAGCATCGCGTCAGAAGATCATTTAGCTATGGTAAGTACAGAAAAGAGCTTGACAGGTAAAATAAAAAATTTACGTGCATATTATATTTATAATTACTAATGAAAACAATGAAGAAGTTATTGAATTATTTGCTTTTCGGAAAAAGAAGAAAATATCTTTCATCTACAAACAAATAGAACGTTTAATTGGTATGTAATTGTCTTATACTATTGTATGTTGCAGTAGAAATATAGTTTAAGATACGACTCACTTGCAGAATTCCCATATTTCCAACGTACTGTTCAAAGCGCAATTGACCACGAAACCTTCCAAAACAGCTGCTCTCAGCAGATGGTACTGGAAAAAAAATATTTCTATCCAGGTATGTTTTTACTTCCGTTTCTATTATATTTGTGCAGAACTGCTTTCTCTTTTGTGTTAACAAGAAACAAAGGATAAGTAAATACAGGATGAAATGAAACTTACGGTTCCGATTCTCGATTAAAGTAAAATAGAACCTGCTTTTCAAATTAAGAACGTTCTGCCCATTCGTATCGGGAAGAGCGGTTCACGCTGCTTCATGAGTCAGTTCCTGAACGATGTGGTAACCCTCTAATGTAAATGCTAGATTTCAATTGAGGTGAACGAATCCTTTCACTGAATAACTTAGTGGCCAATTTTGCGCAACATTTAGTGATGTGCATAACCTTTCATTTATGTGATTTTACCAATCTCTAGTTTTAAGCGTTTAACGTTCATTTTTTGCTTTATTATCAGTGTTTTCGGTTTATTCCATTTTTTTTTACATATAGGTATGCCCACATAATAAATTCACAAATTTAAGATTTAATTTGATCTCGACATTAAATAGATTGGTTGCTTGGTTATATTTTTATGGCTCAAGTACAACAAGGGCCATTTTGCGCCAGACAAGATGGGACAATACATACAATTTTAAGAATAAAATAAATCCAACATACAAAGGTAAAAATACAATAAAAGTACAATGAAAAAACACGATGTAATAATATCAGATGAGATTTTAAAAAACAGTATTTGATAAAAAAAATTAAAAATGATTTCATGATTAAAAGAATCACATAAAATGTCATGAAGGGTAAAATTATTTTGATTAAAATCTTATGACCGTTCCTGGTTAAAATTTATACAAGTGGTTAAAATGTGTAAATCATTTAATGGTTCACCACATGTGGCACACATTGAGGCATCTTCTCCCTTTAAAAGATGTTGATGGGAGAAGCGTGTATGCCCGATGCTGAGTCTAGCCAGAGTGACCTCTTTTCGACGGTCACTCCTGTATCTAGACTACTACATTTCAATTTTTGGTTTAATAAGGTGAAATTTATTGAAACCTTGCCCGTCCCACTCCAACTGCCATTTTTTATATAGATGGAATGAGACATGAGAGTCAAGATCTCGAAATGGAATGATTATATACTCAGGTTCTGCAGTTGCTATTTTTGCAGCGATGTCAGCCTGTTTATTGGTGGAAATTCCAACATGGCCTGGAACCCAGCAGAATTTCAAAACATGCTGTATATTTTTTAAATTCACGAGTTGTTTGTGAACTCCGTGGATTCCAGAGCAATGCGGGATTTTGTATGAAGTCAGGCTTTGCAGAACGCTGAGTAAATCTGTACAGATGACAGTTGGAGATAAGAAATTACCCAGGATGTATTGTAGAGTTAATCCAATGGCATGGATTTCTGTAGTGGAAATTGAGTAGAATTTTGGCAGCTGTTGACTCCGTATGACATTTCCACAGACAAATGTCGCACTGACATATTCATCTTCTTTTGATTCATCTGTGAAAATGAAAGAGCAGCCTTTATACCTGCTAGACAGATCAGAGAATGCCTGTCGGAAGGCAATGTCTGAGGTATGGTCTTTTGAATAGATGAATAGATCCAAACAGATGTCACTGCCAATATCAAATCAAAGATGAATTATATTCGGAATAACTTCTACCATTATGTTTTTTTAAATATCCCATTCACTAGCAGCACTTTCCATTCTCATGCCAAAGGTTGGAGTACATGAGGGACAAGCATTAAAAAATGATATGAAATGAGGTTGATGAAATGATGGCGATTCAGGATGGTCTTTTAATGATAGAATTTTAAAGTAATAGTTAAGAGACAAAGGTTGGCGGCGTAAAATTAATGGAGGTTCTACAGCTTCAGAATATAAACTGGTGACTGGGAAAGTCCGAAAGTCCCCAGTGCACAATCGCAGTCCCTCATGGTGTATGAGGGTCAAGTTGTTTAAGTAACGACTGGCATTCTGAGCCGTAGATAGGACAGCCGTAATCTAATTTAGAGCGGATTAATGCTTTATACCGTTTAAGCAATGATCGTCGGTCTGTCCCCTAGGATGATGTTCAGGGCTTTAAAACACTTGTCCCGCAGATGTTTGATGTGGGATCGAAATGTTAGAGAGTGGTCAAAGGTAACCCCAAGGAATTTTGCCTCCTCACTGAAATAGACAATAAACCGTCAATTTTCAAAGAGTGGAACTTTTTCTGTGTTAGCATGTTGAAAACTGTTGTTTTTTATCTACAATTTTGCATTTTTCACTCGCTGAAATACAAAAAAAACTAATTTTGTTCAATATCTTGAAGGTGAGGTCTGGAGAAAATTGATATTTCTAGTTTTCTTTATTTACATATTATTCAAACAAATCTCTCATAAACGGTAAAGCTCCCATTTGGGGATTTGTAAAAGGTTTCTTGTTGGCCCAGTATAGCCTAGATACTCTTGCGCGATAAAAAATCTAAACAAACAAACAATTTGTAAAAGGTTCTTGGGGAAAAAAATTATTTTCCAGAGCATACAGGACCAGGATTCAAATTTATAAATAGCACATAAAACGATAAAATAATGAAAATTGTCAGTGGCGTACGGTTGCAGGTTTTCAAAATAGCAACCCTGACCCACCTACACCCTTTACCATCTATTTTCTCATCACATCCTTCCACGCAGTCATCAGTAGAGTACCGATGTCTCCACTCATGTCTGTCTTGTATGTCATTAAGCGCAAGTTCTTCTAGCTTTAAGAATTCTCACTTCCATTGCATCAACCTGTTTTATGCATTTTTTCTCTCTTACTTCTTCTTTACCAATTGACTGGAGCAGCTTACTTTCTTCCATTGTTAAGATATATCCGGTCCCTCATCAAGCACTTTTTCCTTGAACTTCGATGTGGTGAAGTCTAATTCGACACTTTTTTTTGTTCAAACTAGAGCCTGTTTTTTGGTCCACAAAGGCCGGAGAAAAGAAAACTTTCCCGGCTGGATTCGAACCTGTGACCTCGGAATTATTGCTCCAGTGCTTGATCTTCTTTATCTCATCCATTGCCTCCATTTCAAATTTTGTGTTTTCGTTATGCTGTATGACCTCTATTATTTATTATTAAACCTAGGGGCATTCTCAACATGCGCACTGCTGTTGAATAAAGTATTCTCGCTATTTTTTTTCGCTCTAGGCACTGAACATTGTCATCCATATATTAGACAATGTTCAACTTTTTATTCGTAGATATTGCTCGAGTATTTTATTGTATATTTTTGTCTACCAATATTCTCCACATGAGTGTTTCTGAACTGCAGGACCGCGGGAGATTCCAGTGGAATTTGTTATTTTAATTTTATGAGCTTTTTTCATAAACATTTCATAGAGGAAAATAATAGCCGCGAATGCATCTGGAAGCTCAGACATAGAACGCTTAAACAACATATATGCAACAACTGCAAGAGATCAAGCCGTGTATTTTTAAATGTGTGAGTATTCATGAACGATCGACAATTTTCAGCATTCGAGATAGAGTATACCGCTCATTATGACAGGTCATAAACATTGCATGTAAGCCGCTGACATAATGTGCGGTGGATCCTCTGTTAAACCCGAACAGAATGACATCTGTATTGCGAATATCAGTGACCAATCAGCAAGGAAGTGCATCAGCAAAGTGTATATTAATAAGAGGAGTATAACGATACTCTTTATGATTATGCCATAATTAATTATTCATATTTATGATAATTTAATGTATGACCTTTAAAAAAATGCCAAGGTTTTTACGAATAGATTTGTTGCGACCGGGCCTTCGTCTTATAAAGAATTTAACGGCCCGCGGCCTTATAAAGGTTGAGAAACACTATCCTATAGTTCGTTCACGAAAAGTAGTCCGATGGTACCGTTAGAAAATAACGGGAGCTGACGTCACAAAGGGCCTAGCCGATTACAGCAGAGGGGAGGACGTCATTTCAGAACTGTTTTTTAGCGAACGTTTGTCTGCGCCAAAAACCAGTTCTGAAATGACGTCCTCCCCTCTGCTGTAATCGGCTAGGCCGTTTGTGACGTCAGCTCCCGTTATTTCTAACAGTACTATTTGATTGCGTTTCGTGAACGAACTATATATAACTCTCCATTTTACCTATATGGTCCATATGTGTATAAATTGGGCTCCTTACTTTATATTTGATGAGAAGAGTACAGGGACATTATAATAGAAAAATAATTTTTGACTTAGTGGGTAATTTTTTACCAGATTACTTTTGTTTTTTAGACATATCCTAAACAAAGAGGGGGATCACATTGTATTTATAATAATTAAAACGGATATAAATTGTAATATTAACATTATATTCTCCGCTCCGAACAAAAATGTACCAAAATACGATCTTAAAATAAATATTATTATAAATTAAGTTATGCAATTCTTTCGTTGCATCGTTCTTTTTCCAGCAGCGAACTAGAATCCCCTTGACATGTAATCAAGATGTTATTTTTTACAATATAAAGATCTGAAGATGAATTTTAATATCTGGTTGGGTCTATCACTACAACCAAATAAAGTCTGCAGAAAAGCGTAGATCGAAAGCCTCAAGGTAAAAAACTGAGAGATAGATCAAGAAACGCATGCAGAACTTAGAATGATAGATATAAAGAAGAGGGCAAAATGCGAAGAAAAGATTAAAAGACCCTTGGCAAATAGCGATCTTTTTTAAAGGCCCTATCTTCCCTTCCCTTTACGATTAAAAAGAAATAAGGAATGGAAGATTGCATCTTGTATTATATGTGTGTATGTGTGTGTGTAATACGAACGCAATGTACACCTTGAATATTTATTATTTTTAAACGAAAGCCACATCCAACAGAAACAGGCTCTGAATACGCTAAAAGCTTTGAGAAAAGGTAAACGAATCATGAGTGAATTTTTAATTAGGCGATAAATTCGTGTAGTTCAATAAAATCACCAATTCTAAAGAAAAACGCAGTTGACAGATAAACGATAATTATCTCAGTCATATTTTGTTGCAGGTGACCTTTCTGAGTGCTGGTTAGTTAACCAGAATATTTCATGTGATTAACTGTTCATTCAGTTGCTCGAGAGAGATGTCTGCATTTTTACATCTAATAAGAACTCTGCAATATGAATAAAATACTCCCATTAATATATCAGGCTTCAGAATGGTGTGCGTGGGTTGTTCGCATTCGAATAACTATTTTCTGAGAAAATATCAACTGGAAATTACGCGGCAAAGCAGTAAATAACGTAAGACACGTTCAAAAAATAATTACAAATATTATGATCAACATTGGTATCGGAATACGTATTCAATGAAGGAGAAATCTCAATAGAAAAATGAATAGAAGTATTTTAACCTTTAGAGGAATGCTTATTAGATATAGATTATAGATATAAAATGCACAATTAATTATAGATTATTTATATATTGATTAAGTGCTATTAATTAATTAATTAATTAATAGGTTAATGAATGATATGCCTATTTAATATTTCACTAATAACTTAAGTTATATACTCTCATTCGAAATAAAAAATGCTATCTGGGTTGATTTAAAGAATTAAAAAATATGTAATGGAATTGATCGAATTTAAATAATTAGGGCTGAAAGTGAAATGTATCAGCTTTGTCTTTATCAGTGCGGCTTTGTAAATGAGAAATTAGGTAGGGTTCAATAGGGCAAACTCAATTTCAAATAGTGCATCACGTCAGTGGAAAATTGTCGTCATTTTCTCAATACGAGCAAGGAGCATTCTGGAAAGAAAACAAATACCCGTTTCTACGCGAACCATGTCAATTTCTACGTCAAGACAGACGTTGAAGTCTAGTTAGCCGATCAGTAATAATTCACAACTGCCGTTACCATATGATACAGAATAGTTAAGCTTGTGTCACTATTTCAACTTAGAAAATTTAACGAATACCGAGTGGTTAAATCAAATATAAGAAAAGGTATTTTATTTTCTCCTCAAAGCCCTAATCGATGAATCCACGCTCACATACTGAATATCGGGAAATACAGTGCTTTATTTTTCCTTTATGATTACGTTCCATGAACTTTTTAATTAGCACGTTTATTAAAATAATTATAGCAAATAGAATTTTAAAATAATTTGTTTCATTTCATTTCAACGAAGATTTCTAAACATTTCTATTTCATCTGCCCTGAGACCTAATAATAATATTTACGCAACTTTCATTTCAATAACGCCTTTCTTAACACCTTCCAGAAATTTCAAAGAACGGAAATAGATCACTTAAAATCTTTATTTGAAAAATAAGATCAACTCACAATTATATTACAATATTCATAAAACTACACTGCTGTCCAAATAATTCATAAAAAAAAAAAATAAAAAATCACGAATAAAATAAATTCAGTGTATTTAAATATACTTTATAGAATGAATTCGTGATAATTATTTGTTGAATTCTTAAGGTGAAAGGGTCATTTTGCGCCAAACAAGTTGAAGTCGCACATGTGGTTTTAAAATGAAAGTAGGATTAGACTGTATACGAAATTTCAAAGCGTATTAAATAAGCTGAAAACGATAAGCTGGTGCGATAGAGTCAGACGAGAGAACAAAACAAAATGGGCTCGGCTGGGCTTTTCGTGATAACAAAGTGGATTGATGTACAATTATGTATTATAAACCATAATGGATTTCCTGTTAAAAATTACAAAATATGTGCAACATCGATACAACAAACGCTAACAATGCACATCAGAGTTTAAAAATTGCACCTCTTCAATAAGGTGTTTAATACCCATGAGTAAATACAGGTCCGACATCGACAATTTCTTGTGTGGATAATATTATTAATGAGGTTTTGCGGGATTATTCGTTACTCCTGTAAAAGAGCCGATCCGAGGTTCAGAAAGTTACTTATAAAGAAGTGTACTGATGCTGTATCGTTTTACCGCGATATATCTGCGATCTATATGCCAGGTGATATGTTTATATGACCAGCTTATTTTAGATCATTGATACGTCCTCTCTCTTAAATCCACGAGCTGCTCATATTATCGACAAATAGATTGTTAAAGCATTCTCTGTGACTGCTGTTGTCGAAATAAGTGCAATAATTATCAGAACCGTCAGTGAAAGCAATCAACGTTTTTCAGATACATCTTGGGATCCGTGGCGACTCGTCCATGAGAACTGCATAATTGGAGAACCACTTGTAATTTATTTCAAAAATTATAATTTTATTCATTCACCTCATTTGTACTAATCTCGCGCTTAGCTATTCTTAAATTCTTAAGGCCGCTATTCTAGTAGGAAAATCGACTGCTGTTCTCAAGTTCCGTGGAAAAAAATTGAGTTCTGACGTAAATCTTTGTTTCGGCGTTATATCTCATTACGCAAACTGAGAGTGATAGCAGCCGCCCTACAATGACGATTATTTATGTCTGCCTGGTGCTGTAAACAATTCAGAGCTAGCCTATATTCGAACGCTTTACTGGTATCGCACACGTTGTTGTTTCCTTCGGTTTTTTTGTCTGTTCTTGAGTCAGAAACGGTTCATTTATGTTGCTTGTCTGCGTTTTCTTTTTGGAAAAACTACATTTATGTGTGGTGGGGAGGAAGAATTGAAAATTGTTAAACTAGAACAGTTAGATTACTGAAACATTCAATCAGTACCATGAAACCCCGATAATCCGAAATAGAGTAGGCAAACCCGATTTTGTAAAAGCAAAATGTCGGGTAAAGCAATAATTTTTTCATATTAGCTGATGATGTGGCAACAATAGATGTTAAATTACTCGTAAAGAAAAGAATGATTTTCCGGCGCCTGGTGGGACCCGAACTCACGACCTCCTGATTGCCGGTCAGGTGCTCTACCTAGCCTAGTACTTCCTACCTTCCTGTAGCTTAGTAGGTACAGCACCTGACCGGCAATCAGGAGGTCGTGGGTTCGGGTCCCACCAGGCGCCAGAAAATCATTCTTTTCTTTACGAATAATTTAATAACTAAAATGTCGGATAATCCGAAAATTCAATTTTCAGCATGGGGTACAAAGAACAGCATTTATTTAAAAACAACACGTTCAATTACATATTGCTTAATTACTATATTGATAATGGAAACTTTAGAAAATGCATATGTATGTGTTAATTAAGATATCAACTGCTTTAAAAAAAAGTCCGATATATATAAATATTTTCCCGATATCTACCATTTGTATTTATTTATTTCTTAAGGCCCGAGTGGACTAGAAAACAAATATAAGCGTTTTTTCCAAATACTTTGAAAGAGAGTCCACTTAAAAAAAAGTGCAGGAGGTCATTTTCAATTAACTCGGATTTCGGTTAAGCACCGGTAACCTAGGTTTTTCTGCATGTGAGTTTTTTAATATTTTTGTATGTTACGTTAAAAATATATAATTTAGTTTAAAATGCGATTCGTCTGCAGCACTCCCACCTTTCCAACACACGAGCGGCCACTGGCCAGAATGTACAGTTTCCATGTGAGCATTAAGACCTCTCTGAACGTCCAGTAATTGAATTTTGAACGATTTGCGCATCTGGCCAAAAAGTATCTACACCTTAAATTTCACAGTTGTCGAATAACGTTTTCGAAATACGTTGTCTATTTTTCACAAAATGTATAACCGACCTCTAAAAAAATCGCCACAAAATGAATTTTAACGATTACTTCCCAGTAAATACGTTTTCAACGTTATAAATTCACATATTAACGTAATTAAATGACTTAATTTGATTAATTAAATTGCTTAATTTAACCAATTAAATTGCTTAATTTAATCAATTAAATTGCTTAATTTAATCAATTAAATTGCTTAATTTAATCAATTAAATTGCTTAATTTAACCAATTAAATTACTTAATTTAACCAATTAAATTACTTAATTTAATCAATTAACTAATTAACCTAAATATATATCACCAACTTAACATACTCCTTGGCTATTTCAAAGTTAAATCAAAACAATGAAATATAGTATGCCAATAATAAAACCTTCGTAAAATTTGACACTGGTCGGAATATACGAAATACAAATGAAGAAGGTAAAAGATATTTACCATCTGCAAAAATATTCAGACAGGGGGGAAAACCCGAGTGCGGGATAGCTTTGGGGAAAACCAAAGTTGGGGTATAAATACCGAACACCTACACTTCCTTGACACTTTCGCTTGATGAAGGGAACAGTAGTTCTCGAAACGTTGCGAATATTTTTGCAGACGGTAAATGTCTTTTACCCTCTTCATTTGTATTTCGTATATTCATATATGTCCAAATTTACTAGATATGGTAAACCCTGGTCAATCTTTGTACGTTGTTGTCAATAAAACCACTGAGAGTATCCAAATACTAATATATTACGGCAGCCTTTGCAAATTAATGAATTAACGCAATTAATTAAGACAGTCACATTTCAAGATGATACTTTTCCAGACTTCATTTTGAAATAACACGCAAGAAGTTTTATTACGGTATTTTAGGAAGTGTTCGTGGCTTTTGGAAAAATTAGCTTGAAAAAACGTTACTTACCTAGCCCTAAGATGAAAAGTACTACATTAACAATAGCAGAAATTGCACATAAACTTATTGCTAGAATTCTCTGCGTTTCTTTTCGTTTCCGGCTCCCTAAACTCTCTTCTAATTTCAGTGGCCGTGTTTCTGGATGATTATAAAGGAAAAGAAAAACGAAAATTAAGTTACAAAACCTTTAGTCTTCGTTTGAAAATAATGAAATACTTCATTTCGAATGAGAATATTCAATTTTACAGGTAATCGTATCTTTCCATGTTTGATTTTAATAATTTTAGAATATGCACATACGTTACGAAGGATGCACGATTATTGCTAAATAGAACACATGTATATTAGTGGTTGTATGAGATATAGTTTTAAAGGGAAATTACTAGGCAGAGGAATGTAAATTCACACTTTAAATTAGTATTCTTTAATTATTTATCGACGAAAATACGTTATTAAATTTCATGCTTATCAATTAATTAATTAAATTAAATTTTTAATATAAACTTGTGCAAAATTGGTCAAATAAAATAATGCTAGGGGTATTTTCAAAATGCAAAATTTTGTTTATAAAATAATGTTTTAGGAGAATATTCCAGACAGGGACTTAGAGGAGATCTTAAAATTTATATAAAAAGGACACTTATCGGTATAAAAGATAGAAATTCACAAGATAAGAATAGACTTTTCCCGTACTTGAATAGCATAATCAGTGTATTTACACAGTTATCGAAAAGGGGTTATGTAAACCGATTTCTATTCTGATTTGATAGCGATATCTATATCAAAATGATAACTGCTTGATATCGACTGATACGATGAGTAATTTAATCGGAGAAACACACCCTTGAAAAAATGATATCAAGAAATATAAACACGTGAGGCATACACACGCATACATACATCTCGTTTATATATCATATAATTCCATCTTCATTTTTTTTGCCCAGCAACAAGTTTCTTTGATAAATGTCAGTTAATATCTCACTGAGAAAAGTTCCAAATACAGTGAAACCTGTTAAAATGACCACTATGGGAAATTGATCACTTGAATAAAGTGACCACTTTTTAATAGAGAGAACTGATAGTGACTTAGTCATGCCAACACTAAAGTCTGTCGTGTATAGCGACTACCTGTCTATGGAGACCATTGCAACCCAGTTCCAAAGGTGGCCACTTTAAGCAGGTTCTTCTGTACTTGATGCAGCATGAGCTTCTAAGGTAGTATAACTAATATATTGGTCTATATCCTAAAATTATCCTAATATTACATCGTATATTGTAATTCTATTTGAATTAAAAAACGCTATGCTTAATTTAATAACGGCTTAACCCTTTCCTCAAAAAAATTCATAATAGCTTAAACTATTGCATTTTAACCAAATATTAATCAATTAATAATATTGTACTCGTACCTTGACAAAGAAGATTCTCGTCTTTAACATCTGGAGACAATTTTGAATGAAATACCGATCCTACCATTTTGGAAGCAGGCAGAAATCACGGTCTGTTGGCAAATTTTAGGCAGAGCATTCCTATAGCAACATGAGAGAAAACTTTCATTGAAAAATAAGCACTAAATGAAGCATTGTGAAGATGAGCAAATAAATTGAACACTCTTATTTACTATTACTTGGAAAATACTTAAATAAAATATGAATTATTTTCTATATTTCTATTTCAATTTACAATAATCTACACTGTGAACTTGTATTGGGAAAAGAAAATTCCTGAACTTCGAAACTACACGTGTAGTAAGTACCCAGCGAAGTCAAGAAGTGGGCAACTAATGCCTGAAACTACACTGCCTTTTGCACATTTTCTTGATAAAACAACATTAAAAGACACACGCACGATTATAATATTAAAACTGCTCATTTGTGACTGAAGTCTTAGCTAATAATGTCCGTGAGCGCTATAAGGTTAAACACCTGCTGGAAATCATGACCGAGATGAAATATCCTTGTTAAATATCCACCGTTTGATGTAGAAATATTATAAGCAATTATTATTCAAACTATGCAGTTGGAATCTTTATTTTGAAGACCTACTAACAATTTTGAGCCTTCGTTTTCTCAATCGAAATCACATGTTAACCCGATTGTGAGAATGAATTCTCACAAATTCTGCAAAAAAAAGCAATACTCACAAGTTTGGTAATACTAGTAAGAAGGAAGTGTTTACATACGGTCAGAGTACGAATTCGAAAGCGAATTTCCTCATCGCAACAGTTTTACGTTAAATAACTACATTAAACGAATTACTGGTTTAATAATGAGAACTAAATGTGAATATTTACTAAATTCTCCTTTTCTTCGTAAAATGTTGTCAATTACACCCTCTGAAAACTTAGCAATAACTGAAACAAGAGGACTGAAGGCATATGCAATGCTCGCCACAGTCCTTATATAAACACCTGCGGCTCTATCTCGTGAAACAAACCGAGCAAAGCCGAGAGTGCTGCTGGGAAGTTTCTTCTTGCGTCAGAAACCACATGACTTTACGAAAGTTTAAAGAAATTTGCAAACAATCACGATTACAGGCAACTTAGTGAGAAACAACGTTATCTCAAATTCCATGTAGATTCTAAAGATCACTGATAAAATTGCTTTAGCTGATTTCTCGCTTTCAAACCAGATTTAAGTTAATCTAAACCTTTTATATTCCTATTAATAACGTAGAAATCTTTCAATTCCTTCATACAAAACACTCATTCAAAATATTCAATAAGGAAAATGCTAAAGGATCCATACTTTGTTTTTCGAATATTGAAAATTTTACTTCGTCGTTATTTTGCACATTTATTACACTTATTTTTTATATGTATATTTTTTTCTATATCATCAATTTTATATACAAATTGTTATATGTGAATATAACTCTCCGGACAAAATATAGTTTGCGTGACTTCGTATATTTTCATTAAAAAATTACGAATTGAAACATCCATTAGCATAAAAACATTTAAAATTGTTAAATTTATCCCTAATTTATCCCATACTAATATAATCTGTAACTTTTTTCCCTTCCTTTATATATCGAAACCCACTGGCGTAGTCGGGATTCGGTTTTGGTTGTTTTTGGGGGACACAGGCAGGATTAATTGAAGAGACTATCAGACTAAATATTCCCCCTACATAATAATTACATAATTAGTAAATATTAAATTATTATAGATTAAACATTCTTTATTATACTAATTAGTTTATATGTATAATTTTAAAAAGTCAAAAAATCGCTATATTTGCACAGGAGTACTAGAATTAAAGCAGTTAATTGATTTGAACTTAAGAAACAAACAATATTTTTTTAAACATCTAATTAACGCTCAAAATAATACATGATCGGCACAAATAAGATGTTTATTTTTAGCTTGAAACATATTTCGCCAGAAGTTTTCTGTCTTCTTCAGAAAACTTATTGTAAAAACTTTCAGGATAAAAAATAACCATCTTAACTGTATCCCAAACGTATATTGTTTTATTATTTTAAATGGCGTTACACAGTATTTTTATTATACATCGTTCGCCGTTAAAATCTAATTAATACTTGATAATTTATTTAAAATTGAACAGAAAAATAATTGTATGTATTACAATGTTAGACACCAGTTGTTTTTGCAAATGCATTACTTCATCAGATACCCCGATTTATCCGTGTATCGACATCAAAGCAAGGCTATTTAGACGCTCTTGGCCAGTACTATTTCTTAAGTATGTCTTGATGTGCTGTGTAGTCGAAAATGTTCTTTTAACTGACACAGGAAGAGTGGCCAATATTGCAAGAAAAGTGTAAATATTTGGAAATACAGTTTTTTCGCAATTTAAGAGAGCTATGACGGCAGAGTTTGAAAGATTTTCGGATTCCATCCACTTCGTTTTCCAACATCCCACTCTTCTAAAATCGAAGCATTTGAATTCACTAAATCGCCGAAATAGAACTCGATCGCTAGTTTCAAATCGAAGAACTTTGTTTTGATGACACTTTTAGGAACTAAGCACTGTAGACTAATAAGAATTTCTTTGTGCTCATAAAATCTTTCGTGAAGCAATTAAATTATTTCATCGAGAAAGGAAATGAAAACGGCACGACGAAAGTATTCTCCAGGAGTGATCGCGACTGCATTTGATCAGTGTCGTTGTGTTCCAACTGTTGTGGGCAACGAAGGTGATTGCCACCCAAACTGTAGAGCCAAATCTGACGCTCTTTCAAAAATGGCTTGGAACTTTTCTTCCGTCTCTTGTCTCATTTTTTTTTAACTGCTTCACAACTATATCTTCTCTAGGTAATCGCCACTAATAACATGTACCTTGTAAGTGTTAGGACGAAATTTGAAAATTCCTTTTTTAAAATAAATAAATAAATGATATTTAAACGCCCAGGAACATATAAATAGTAAATAAATAAAAACACTCTCTCTCTATGTATAAATATTATACTTCTTTTGATATTTACAATTTTTTTCTCAAGTGCAAACAGTTTTGCTTATTCCAGATGACAGTGTACCTCAAGATAACTATGCACTGTATTTACCATGTTCCATTGATGAGGTAGAGTTCTCCACAAGACGAAACCTTCCTCTTTGGCAGTCCTCTTTGGCAGCAACGCCAAAAAGATTAAGAAGCACCAAGGCGTTTCCATAGATTCCAGTCATTAAAAGAAATGCCACAAAGTTAAAAGGTGTCAGTGCCAAAACGGTTAGTGCTTCCCTCAGCTCAACGATATACAAATCAATCAAATTAGTTTCTTCAACCAGGATCCAGCATGACATATAACAAAATAAGAGAACTTTGAAATTACCTCAATATGTTTTAGGAACATTATATTTAATTATGTGACTAACGAAAATGATTGCAGAAAATGCTTATTCAATTAGAAAATGCTTGAATTTTAAATTAATTTGATTTTTATCAGGAAAAATATAATCCCTTAAAAATTCTATATATAAATAATGTACATATAATTAAATTTCTTTTCTTTTTAAAAGCAGGACCCCCATAACATACTAACCCACCTTTTTGTTTTTGTTCTACATATTATATTTAGTTTTTAAAAGCCCACATTTAACACAGAAATAAAATAATTTTGGCCTATCGGGGCATCCAAAACTTTATAATTTCTCTCTGCAAGGTGTTTAATTTTTGATCAACGTTATGGCCTTTTAAAGGATGAAAGTTAAACAAATGCATTACAAAGTTTAAACTTTGAGCTCAATTTAGACCTCGTAGACAACACATATGGGCATCTGCAAAAATCAGGTCACGGCCGGATTCTGGGCTATCAGAGTGACCACCTTTCTTTAACATGGCGGACGCCATGTCAGCCAACGTTAACATGAGCCAAGTTGAAGTTGGCTAATAATTGGCGACCAAAGATTCTGGCGGTCCTTAACCAGCACACCAAGTCACAAGATGGCGAAATGTGAAGAGCCATCGAAAATCGGCAGAGAGAGTTTGCTGCTTGAAACTTCAAAACACAGGCCATCGCCTGTCCATTTTCTTAGCTTCTTGAGGTCTTCGGGTTGACGGTTTCACCTTAAATAAAAATGTAAGTTCCCTTTTCTTTATTTCCTCTTAATTTTAATTAATAGTGCCTCCTTCCCACTAAAATTCTAATATGATTAAGTTTTATTTACTGGTGGTTTTTATACCCCAGTATGAATGACCTAATTGGTAATTGAATTTGGTTTCATAAAATTAAAGTAGTAGGAAGTTTTCATTTGTAAATAAACATATTAAAAAAAGATATAAACCTACGAAAGATATGATTAAGAAAATCGGTTTTGTTAAGGAAAGAAGTATGAAAATATGGATGTTTTCCCTATTCAAAAGGGAAATTTTGAAGATATGTATTTTGTACTAATACGTAATCATGAAAAAATTGTTACTGGCCCCAATGCTTAAATAAAAGCTACAGTTTAAATTTTAAATAACGTTCTTACCTTTTTTTATTGTGAATTTCTGGGTTTCTTTACTTTTAATTGCGGATTCTAAATTAAAATAATTAAAACACAATCATGCAATGTACTTAAGCTTCAATTTTCATAAACGGCCTATTTACTGATCTCGATAAGTAAAACTAATAGTAAACATTATGGTAATGGGGTTGTAATATTCTCAAATAAGTAAACTGACTTTAAATTTGCCGAACTAATTATAAAATACTTTTAACTTCATTTTTATTCTTTCATTCTAAATTACTAATCCTAAATTATAACTAATTAAATTAAAACTTTACAACCCTGTTTTCAACATAACATAAGTATTGAGGTAGAATATAGATCAAACCAAACAATCCGCGGCTGACATACAAGGCCACTAAAAAGGTGAACTTCGATAAAGCAGAATGCAGCTGCTTTGCTTTGGAACCGTTTTCACGATTTTCTTCTATAATTTCTTCTAGTGAAGATACTACTCCAAAGGAAGCTTCACAGAACATAGAAATACTCCTGAAGCTTGACACATCCCGTGTCATAATATTTTTTCAGACTTAAAGATGATTTTCCTGGTATTTTCAAATTATTTTTAAGGATTGCGCTCAGTCGTGCTAAATTCCAAAAAAATAAACATTCCTTGACTATTCCAAGTGCATTCCTCATGATCAAAATTTTTACAGAGTCAACAAAACACACATTCAATGTATGAGATACGTAGTAAGTGTAAATCACTTTGAGATATTCTTGCCTAATTCGGGCTTGACCACCGTGGAAAAATCCCTTCATTGCTCCTGCTCCATCGTATCTTTGCCCACTCATGTGCACTGGCGCACACAGGTGGGTGTTGATGGGGTTGTAACCCCCCATTGCAATGAAATTTTGTATATTTAACATAGGAATATGTGAGTTGTAGCTCTGTAACCCCACCTCATTGGGCCTATAACCTCCCCCCTTATGAACTTTCTGCGTACGCCTATGCTCATGTGTAATAAATCCAGACCAAGATTCCGTAACTGCGTCTTAATGTGGTGGCCAGTCCTTTCCTCGTCACAGTTTATACGGGTACAAACTCCCGAAAGTCTCACCGAAGCATACAATTTTCATCAACAAACCTATTCATATTTTTAGCCAAGTGCCCGGTATACTTTCATTTCATTTTAAATGATATAATCCCAGCTGAAGGGGGGAGGGGCAATCACCCCCATCGCCCCTCCTTATATCCTCAGGTGATAGGCAATCGAATTTTTTTTGTAGAATAGAAAGCATCGAAAATATTTTCCAAACTATAAATGTTTTGGAGCACGTAAGACGTATTTCAGAAATCAACGTTCTGTGAAAAAAATATGTTATTTATGAAATGCAATGAAATGGGGGGAAGAAACTTTAAAGTAAAGGTAAAAAAAATTTTTTTTTTTTTTTCCTTTATCAAAAAATTAGCCAAAGATTTCGGGAGTGGTCCGTGCCATGCGTGTGCCCCCAATTTGGCTACGCTAGTTAAACGTACTTTAATTCGTATACTATAATACATAAACTTTCTTTGGACGATAGATGGCGCTCCGATCAGTTTCAAGGGCAATGCAAACACAAAATTTCCTGTATTTGAGGAAAATATGGCGGCGGCGACACAACAACAATAACATCGCACGGAAAGACACTGAACATGCAATCAACAAATTACGACTCCACGTTAATACAATTCACAAATGCACCGTTAAGTGGGACATTAAAATTAATAACTCTAAGACATAAGCCATTTTATTTAGTCATAAGCAGAAATGCCCCTCAGAATATCAACCGTCAGACACATACACATTGGAGTAACGAGGAGATCAAGCAGCACAAAGAAATCACATACGTTTGTATAAAACTTGCCTCTAACAAGGGAACTATTTTAAGTGCCGCTCATTCTGAATCGAGACCTGCACCAATAGAAAGGTCTATATGAGAAGTGATGGGAACCGAAAGTACATTTGTATGAAAATTAATTCCTGGATTTTTACGATTATAAAATTGACACTGAAATGCAGCTTTCTTGTCATACACGCAAATGTCATACTACGAAACTTTTAATGAGGCGTAGTTCATCCATGTCATTTGGCACGAATGTGGAATTTCGGCTTTGCTTTGGCATTCATGAAAGAAAATAAATGATAGATTCCTATATACAAAAGGGTGGCCAGTGATTTCTCACGTTTTTAATTGCTTCTTAAGTGAATGCGCTGTTTATATAACTCCTTGATAATGTAACGCAAAACTCAGTCAATGTTTTACAGTCAGTTTTAACTTCAGCTACGGAAAAATACAGTGTATTTCACAAAGCAATATAAAATGAAAATTATGCGAAGGAAACTTCAGATTCCTAAAGGTACAACAGCTATCATGTAGCCAGAACCTTTTCT
>QLNU02015360.1:199622273-199636452 GCA_006491805.2 Dysdera silvatica
GTCTAAGATTCCAATGTAAAAGATAAAATTCCTGCTCTATTACCTACTTAAAACTATCACTACTTCTGTAACAAAATCGAAAACATCAGCCGCTGGTCAAACAGCATACTACTACTTCATATGAACGGATTTTGAAAATGAAGATACTATAATATGGTAGCTAATTTCATTCTCTATAAAAAGTACTACTAAACTAAACGCAATAAACAATTATTAGGTAATAAATTACCCATAAAAATATCCCACATCACGTTTGATGCTCATCTTTCCTTCGAACATGAACAGAAAATACTTCAAAAAGAATCATGCTACAATATCGAAATAAATACGATTTTATATACGCAAATTAACATCTATGAATCTGTATTAAAACTGATTTTTGTATTACAAATTATATGATCAGGTACTGCGAAATTAGGCATACTGTGAAATTAATCATGCCACTGCGAAATTAGGCAAGTATACGATAGTTGTTTTGCCACCGAAACGAAAAAGTTAGCTATCAGCTAAACAATATAATATTACTCCATATCAACGGATTTTGAAAATTAAGACATCATATGATCGCCAGTTTTCTCCTCTACAAAAGTACTACTGAGCCAAACACCACACGTAATTTTTGAAATTTTGATCATAAATAATAACATATCGGGTCATGACGTTTAAGACTGTGTAAAATTTTTCCGAATTTTCCATATAAACTAAATTTAATTCAAAACAATTGATACTGCAAATTAAAATATATATTGTTTTATAGAAGGCATATCGACATTTATGGATCTGCGGTCAAAATAGTTTCAGATGTTTTCATTATTTATTAAAAACTACAATAAGGAGTATTGCATGTAACATTGTTGCAGGGCATGTTTGCCCTATATTTTATGTTGGCGGCGACCTAAGGATTTCACAGTATGTGCAATAAAGTATAAGGTAATATATATAATATATTAAGGTAATTTCCCAGTATGTGTAAAAGGATAACACAGTATGTTGTTTTAAAGAAAGACTTACGTGTTATCAATTTAATAATAAATTCATTATTAAAAATTTATAACATTTATTAACACACATTAATCCCTATTGATTGAAAGTGTTGCATTTTTGTTCATTGAGACTTCGTTAAATAGCATCTTTCGTATTGCCTTTTTTTAAAACAGACACTCTGTTGGTACAAAATACATGGAAGAATGCAATGCGACTTCAAACTTCCTCCTACAATCTGAAGTTTGGAAACTTTTTTGTACAAACCTTGTACATCGTTTTGTTTTTTGTATCTTTACTTTCGGAGAACATTCCAAGTTGTCTCGGACGAAATCAATAGCATGACGTGACATTTATATTGTTTTACGTTTAGACCCAGGTCTCAAAAAGCCACTGTACAAATAATATATACAGTAAAAATCGTTTATAACGACCTGCAAGGGACCGTGCAAAGTTCATTATGACCGATAGTCGCTATGGACGATATTTTTTAAAATCATGGTATAATAATACACTTTGGGGTTTTATAAATTGTTTTGATAATAAAAAGTATTAAACTCGTTGGTTTTTAAAATTAAATAAAAATATACTTCATTATAATAAATCTAATTACTGTACATTAAATTATGTTTATAGCCACACTGTAAATACATAGCATGTTTTTCTTAATTAAAAAAATTGCACAAAATATTGAAGTATATAATATAGAAAACAAATATGTGTTCTATAATATTTATTATTTTCATAATACTGATGCCTTCCGTGTTTGTTTAATGTTTTTATGGGCCCTAGACTGAAAGGATAAACTGTGTCCCTAAAGAATGTGGTTATCGCGATATTCGATCAATAAATCATAAGACTTGTTTTTTTAAGGTTATTTTCCTATGAAAATTTCTGGGATATTTGTAAATAAACAAGGTTAAATAACGCTTAAGTTT
Organism: Dysdera silvatica; assembly: GCA_006491805.2. Classification (NCBI taxonomy): domain Eukaryota; kingdom Metazoa; phylum Arthropoda; class Arachnida; order Araneae; family Dysderidae; genus Dysdera; species Dysdera silvatica. The sequence continues at coordinate 199,624,193 of QLNU02015360.1, forward strand.
TAATAGCACAGGGCTCATTCAAAGTCCCACCTTAAAATCACCCCCCCCCCTAGTTCCGCACCTACTTGATCTATGCATAAATCCGGCACCACTTTCGAAAAAATCGGTGATTTTCGTTTGGAAAATTCGTAATGAAATTTTGCTAGAAGATTGGTAATGTTACTCAGTTATTATTTAGTGGTTAAATAGTGGTTGAATTTTTAAGTTGTACATGAATATGCGGTGCGCCCCCCTCTTGCTTATTTGATGCGACTGTTTGTCTTCCTTTCTTTAGTGCTAGAAATGTCATTAAAATACGCGCACCCATGCTTCATATATTTGGGATTTCTGAGTTCAACTATTGTCAACTCACAAGCTTCATTAGCTTCTTTGTGTCTGCTGTGCTCTTGGTCAGTGCTGTACTTAGTTAATTTAGAATTATGTACCATGGTATCGCATACTGTGTACTTCAATATATCCATACACATACATAATATAAACAACCACATCTGCTCTCTGCGAAACATAATAGTACCTACTTACTATCCACAAAGAATCCAAATACATCCACCCTTTGTTATGCCATAGAGGTTTATGCACTAGAGGTTTGGCAGAAAATGGAACTCGGTTCATTTGATTGAACAACGTGCTTACCTTCTCCTTTTATTTGAACGGAAAGGTGTGAATTTAGCGTTATCTTGAACACACGTGGTTTCGATAAACGGTTGTCAAATCTTGTTATTATGCCCGATACGGATATTCCGTGTCGTTAATTTTTTTGGATATTCAAAAAACGGAATTTTTTACAGCTGTTTACAAATTTTTAAATTTTGTAATTTTTCCTCTATATTGGAGCTTTCGCACATTAGAGAAATGTGCAAAATAAAACTATAAATGTACGTGAACTAAACTGACAGCGTACAGTAAAAATTAATCTTTATAAACAGTGTCATTTACATACCGGTAAATACATCCTCACGATACAGATCACACGACCTGTATCGTGCATGGCAGCACTGAAAGATCCCTTTTCGGACAGATGGCGGTGTAAGCGAGAAAACATTCTGCGAATGGAAACGCGCCTGCTTGGGAAAATCTCTCGATAAAACCTTTGGGCTTCCCTGCCATTACCATTACCATTGACGAGACCGTAGACAAAATACATGTTTGCCTTCTCCATATCGTTATGCTGATCCATTCCAAATCACTAAGGAATTTGCATACGAAAACCATCTCTTTTATACACGCGCCTGAAAGAACCCTTTAGCACCTAAAAGCGCCCCTAGCGCGAAACATCTTCGCTTGCGAACATGCATTCTATGATGGAAAGTGTTCGTTTCGGTGTATATCACGGCTGAAAGTTTATTCCATTAATTTTGAAACACTATGTATGTGCGTATTTTTTAATATATTTATATCACCATTTAATCATCAAATTTTATATTCATAGGCCCAGTGGTGAGCTGAACCCTGCTTTTAAATTTTTTCTGGGCTCTGGACTTGCAAAGTAAATAATTTGTCACTGAATGAAGTAAGACGCGATTGCTATTTTTCAGGGAATTGTACCCATGTAAATGTAAACAAGCAAGAAATGAGTAGATATTTACGCAAACGAGAGTATTGCATTACTCCATGACAAACTAAAAGCTTTATCTAAATAATTGCAAGAACACAATAAAATACATGAAATCAGAAAATTTCCAAAAATATGGCATCTGTTCAAGGCATCATTGGACACGCTTCAAAGATTTATTAACAGCTTTAAATGTATATGTTCATGAGATGTGGCAATAGAAATTGTATTACGGCATTCAACTTTTTGTTATAAAATTCTTATTTGTATATTGGGAAACCAATTTAAATGTCATTTATATACACATTTTAGACACACAAAAATATACATGATGAAACAAGGCTCAAGGCGGTCGCGTAACTCAATTTAAAGCCGCCTCTGTCTTGTATACCGTAGTAAAAAAAGCATTAATCAAAAAATATCCCTCTATTCCCATCTCCATTAAAGATAGATGGGTCGCTACCATGAGCACCCATATGAGTAATTCTAGGGAAGGGGGGCTGAGAAAAATTATTACTTTCTTCTCAAGGCTGTCAAAAATTTTAGTGAATGTACAAGATACTAAAATGCTACAAAAATAATTGATACTGCTTGACAATTAGTAATGAGCTAAAAAGTACCTTATTTTAAAATGTACTTGTAAAACCTTTGAAAGTAAATGCATAGCAGAATTAGGCAAATAAAATTTTTGAATGGTTAGGAGTGGAGGCTCGAGCACCCCCGTCCCCCCATATGGGCCCCCATGGTCGCGACCGTCTGACGTTCTAAAAAGTGAGCCGCAATTGTAAAAATTATGGAAACCACTGATTTAGAGTATTTTATAGAAATTCTTTGTCCCTAAACCATTATATGATTCTCCTATGCTAATCCTTGAACTAAGAAACCAAATTAAGGTCCTTACGTAAGGGCATTTGTCTAATTACACCATCACAAGTAATTTGTGTTATTAATCAAATTGACGCTATTAGTTCTATAAGCTAAACTGTGAGGTTTTATTAATGCAAATCTATAAGCATCTTCTTCCCCTCATGTAGAACATTTAGTGGCAAATTTTTCCCTCCTCACTCGTACTCCATCTATTCTTGAATATAACTAAAATTTCATGAAGCTTTTTTACCAAAACATTATGGATTGACGTCTGAAGCTCTGTTTTATAAATCGTGAGCTTTACCTCTCATTTTCTGGTTATAGTTTGATTGTGCATGTGTATTGTTGTGTATAATCTCCGTTCTCAAGTTACGTAATCGGTCAAACTGTTGTCGTTTAATGGAATAAATATATGCAAAAAATTCAAATAATGAATAGTTAATTTAGCCTTACAGTGTGACGTGGTTGTAACAAACACCTTCATCTATCATGCAGAAAAACAGGAATGAATCCACATGGTAGCGAATGCTTTCCGTAGTTCTGCTGATCCGTAAACCGTGAGTTGATTCCCTAGACGACAGATCCCTTGGAAAACTATAAATCATGGCGCATAATGATCTCAGATGTCCTTAAATCAGCTCACATAAACAAACAATCCGGCCAAAATTTTTTCAATACGAATTTAACCCGCGAGCAGGCGCGCGGGATGTTTCACATCCCACAACTTACAATTTGTGAAAAAAACCGTCCACCCTTGCTTTTGAAACTGGCCAAACTCTTTCCTGTTGCCTTCAAAGTCACAATCTTTTTGGGTAGGGCGACAAAGAGAAAATTCCACTTATTGTTCCCTGTAAAATTGGACGTTTTTAATGAAATAATGCTATATAATCAGATGGGGTGCAAAGCACCCAGCGCACTTGCTCGCAGGTTAATGCTATCAGCTTTACTTCTTTAAGCTCAGGGATTAAGCGGCTATGCTTTCGATAAATTCCATAATCGAAGAATATTTTCATGCTTCGTTTCTCATAGCTTCTCTCTCAGTAATTTCAAAAATATTCTTTCTGTGATACATTATAACAATATTCGGGTATAATGTGTTTTAAAACTGGATATAAATTAAGACTTCATACTTTATAAAGCTGGAGTTTACGGGGGAATCAATGGATAAAATTAAATTTAAACACCTACGTCTTATGGTTTAACTCAGGGGAGGACTGGAGAGAGAAAGTAGCCCTGGCATTTGTAATTACGGAAGCCCACTTTGACTTCGAAGATCTTGTGGTTTAGTCTTAATCAGTATAAACCCAAAAAATTTTATTCAACTTTATGTGTGTGTGTGGGGGGAGGGGGGGTATACAGTATTTATAAGTATCATGAATGATATATTTTGACGCATTGTGAAAGTTCAACAATAACACTACAATAATAATTCTGTATAATTATTACAAATAATAGCAGAGTTAGTAGACAATATAAATAATTAATAAATCAATAACATCGAATTTTTTCCACCATACTGCATATAGTACGTAACGTGCCATCTGCACTTATATAATGAATGAAGTTTTATGGAATTACAAGAATGAATGATTGAAGTTAACATGAATTTTGAAAATTGAAGTTAATGATTGACGTTAAATCGGAATTTTGACCAACAATGGCGTTGCTGGACGGATACCTTTAAAACCTCTTAAATTACGATTTTTGCCCTATTAAGGTGGTGAAAAAAAGTCGTTTCATACTAACTAGCTGGTGCTTAACAACTTTATAATTAACTTTTTGCCCTTATCTTGAATAGTTTTCGAGATAGCAGCTTTAAATTCTGAATTTTTCCGCTAGGGGCGCTGCACGCAGTCTCATCTTGTAGTGCATAGTCACTTTACTATACCTACACATCACGTTCATACATATAGCTCTCTCTGTTCGACAGTTATCTGCGTGTATAAGGACTTTACTAACCACCTTGTATATACTTAGGTATTGTATAAATTATTATTTTGTTTTTTTCGATATTCCGCCTTGTTTTTCATTATTCCAGATAGGACTGTACCTATGTTCCAAGATTATAAATCTTCAATATTAATGAGTTCCTCACAAGATTGCGAAACCTTCCTCTTCGACCACAACGTCAAAAGATATGCTGTGCCCAGGGGCGGCTTAAGGAACGGGACACCCGGGCGGTCGCTCGAGGCCTCGTCTTGATGAGGGCGCAAAACTGAAATCAAGTTCAATTTTTTTTTCACTGACCCAACAGTTGAAAATCTCTCTAAAAGGAGTGTAGAGAAATTTTTAGAGAGAGATCTTTAGAGAAATTCCTTCAAAGACTTTTGGCTACTTTTATTGTGTATATGGCTTACTGTGCATCTGTGAAAATCTGTTTTTGCCGAAGGGAAAGGAGGCGCCAAAAAGCAATCCGTGCCAGGCCGCCCGGGTTCAAAATCAACCGCGAGCCTCCCCTGGCATTGCCAAGATATTCAGTGGCTTCCTTCTGTTCAAAAAGGTTCCCATCGGTAAAGATGAATTAATTAAATAGGTTTCACCCAGAAATAATTCAACCTGCCGTACATCAAAATAAAGGGACTTTGAACTTTTCCCCTTTCTTTTTTTGGAACATTAAACTTACTCCATTATGTGATGCGTTAACGAATTAGTTTGTAAAAATCTCATTCAATTACCAAATGCTCGAATTTTAAACTAATTTGAAAATTTCAGGAAAATATTAACCCTTAAAAATTCTATCTACAAATAATATATCTATAATTAAATTTTTTTAATGCACTGCTTAATAATATATAACCTTACCTTTTCATTTTTTTTCTACTTGTTATAGTTAATCTTTAAAGCCCCCCTGTTAACACAAAAATAAAATAATTATTGCCTATCAGGGCACGTCAAATCTAGTAATTTCTCTTTGGTGGATGTTGTATTTTTGATCACCACGGACGCCATTCAAACCAAGAGATTAAACAAAATGCTAGCTGATGTTTAAACTCAGAGCTCATTTCTTGAACTCCTAGGTTCAACAAAGACACCTGATAATTCAGGTCAGGGCCGTGTCTTGGCTGCCAGAATGAGCCACCATTTTCAAACATGGCATACGCCATGGCGATCATGATAAACATGAGCCCAATGAGATTTGGCCACTTTTCTTATTTATTGCACACTATTTGATTACAACATTGGTTTTAATACGCTGTTATAAGCTGATGTACGGCTCTGATGGTATTGGCATCTGGCCACCAAAATATCTATTAACAGCTTATTAAAACTTTTTAAATGCGATAATTTGTTGTGATTACTCTCTATTTATTAATAAGCATTTAATATTATAGCGAACTTATAAATAAATGCTCAATATTAGAGTAAAAATGTAAATAAGTATTATAATTTGCATCACACGTTGCATTCTTATTTCAAAAACTTGCATGTACCAAAAAATTAAAGAACTGAAATTTTACGTTAGCATGAGGGTAAGGGGCATAGGCATTTGCTTATTGTTTCTTACAAGAGGGAAAGGTATAAAGTGACCAAAAATGTGCTTACGTAATACTTGAATGACCCCTTATGCCTGGATAACTCTCCACCCACCTCCTCTCAAACGCAAGAGAAAAGATGAAAAGGAAAACAGCACTCTCGAAATGTATTTCTAAGGGCAAAAATATGTGTGCAACACTATATTTCTGGACACATGAGCCACCACTGGTATTCGATACTATTTACTACTGTTATAAACAGATACATAGAGATTCGACCAAAGAAGTTGTGAGGGGGGATTTATATAATATTATATTATTGGTAGGATCATTTTGTAATAGTTGAAAAAAAATAGGATACTATATTTTTATGCAGATATTAAAGTTATATATTAAAAAAATAAAAATTTCTTATAATAAATGCCATTTCAATTTGCAAATTCATTTATCGGGGGAGCTGAAATCCAACTTTGCACAAATATGCCTCTTACCCAAGCAGCGGCTCTGCATACTGCATATAACTCTACGCCTATGCAGTGGTGCAGTGATTGTAATGAAACCACTGCAGTTGTATTGGGGCCTTTGCCCTTTGTTGGGGGGGACTTGGAAGTCAAGACTCTTTAATTAGCATAATTGTGGGATCCTGGTATGGGGTGGGGGCCTTCTACCAACGATTGCATCAGGCCATGGGCGCCCATACGAGTATTTCTAGGGGTGGGCTGAGAAACGAGTACTTCTAGAGCAGGCTGAGAAAAATTATTACCTCCTTCTCAAAGCTGTCGAGAATTTTAGTGAATGTACAAGATACCAAAACGCTACAAAAATAATTGATACTGCTTGACAATTAGTAATGAGCTAAAAAGTACCTTATTTTAAAATGTGACTGTAAAACTTTTGAAAGTAAATGCATAGCAGAACCGGGCAAATCAAAAATTTGAACGGCTAGGGGGGATCGAGAACCTCCCTGCTTCCCTATATGGGCGCCCATGCATTAGGGTCCAAATTCTATAGCTACGCCACTGCGCTTATGGATGTTAAAGTGTTGTACAATGTTTGCCCTAATCGTCCAGCCATATTAAAGCAATATGACTTTCGTTGTAGGAAGGTAAAAGCTAAAACTCAGTAACCCATATTTCTTTTATTAGTTTTGCACAACATGTCAATTAGCATGCTAAAAATTTTAAAATTATTATTGAAGTCAGAAACCAATTGCTCACATTTTTAAACTTAGATGTAGCTTTATATGTGCTGCCATCTATAATACAAAAAAGAAAATATAAACATAAGGGAACATAGCAGTTTTAAAATTTCAAAAATTCAATTTTTTTTTTAAATTTTTAAACAATTCTGCCATTTTCCATGAACAATTTGAGATAAAAAATATGTTTTTACTTCAAGTAGTTCAGAAGTTATATTTAAATTGGTGAAAACGATATGGCCTAACTTTGCCTTAATTTCAATTTTTAATCGCGTTTTCTCATTTCGCTGATTTTATCATTCGTCCGTAAGATTAAAAAAAAAATATGTGATATATAAACACGAACTTTCCACATACCTTTAGGACCTTAACGGTTATAAAATGAATTAAGCTTAGCTCATTTAATTAAAAATTTCTAGTATTTGGTCCCAAGTATATATGTGAGTTTATGGCATTTTTAGGTATTTCATATTTATTCATTTAAAAAAAGGTATAATTAAACTTTAATTATGGCAATAATGTAAATTTATTTTACAGACATACTTATTGTTATCAATTTTATTTAATAAATTAATGTATACATTGTTTCCTTTTCAAGTTATCTGGCAAGCTGTGTTTTTCAAAAATAATTTCTTGGTGATATATATATAAGTTAATATAAAAAAATATTATAAAGTATAAGCAATAGTAAATGCATTTTTACACTAAGCATAAGTATGTTTATCACATCACCAAATTTTTTTACGGTAATGTAAGTAGTTTTTCTGTAATTGATGATGTAATAAAGGGTAAATTTTACGTTAGATTATAAGTTTAAAACATCTATGTTCCCTTAATCTACCAAATTACCTCATTCTGCCCTCATCTTTCTTCTCCATATAATCTGTCTATATAACATTGTACCATAGAATAATAATTTAATGTTAATTTAATATTATTAACCGTCGGTTTTGTAGCTCAGAAATACTCGGAACTCCCCATAGTTTTAATATAATTTGAATATATAAATCTCGTATATAAAGCACACAACTTACCGTAGAACCTGTCTAAAGTGGCCACCTTTGGAACTAGATTGCAGTGGTTACCATAGAAAGGTGATCACTGTACACGACAGACTTTGGTATTGGCGTGACTAAGTCCCTACCATTTCTCTCTTATAAAAAGCGGTCACTTTATTCGGGAGGTCAATGTCCCAAAGTTATCACTTTAACAGGTTCCACTGTAATTTACTTATTGAGTTAAGAAAGTAATAACTTTTGAAAGAGCTTTATACAAGTCACATTTTCTTTCCATGAAAACTCTTCCGGCAGTTAAAAACACTTCCAAAAACGAAGAATTATGTTTGAAACATATATATTTAGAGCATATATTTTATTTTTATTATCAAATGAAAAGTACTATCATACAATCAAAACTGACATAACCTTATAATCGTCATTACGTCAACACCACTGGAATCGGATTCAAATTCTACGATAAAATATCGATAGATTGGGATATTGCGATGGTCAGAACTGGACTTCCGTCGAGTTGACATAAGTGGCTGAACCGTACGCCTGAGTATTTCGCGAATTTAATAAATATGAACATTTTTATGACGAATCGTCATCGAAATTTCTTATGCGGCAAGACATTAGAAAGTTTATTACACAAATATAAATACTCTATAAATTTGGGTTTTTTTCAAGGTGTGAGTATGAATACAACTTGTATTTGTACATCTATTCACTTATAAAAAAGAAGAGTACATTGATTAAAAAAAATCAATACAGAAATCAGTGCTATGTTCAATTATTGGCTTAAGACACTATTATTCTGAAATTAAATGCATTAACATTACTGAGTGAAAGGTTGTTTTATAGCAACTGTGCTTTATGATACCATGTATAAAAAAGACGCATGGCAGTGCCAAAACTGCACACCTTAGCAGGAGGCTCCAAGATTTTGAAGGCCTAGGCTTCGGCCTGTCCAGCCCATTAGGAAATCCAGCAATGGCGGGACTCATACAAGGGGCAAGCAAATTAATCAAGGATTGATGACGAAGGACACTTTTAGAGGATCGACCATAGGGGACCTTTAAATTGAAAGAAACCAGCAGTAAATAAAATATTAGATGCGGTCCTCTTTAGTCGTCAACCCTTTTCGTTTGGGAACCCTTGGCGGCCTTTTAGATTGGCTTAATGGACAGGTCGGACCCGTTAACATTCGTCGTATTAACCACAAGTGGCGGCTCGTCCATTGGTGCACATTAGCACGTGAACCCCCGAAGAAAAATTAAGAAAAAAAATGGGATGTAACAAGTTAAGTAAAATAAAATATCAGATACACAATATGAAACCGTAATAGTACAAAATACGGAAGTTATACGCATAAGCCGATTATTGCTTTATTTGGAGGGTGACGTCATTAACCGGGATGCAGGGAGCAGAGAATTTGGTATGTCGCACGTGCGATTGGAAAAAAAAAAAACCAGTTTAATACTAAAGGCATTGGAATAGTATAATCGCCGCTTATCGTTCGCACAGTCCTAATTGTGCGGGAGGTGAAACGCAATTGCCTTTTACGACTTTCTCTCTCGCCCGGGCTCTGACTTTGTTTGTTATTTTGTACATTCGGTTAGTTTAATTTTTTTAATTAATTATTATGGTTAGTTTTATTATTGTTTGTACAAACGTGTTAATAGTTAAGATTGCATTTAACAAAATAGGTGTTTCGGAGCTGAAACAATTACATTTTTCAACGTTACTGCTGGAAAAAAAAAAAATAGAAATAAAACTTCATTTCATTGGAATATTCAGTTTTCATACATTATAAGATATGCTAAAAATATAATCTTGAAACATAAAAAAAGGTAAAACCAATTGCTGTAGTGTCACTGATAGAAACGAAATTATATTAAGAAATCGAACAACGTAATAAGCAGTGCATTTCGTTTACTTAAGATGTAATTTTGAAAAATGAAAAAATATAAATGATGAGCAGCTAAATAAACTATGTTTTTAAAGGAGAAATATTTAAGTAGTTGAATTTCCAAACTTCAATAAAATTATCAAATTATACAGTAATATCGTACAGCTAGAGTGCATTATTATAATTCAAGTTTACAACTTTCTAGAAAGAAACGTGACACCAAAATTTAAAAAAAAAAAAAATCACTATTACATTTTTCATCCTCTTTTTTTCCGTTTTAAAGACAAAAAAAGAAAAAGCGTACATAAAACTTAAAATTACGTCTAACAACATTGTGCTGCCATCTGTTGATAGTGAAACGAAATAATGAGGCTATTTTGAAAATTACAATTCCTATTCTGGTACTTATTTTTTATCTGTTATTTATTACTACTTCTATTACCTATCACTGTTTATTAAAGAAATTAGATAAAATGTTCAAAAATTACCATAACTAGAGTTGATGACAGTTGACAACACACCCTGTGCAAAGACACTTTTAAAAATTCAATAAATAAAGGAATATGTGGCACACAGATATATTTTTAACTTCAGTGGCATGGCGGGATCTCAAAAGTGGGCCCTCTCCAATTGTTCACAATGTCCTCCTTGTGTCCTTCAACCCGCGGCCCGCCAACTCATGAAAAAATACAAATTGTTTCACACAAAAATAACGTCCCTGCTCCCTTGGAGTCTGAAATATATATATTTTATTCTGTTGTCATTTTCATATTTCATAATAAATATCTTAAAACACTATAGAACTAAATTAACTCGAGGTTTCCCCTCGATCGTGTTTTACTTTAGTTTTCTAACGTATATGGGCATTGGGTGTAGTTTTATTAATTTACAGTGAAACAGTGATTTTAAGGCGAGTTATACCTGAAAAGTACATTTTCTGATAGCCTTAACCAATTTCTCTGAAAATTGCACCCAATATTAACAGCTATAAAAGAAAACTTTTCGAACAGTTTCAACCTTTATAACTTAATAGATTTTTTTAGTATATCTTTTTTACTTCTTTTTTAAGTGTCATATTTCAAAAGTTCCACGGCAATTGGTGCCAGCAAAAAAAGGCCGACAATCATTGAAACCATGCTTATAAAAATGTTACTGAACAATCATACTCTATTTTCAATAGCTTTTGTTTAAAAAAAAATAAAAACTTATCTGCTATTTATAAATTGCCATTTTTGTTCATTCGATTACCATGAACGCCTCTAAAAAAACATCTAAGATAATATCTTAGATTTTTTTTTATGTTTTAATGAGGAATTATATTATCATCCCTTATTCAAACTCTGAGTAACTTTTATTCATTATTACTGAGTGAATGCTTCCAGAAAAAATTAAAATTATTCGCTGAAAATTGCATCGCAATGGATGTTTTGCGTAATGCAAAATTTCTCAAAAACTGGTTTTTGGGAAAAACAAAATTGAAATTAATCATTTACAAGTCTAAATCTGTGACATGACTACACTCAAACGTATTTTTCAATAATATGGCCTCATCGCGTCGGAATAATAAAACCGTCCTCAGAAAGATGAAGATTTGCTTTATTTTTCAGCATGTAAATAAAAAAAATTGACGATTTCTCCCTAAATTCATTAATTTTTCAGGTATAACTCCCCTTAAAAAAATTTAACTTAGGACACGTCAAATTCTATTGTAAATATGTTGATAAAAACATTTTCCCAACCATCTGACTGCGTGCTCCGTTTCCGTTTTGGAGCACTTATATATGCGCATAGGCTGACGTAGGAAGTTCGTAAAGTGGGGGAGGGGGGGGTTATAGAGCTACAACTCCATATGTTCATACGTATATGTACACAAAATTTCGTTGCAGTGGAAATTACGACCTGCATCAACCCCACTCCTGCATCTGTAAACAGCTGTTTCCAAAAATGAAGTTGATAAAATGAAAAGTTAGGACCAGAATAACTGACGTCCACCTTGGAAACACTTTTAGGATTGCAATATCAAAAATAAGACCTGATATTGACAGGATTGTTAAAAATAAACAGTGCTATAAATCTCACTAAAAGGTTTGATTTCGCTTTACATATTAATAACTAAAAGTATTGTAAATGTTTTTTGCTTCCATACGTATTTTACATTGTAATATATATATACTGTCTCAGAGGCGAATCTTGAAAATATTTTTGGGTGGGCACGCAAAACTAATATAGACCTAAGGAAAAAATATCAATAAAGGCTGAT
>QLNU02015360.1:199641122-199651289 GCA_006491805.2 Dysdera silvatica
TGTATCTTGGAAAGCATGCTTTTAAAAGTAGGTGCAGCCATTGCTGCAAAAATGAACCGACGAAGTTCTTATTTCAGCTAACAAATACTACAGTTTTTTTTTTTAACCCGAATACATTTGCCTGCTTTGTATGTTCCAATACTGATGAATTTTTTTGTTTACTGTTAATTTCCCATCGCTATATGGGGATATGGGGGTTCCCAACCTGCTTTTTTAATTCGCATTTAATAAAATATTTCTCACTAAATAAGTCCAATATCTGCATCTGGGAAATTTTATTTTGTGGATTAAAACTCAGTCACTCTGATATGTGTTTCTTCATGTATCATATATATATATCAAAGGAATTTATAATCTTTTGAAACTTTATAAAATTGCATTCTAACATACCGCGTAAGCCAGCCGTCAAAGTGTCTGATAAACAACAATAATTAATAACTTCACAATAAAATATCGATTGTCTATACACTATCATCATCATATTCAACCATTATAGATCCACTACTGGATGAAGGTCTTTCCAAATGTCTTCCACACAAGTCTATCTTGAGCAATTCGCTTCCATGTCATCCCAACCTGTTTTCCTATTTTATCCACCCATCCCTATTTTATCCACCCATCCCAGTTGAGAATTTCAGTTGTCCACCGTTGACCAGTTCTTCTTGCGATATAACCAGCCCATCGCTATTTCAGCTTTTTTACTTCAACAATGATGCCCTCTACTCTAATTTGCTCTCTCACCCAAGCGTTTCTTTTTCGATCTCTACTATTTATTCCAAGCATGCACCTCTCCATGCTCCTTTGAATTGTCTGCAACTTCCGTACTGCTGCAATTGTTAGACTCCATGTCTCTGATCCATAAAAGAGGACTGGCAATACACATTGCTTGAAGACCTTCTTCTTAGATACAAAGGCAATTTTCTCCTTCGGGATAAAACCGTTTTTTCCGAATGCACTCTAGCCAAGTTTAATACGTTTGTTTAGTTCTTTCATAATGTTGCCTTCCATTGAAATCAGTTGGCCAAGGTAAATATATGAATCAGCAATTCCTACTTCAATGTTGTCAACTTGTATTATATATATATATATTAACTCGCTCAAATTTCTTGACCCATATCATATCAACGCATATCCCTAACAGACCTGGCGCCATCACTAATTCTCCCTCACTGACCAGACTAAAGCGCAGATTCATCATCTGAACTCAGTCCTTGGACTTTTTCGAACTCATCGCCACATGAATAAAACCCTTTCCTCACTCACATTTTCATCCCACCTTGATATCCTTAACTGTATACTGATAATTGTACCTTAGTAATTGTATTCTCTTATTTTTAATTCTTAATTACCTTTCTTAATTGTTCCTTTAATAATTAGCCTCCCTAGTTTCATACAACACCAAATTCAACATCAAACCACTTGCCATATCTTTCCCCCTCTCCACCATCAATTTCACCCTATACAATGAGGGGATAAAACGTTTTCACGTTAGGTGTCCCGGAAGACATAGGAAACTAGGCTACCATCAATCAGATCTTTAAGTTTTTATCCCAAATTTTCGGTATTAGGATTTATTTCTTTTGAATACACAACCATAGTACAAACACACACAATATATGATACCATCAGTGAAAATATAACACTTTAAATTTTAGCAACATCTAATTTATCGTTATGATCGGAGATTATTGTATCATTGCATTTATATCATCTACACTTTTTCAGTTATAAAATTAATTTTTGAGCTAATGCTTCAATGAAGTTCATAATAATTTAAGTTTAATTTCCATTTGATAAAAATATTCAAAGCCTGCAATCAAAGCGCATTTTATGTTTAGTTCATGCGTGTTAGTTTTAATGTAGTCTTCCTATCAACCTGGAAATGTGCAACCAACCGTGCCATAGGTGACTTGCAGACTAACAGATAGGAATAGAATTTAAAAATACTGTGATTGGGATGTCAGGAAAGTCTACCACATTCTGTGACTAACAAAGGCTACCTTAGACCCTATATACATGATTTTGAAATCATCAAATCTCTGATGGCGTCAGTGTTTGCTCGTAAACTCGTCAGCTACCAATTCTTTTAGGCTATTAGTAATAACTGGCGTGTCATTATGCCTGTTTCAAATAATTCATTATTCCATTCACATTGAGATTTATTGATACCGGTTCACAGCACTTTTAATTCCGCAATCCCCTCTTCACCGACCGTATTAGATCTAACATGCCATATCCGACTACTATCTCCTTTTCTTTCGCCTGTGGTGACTTCCTCGACAGTAATCAGCTCACACTAGAATAAATTAAAAACAATATGTCTATGGTCTTTTGCATACTGGAAAAGGCTAAGCGTTATCATAAAAAAAGCTAACCAACGAAAGGAAAATATTAAATGCAGCATGCGTTGAGACTATTACAGAACTATTTCGTTTCACGCGCGAATTTTGAAAACTTTAAATTCAAAGTTTAAAAATTTTCTCAGTAATTTTATATTTGAGAAGAATGGCGCTTTGCTTTATATATACGTTTATTTTTGTATGACAATCGAATCCCTTTATATCGAAATCGAAGCAAATCCCGTTATAACAAAATCGAAGCAAATCCGGTTATATCGAAATCGAAGCAAATCCCATAATATCGAAATCGAAGCAAATCCCATAATATCGAAATTAAATCGAATCCCGTTATAATGAAATCGAAGCAAGTCCCATTCTAACGTAATTTCTTTGCAACAAAATAATGGAATTTGACCGCATATTTATACTCACATCTTTGCATTATTTTTGGATTTATTTTTTACGTGATACCCATGTATCTATATTTGTTTCATAATTTGTAGCGTGAATTTATATTTTTTCCTCACAATATTAATTTAATTAACAATATTTATTTCGCCAAATATAATGCTGATTTTGAGAATAATTAATAATGTAAATTCTTTTATATCATTTTTTAATTTACCATTATACTGAATTCAAGTGGTAATATGAAAACGTTATTCATAAAATTTAAGCAAATTAAAACTGAATATTATTGTATATATGTTGAATGACGCGACTTATACAGACTTGATTTTAAAAATTGAAGCATTTGAAAAGAAAAGAGCATTCCGTTGATGCAAGCTGTGCAGGCATGCGCGTATGGCACGTAGGAGAGAGAGAGAGAGAGAGAGAGAGCATTGTGATTTATTTTATTCGGGCGGGGGAGTCGGTGGGCACTGTGAAGAGATTTAGATTAGAATTAGAGATTACCCACTGTCTGAAGTCACGCTACACCACTGATATATACAGGGGAGGCTCGAGGTTGATTTTGAACCCGGGCGGCCTGGCACAGATTGTTTTTTGGCGCCCCCTCCGGCGAAAACAGGAGATTTTCACAGATGCACAGTGAGCCATATACCCTATAAAAGTGGCCAAAAGTCTCTGAAAGAAATTCTCTAAAGATGTCTCTAAAAATTTCTTTAAACTTGTCTTTTTTTAGAGAGATTTTCTACTGTTGGGTCAATTAAAAAAATTTTAACTTGACTTCAGTTTGGCGCCCTCATCCAAACGGGGCCCCGGGCGGCCACCAGGTCTTGTACCAACCGCCTGATATATATAGATAAGTCGTCTTTATTTTTTATCCATTATATATATAGTTTAAAAGAAACTTCATTATTCAGTTCAATAATTGTAAGAATGAAAGTAATTCGAAATTTGCACTTCTTCCTGTTACTGCTTTCGAGATTTTAAAGCAACTTCGGAAAGTAATTTTTCCTGGACCCACCTTGTTTAACGCAGAATGACTCTCGCTGCCCTTGCGCCATAATATACAACCAACCAGCCTTTTTCGTGGGCATCGCATATTATTAGGAAATTAATATCTTTGGCACCTAAAGAACTACTTAAAATCTATATGCAAGTTATAGAATTGCACTAAAATTTTTAAGCGTTGGGTGAAACTTAATTATTTACAAAGGTAACAGCGTCAGCTTTATGTAAAATAAAATATTAGTTTTTAAAAAAACTCTATAAAAGTCACATTTTGGCTTAGGATAAATTCAACACTTGCCATTTTATACTATTTATAGTATTTAGAAATGCATTGAGAACCGAATTATGCAAAGTTTTTACACGCACTGGACAAAACTTCGTCCCTTGGAGGTCATCAAGGGGTGAAATTTCGTCCTTTGACGCCCTTCACTTAGAATATTGTGTAATAGGCGTGCGTGCACTCAATGAGACAGGCATTTGAAATAAGTAACTTTAGGTCAAGTGTACGCAAGAACAAAATTGCAGTACACACCCGTCTAACGATGAAAACAAATATTGTGTTGTAATTTTTGTGCATTTTTGAGTAATTTTTATAAACTGTTGTGTAATATTTGTGTACACCAACTGTGACAAATAAAATTTATTATTATTATTATTATTGAAATGCCTACCTAGAACTTTTGCGCCCTCGGCAACCACGTAGGCTCGCCTAATGGACGAGCCGGCCCTGCAGGCATTCCTTTAAGAAAGCCATAACTAATATTGAAAACGTGCCTTTGGAAACTGACAACCAACCCATTTTTAAACCAGTCAATGTTTGGCTGTCCGTCTAACCCTAACCTAAAACAAACTCTTACGTTTCAGCATTTTTTTGTGAAGAGTAGTAAGACACGAACATGCTTCTACGTCTAATTAAAGCAGTATCGTCCTATTGATGGGCAATAAACCAAGAAACTAACAACCAAAAAAACGTTGAAGCCTACTCAACCGAATCTCTTATCGCCCCATCATCACAGTATTCATTAGCTTCTTAGCAGCCGTGACATGGTATTTGATGCAAGTGTTCTTCTTCTTCTTTCCTCTCACATAAAAGGAGGAAAATACTTGTAGGGTTAAAAATGTAAATCAAAGCGGTTTATATATAAGCACGACATAGCCATTACGTTTAAACTAATATTACTGTCAATGGAGACGACTGCAGCTTCGTATATCCATCTCACTATTGTTCCGCAACATTACAAGGCAATTCTATTCGTTAGTCACTCACACAGTGTTTCACGTTGGACGCGATAAGATGAGTCGCACTTTGATCGGCCGCGATTATCTTCTTTAACCCCCATTCTCCCTACCGCGTTTATCTTTTAAGCGTTTCTCTTGAGATGCTTCAAGATGTTCTCCCTGGGTATTTTTGTATGGGTTTGATTTCGAGGGGACATGCCAAAGTGAAGAAGTCGGAAGACCACATTAAAACTCGAAGCTAGCTGATAACGATAAGATCCTACAGATTGATGCATTACCACGATGCTGATTTCCGGGTTATTCCTTTACACGCCCCATATTTCACGACCCTGTTACTGATGTCTCTATCTGGAGAAGCTTGTAGTCTGGGTTCGTTACATATAGCGCACGAATTACCTTACAAGTTTCGAAAATGCTCCAAAGGTTTTCGAATTTTACGTTTTTGCAGGATCTGCATTTTAGCGTAGTGGATACGTTGTTCTTTCATAGAGAAAAGTTTACTTTTTTACCATAAATGAAATCGAAAAATATTTTTCTTGAGTACCGAAGGACATGGTAAAAAATTACAGAGTTTCTCTCCAAAGAAAAGGTACGTGCAAATAATAATAACAAATTGCCGACATATCCGAGTTGATAACCGAAATCAGGATACACTGAAATCTCTGTGAAAATCATTAAATCACTGTAACTAAAATTATAGGGAGCACGAAGTCGTCAAAGTTAATGATGATGATAATGTAAAATTCTTTCAGACGTGGTGTGTAGACTAATATTACAACAAGGGGCTAACATCACGCATCTCTACTTGACGCAGCATATACACCGAGACGATATTTGCAGAGTTTCATGATTTTATGATAAACTGACACAACATATCTAGCAAAGCGATAATTTTTATGTGTATCGCTATCTTTATTAAATAAAATATGTAAATGATAAATTAAATATGAGCAATAGTATAAATTAACCTAGATAATAAAACCATAATTGTAAAAAAACAGAATTGTAAGTCTAGACCTCGACATAGAATGAAACCTGAAAAATCTATAATTTCACTCTAGATAACTTTAAAAAAAAATCATGATGCTTCTGTAGATTATTACAGGATCCCTGTGTAATGACCAAGTTCGGATTTCTCAATTCAACTGAACATCTTTGGAATGAACTGAAGCAAATATTACGATTTTAATTGTAAGGACCTGCTTCAAAATTATCTCTGATAATTGCTTTGCAGGAAGACGGGAAAGATCATTCACGAGACCTACCGAAATTTGTTAGAAAGTAAGCTTGAACGGGATACTGTTGTAATTACAGACAAAGGTGGTATTCTTAATTACTGAAACGCAAATTGAAGTCGTTCTCTCAAAAAGAATTGTCCAATTTCTTTTGAAAACGTATTGTACACTTCTGTCATGTAAGCACGTATTTATTTTGCGGAAGTTTATACGTGCCTGCACGTATACGCCTTTTAAATAAACATAGCAACATGCAATTTCTATTTGAGAAGCACAGGACTATGTTGAGATCTCAGAACCATCATCGTCAGGCAAATGCTTATACTTAACTTAATTTTATTGCTCATTGTTTCGCCTTTGTTGGTGCTTCAGCAGCAGAAGAAAAACGAGTAATAATACCAATCTGGGAAAAGAGAAAACTAAAGATAAGCATATAGTAAAACATATATAAAAAAGGCGCATAATATCGTTCAATTTTATCACCAAATCTGAGATTTGCTTTCGTTTACTTTAAGCCACATAAGGCCCTAAAAGAGCCGAGTGACTTCTATCCCATTAAGCCCCAAATTGCCCTAAAATAAGGCATATGGCATTTAGGGCGTGGTTACCCAACAGGTCGAATTTATAACTTTACACAAAAGCTTTATAGAACTATAAGAGAGCTCGGATTATAATCGATACGGAATCTGGGTCTGTCACCCTGCGGAAGCACTGCACACGCTTATATAATAAAAATACGCTTGTGCGTCCTAAGCTCACGAAATATAAAGGCATTTGAAAGAAGTATATATTTATCAACTTCTTTTTCCGTCTGCTAAATTCAGTACCATTCGAAGTACAAGACATTTCTAAATTTAGGCGCAAGCTTAAGTTTTTACAAATGTAATTTTACAAAACGCAGAACGAAATTTCTGAAAAAATTTTCAGAAAAGAATATGCTGAAAAAAATTACAGAAAAAAAAAATCGCTGAAAAAATTTTGTAACTATTGCGATTGAAATTCGAAGTGGGGTAAAGACAATTTTTTTATCATATCTTTATGTATTAGGTGCCCTAATTTAGTAACAAGTTCATTCAACCAAACCAGTTTCATCTTCGCCATTTTTTACTTAAACTTATTTTACTAAAAAAAAAAAGATGATCGTTTAAAAAACAGTGAAATTGTTTGGAAATTTATTTTCGACTAGATTGGAAAAACAAAAAATTCATATCTAAAATATAAAGAGCAACGTTTTTTTTCTAATCGACTGCAGAAAATAAAAATAGCTATGGCAAATTTAAAATTCATTTAAAAGAAAATATTGTGATCGTATGTTTTTAGTTATAACTTGCGATCAATGATGCATTGAATGCTTTCTTCCCCGTGATATGGAAAAAAAAATCCGTGGCTGACAAAAGATATGATATTATTCACCCAAAAACACATTTTTTTATTCCAACATTCCTTCTACGAATAATACGGATATGAATTATTCGAGAAGCAATGCAAATAATACAGATAGCTATGACATTTTCTTGAGAAAATGGAATTTTATTCCTTGTTTTTATAATATAAACTCTCCATTCCCAAAGACACTTTGTGGTGGCTTTGGTCTTATGACACCGTTCCAATTGAAGACGGTAGATATATGCTTGTATTATTCTGTTTTGTGTCCCACAATATCACAAATAATTGCCATAAAACCGAACTTCATTAATTTTAACTTGCCTTATCTTAGTGTTGTTATTAATCGTAATGGGAAAATCGGGCACTCATCTGAAAGAATGGTTAGTTATAAATATAAAACCTCTTTATCTGATCAAAATATAGATGATTTATTATTTCGATATGAAGAATAATCAAGTAATGTGTCTGATTTTGATAGTAAAATTAATTCGGAAACAAAACATGAGGCGATGATTAAGTTTAAAGACGTATTGATACAATTCAGTATATGCCGTTAAAAGATAATAAAACCTGGATGGAGGATGCATCTTTTCTAGGATACACTCAGAACATCGAAATATATTACGAAAAAGATGACTTAATTCGATGATAGGGAAGAGGACTGAGATATAATATTGTGCAAAGCTTTGCCAAAGCATTAAAATACCATGATCTATTTTGATAGATGCCGACTTCAACAGGATTTCTTGAAAATCAAGCACTATGTTTGTGATACAGCAAGAACAAGTCGAAAAAATCTGCTGAAGGAATCTAAAAAAAGTAAACGAAAATACATTATGGCAATGGGTTGATACTCCAAACCTTTAGTGTTCTACATGGATGGACAACAAGGGCAAAATTATGCGCGTGGATCTCTTAAAAAAGGTAGATCTCTGAGAAGAAAATATTATGATGCTACCAAAAAAAAGAAACGAAATGATGGCATTATATATCTCGATTTTGTTTAGATACTGCCATCAATAACACATTTGTCATACTACATGCAATAACGAATTTTTTACTATCAGAGCACCTGAAAACTATATAGGAATTCATATTAGAACTGATTTGGGAACGTGTAAATGATATTTCTCTCAAGAAATGTACAACAGCAGCATCTTCAGTGATTGGTAATTATAACCGCAAAAGTAAATAAATTGAGAGTAATAACAAACTTGTACAAGACGGTCACTAAAACAGCATATAGATTGCCTATTGGAATTGCACGGGAGTGGGAGATACCCAACATGTGTTTTTGGGAGGCTTGTTTCAGTATATAACTTTTTTTAGAAATAATATGTATGGTCAAGCAGGATGCAGCATGACAAATTTTTATGAACTTCTCCATATGTTGCAAGATTAACACGTAACTACATGATACTGATGTATATAATAAATCACAAACTCATTTTTTTCAATTGACAAGTTTTATAATTTTTTATTGTTGATGTTAAATTACTCGTAAAGAAAAGAATGATTTCCGGCGCCTGGTGGGACCCGAACCCACGATCTCCTGATTGCCGGTCAGGTGCTCTACCTACTAAGCTACAGGCGCAACCACTCTCTCCCTTACGAGTATATATATATGGCTTTCCATGGACAAGTTCGCTATTGGTGTGGCAGTGATGTGATTACTCTCTTACCAAAGCGACAAGTCGAAGAAGACTCGGGTCTCACCAGGCGTCAAAAATTCATTATTTTCTTTACGAGTAATTTAACATCTATTGTTGCCACATCATCGGCTAATATGAAAAAACTGTTGCTTTAATAATTTTTATTGTCTTTTGAAATTATGTACATTATCTTTTTAATCACGATAATTTTGGTAAGCGAGGTAGCATTTCTCAGAAAGTAAAGTTGTGAAGAGTTAGTAGACATATAAGCAAAGAGAATATTCCATTTACAATTACTAATGTATCTAATATACTTATACCTAAATGCGTGTTTGTTATACCTAAACGAATATTTAAAGCAGAGTGGGTTTAAATTAACTGAACTTTGCCCCCCATTTCAACAAAAGCGAGTTAACAAAATTATCCGTTGTGATGAAAAGAAGTCTTGAACATTCCTGGCAATATGTGGGCGGGCATTGTCCTGTTGAAATACAGCTCCGGGAATGCCTTGAAGGAAGGGAACAACTTCGGGCTCCAGAACTTCATTGATGTACCGGTTGCTGTTAAGATTACCCACAATTCGTAGCAGCTGAGATCGTACATGTTACGTAATCGCACCCCAGACCATAACGCTGGGGGTTCGTCCACTATGACGTTGGATAACGCACTCCGGAAGGTGGCGTTCACCGGTATAGCGTCTAACACGGATGCGGCCATCACTGTACCCCAAATTAAAGCGGGATTCATCAGAAAACACCACTTGTTGCCAATCAGCACGCCAGTCTCTATGTCCATGAGCCCATTGTAGCCGCAGGCGATGATGGTTTTGCGTCAGAGGGATCCTGTATAAAGGAACTCTTGCACGCAGTCCACGGTGCAGTAGACGCCGACGAATTGATG
>QLNU02015360.1:199659302-199672817 GCA_006491805.2 Dysdera silvatica
TATAATAAATTCCCCCACGAAAAACTCACAAAAATCTCGCCCCGGAGGCTTTTCTGTGTTGACCATATTTGGCAATTGTGTTATCCCTGTGAAGGGTAATAATATCATACAACCTTCTCTTATACACAACATAAAAACGTATTTCATAGAATGAAGCTAGAGAATAGTTTTCGACTACTATCAGTAGTTGTTGACTACTATATTATTAATTATTAATTATTTACTACATTGACAACATACCTCTCTCTCTCTCCCAGCCTTAAAGAGATGAAACTCACTTTTTAATCTCCCTAGTTATATAGTTCTAAATCTGACGTAGTTACTATCATAGCCAGAAGGAATAGCCTCTATAGTCGTAAAGTGCAGGTGCATGTGAAGATATGCGTCAAATGTAGAAAATTTACGCTTCGCTAACTTAAAAAAAATGCTATCGTCTGCAAGGAAGTTTAAAGTTCAACTGCAAGCTTAAAGCGCACGATAAGTATTCAAAAAACGTTAGAAGAATTTGTCGACGAGTTATTACGGCTCTTCATCGCTCCAGGACGACATACTGCTCCAGTTTTAATTGGCCATTTTGCGAGGAATTTTTAAATACGAAATAATGAGCCTCTTGCTAATAGGCACAGTATTTCCCTACATTAGAGACATTCAAACGTCCCCGACATTTAAACACGACGCATTTACGTATTAATCCTATGTTAATCGCTGAATCTTTAAAATGTAGATCACCAAATCTCCATTCAAGGTATAAATTGATAACACGATATATGTATAAATTACTATTTAAATACGTATAAATTGATATTTGTAATAATTGTCTATTTTCATATTTATACAAAATGATTAAACTACCATAGTATCATTCTTTAACATCACAGGTTTGCAATTTTTTTTTAATTAGCGAATCCCTACTAAGATCTTTGCTCCATTACAATTTTATATATTTGTGATTACATTATTAAGCCGCACGTGATTCGCTTGCGAAGAATCTTGAAACTTCATTTGAGAATAACATGACTTTAGATACAATTATCTCTTATGTGTTTGCCGTGCTATGTTATGCGAGAACGCAGACTGAAAAAACGATTTAGTTGCAGTAACGCTCCTTATCCTGCCGCCGTAACTATGTTGACTTTCCAGGAAACAACCAAATTTTTAAGGAGGAAAATAAATTTCATTTAGACTTTAAGCTACTCATTAAGGTAGTTTCTATTTTTAGAGAAAATATAGATGGCCTTCTAAGGTAAGTTTTACTATGTTTATAGGCTAAATTACAAAAAAGGTTTAGTTTTTAAAAAATATTTATAGTTAACTCTTGATTTTACGAATTCATACGGACGTCCAAAAACATGTTCGTAAACTCGAAAGTTCGTAAATAGGAATAAGATTGGTTCTATGTGATAGTCTTCGGGACCTACGAATAGTTCGTAAAAACGCGAGTCCACCGTATTTTGAATCGTTTACGAAAATAAAAGAAAGTTTTTTTTAAATCTCTTTGTTCTTTCATGTAAAAAAGATTTAAAAAGTAACTTGTAGAAACTAAGAAAGTAATAAAAATAAATTATGTCTATGAACTTCTTGTTGCTTTAAATTTTATACCAATAATTTGAGTTTTATGCGTATGTGGTATTAATTCATGTTTATTCGAATCAGCTGACAGGGATCGAATGATTTTTTATTAAACGTTCACACCTTGAAAAAAAATTTTCAGTTTATGCATTTTAACATAATACATTCATTTTAATATATTAAATACTGTATTTTCATATGAATTTCAAAATTGTAAATAAAAGATTAAAATCCGCTTTTTTTATTGTTGGTGTTGACCTATGTTCGTTAACACCCTTGCCATTGAAATCATTCCTATTGAATAGAAACTGTAAAATAAAATGTTATACTTTATATCGATTGATCATCCAATCGCGTGTTTATAGATAATACAGTTAGATCATTGCCATTTGAACTAAGTAACTGGTCAGCCAAGGTATCTTCACGTATGCTTTTCCTTTTACGTTAGTGCTACTTTCGTAGCACACGAACAGCCATGTCCAGTAAGAAGTCATCGTTGCAATCATAAAACGCCACATCAGTTTCCAATAAAGTCTGGAAATAGCTTTAGGAATTTTGAAACATTTGAATCTAGAGATGGTGTGAGAGGGTCGTGGACTCGACGATATGGCTCGCTGACTGCGAACAAGAAGAAACCTTTCACGCTTCCGCAAGCCCTACTGGGTCTGCACGCGAAGCTCCATCAATTTTTACAACTGTTCTGTGGGTCACATTATAGATTATATCAGCCGTACTGCTTTGCTTCGCATCAACTAATAGTGAAACTCTTCATTCTTCATCTACTAAATTTAGTATCTTCGTATCGTTTTATTAAATTTTGCTCTTCCCGGTTTCAAGGACTTGTTGATCAGCCGTTATACTGATACATTGGACAGACGATTATTTTTGGAACGTTGTTGAAACTTCATCTTTCTTGCAACTTATTGAGAGTATGCAGTGTTGTCTTAATTAAAGAGTATTGAAATTGAGGGGTTACTGGACTTGGTGCTCCATTACCGCGCCGCGCTGACTGCCATTTGAATGGTCTATCGTCTACAGAGCCGACAAGAGGGGTGGTCAGGGACTGCAGCCTGGGGCCCGCGCTGGTAAGGACATATGCTGTAGGGAGGCCCGGCCCAGGGAAGGGGTCATGGGGAGGTCGAATGGAGCCTGTGGGCCCCGCGATGGCTCTCGACCACCCTGATCGCCTCTCCAAGCCCAAGATGTCAGTTGCCACTTTCATCTGTTTTTCGTTACTCTCCCGGTCATACGCAAGATATTATCTTGAGGATTGGGGGGTTCAGGAGGTTTTCCTCATTTCCACTTTATTTTCCATTCAAGTTTGCAAATGACTAGGAAAAAAAAGGCTGAACTTGGTTGAAAATGGCCCAAAAACCAGCAAATACGAAAACGTTCTTGAGACCTTGAGAGTATGCGGTGCGTACCCTGTATTTTTCAAAATTTCTTGACGGTATGCGGCACAAACAGCGCCTAATTCTCAACAACCTCTCTCCCTCGATTCTGAATACAAAACTTTTAGTCACATGGAGCATGAAATGTAAAAGATATCACATAATTCGTTCAACTTTACCTTCCCACGTACTCCTATTTACAATTTACTTGCATGCTAGCTTGATTCTGAATTGGATTATAACGTTTTTAGACCATTTTTTTTAAAATTAGGAATTCTACTCCATTTAAACGTTTCAATATTTTCAACCTGAACGTGTAAAACCTGAATATATACCTTTATTACAACTCTATTCTAAAGTTTCATTTTTGAATACTTATTGGGATGGATTTAACTTAAACTATATACCTTTATTACATAATATACTAAAATTTTACGAAAATTCGTGTAATGCATCAAACATGTAAAAAAAAATCGAAATTATCATAAGTAATGTGTGTTCCAAATAAAAAATGACTTAACACTAGTTTTCAAAAACCCATAGAAAATGAAAAAACGAAAAAGTTATTACTTAATTTTTTATTACATTATAATTTTATCGCGTACTTTCGAAATATGTATCTAAATTTTATATAGTGAAATAAATAAATATTTGATTACAGATCTGGAATAATTCTTACTTATTATTATTAGTTACTGCTTACACTTTTACGTGTTACGAATCCCATAATTTCCTCACCGTAATTTACTAATTTGATTTCGCAACAGTAATTTAATTGTTAAAGAGCGCGGGAGAATTCTCTTTTCACTTTAGTAATCAATTTACGCGCAGTAGAATATTCATATCCAATCTGCGCAATTGCCCCTCGTCGAAATTGCCGAACTTTAAAACGCAGACAACGCGATTTCCAAACTTGTTTTCGAACACGTTATACTTGGAATATCATTAACAATAAAGTGAAAAACGGATGAGACTTAACGCATTTCGGCTACGAATGCAGATAGAAAGTCAGCGCGTAAAGCAAAAGAAAGCATGGCACCTGTACATTACTTCTAAAGGTCTATCAAGCCATTCAAACGCAAATGAGAAAGTGAGAGAATTTCGGCGAAATTTCAAGTTCGTGAATTTAAAATACTTTCTAAAATGGGCTTAGAGCGTAATCTTTTCTTAAATGAGACAACAATAGAACGCAAATCAGCGTAAACGATTGAGGAAAGTTGTTTACCTATCTTTACGAAGCATTTACTCTCCTACTGTCGACCATTAACAGAGAAAGATGCATTTTTCAATCATGCGAATTTTTTTTTTCTATTAGAGTTAAAAAATCGCATTTTAAATTGGGCTTGAGATGGCTTTCAGTCCTCCCATTATTTTCTGTACTCAACATCGTCAGATATCACTACCGTTATTCTGTAAGCTAAACGTCGAATCCTCAAGCCAAACCAAGTTAATAACAAATTATTGTAAATGTATAGTTTTTTAATCATAAAAATATGAATCGCAGGCAGCTCTTGAACAGTTCTGTTGTCGAAAAAAGAACAGAGATTATACACTATAGTTTAAAAGGGATGGGACGAAAACTCAGCCCAAATTTTATCAGAGACGACGCTAGGTGGCGCAACCTGGGCAGCTGTCCAGAGCGTTGAACAATTAGCATTGTACAGGGGACGCAAAACTGACAATTGGTTATTGGACAGATGCACCAAATTGACTTTTTGCCTAGGGCGCCCAAAATGATGGCTTTGCTTTTGTAAAATATACAAATTCAAGGTATACATCATACTTTAAAAGATTGGAATAAAAAAACGGGGCATAATAGGCTATATAAATTAATATACAACGAACTCTCAATAACTCGAAAGGCTGGGAAAAACGTTTGAATTAATCGAAGTTCAAATTACCGAAAAAAAAAACCCCATTAATTTTATATTATGAGAAAGGAATTGGAACTTTGATGAAACTTAGACGTAAGTAGAAATTTGCGTTCAGAAGGTTAAAGTTATTGAGAATTTACCG
The DNA here is from genome assembly GCA_006491805.2 of Dysdera silvatica. Taxonomy (NCBI): domain Eukaryota; kingdom Metazoa; phylum Arthropoda; class Arachnida; order Araneae; family Dysderidae; genus Dysdera; species Dysdera silvatica. The sequence goes on from QLNU02015360.1 coordinate 199,664,279, forward strand.
TATTTATGCAAACAAAATATGCAGATTAGCATCGAGTGATATTCAAATTTAAAAATATCACTATATTAAAATATCACTATATTAAAAATCACTATATTAATAATTACAGAAAATATTAAAGAAAAATATTTAAACACATATAAAGTAGAAAGTAATTTTGTTTTATTTTACTAAATTTTAAGGCCTACCTCTATTATTTTCATTGACATACTTTCCAAACTTCTTGACGAGAGAAATCCGTCTCTGGGTCTCTTTTTATAGCACATACTTTTAATCTATTGTCAACTGAAGTACGCTGATTAGTCAACGAAGAATTTACAAATTTTTCGGGTTGAAAGTGTTCTACTTTCTACTATAATATGGTCCGTTTTCATTAATAAACATTAGATTGGAGACGTTTGAAATCAATAAAAATGATCTCAAATCTGTTACTATGTTGCTTATTAAACTAAGCCCGTGTTCGCATTTGGCCGTGGAACATGGTATTATTTTAATTGTTCTTAAAAGAGGCTTTAAGTTTTCTGGAACAACTTGGGCATTTTCATTGAAGTCCCTCAAACCTTGAATAGTCGACATTTCGTGATTTTCGTCTATACTAGTGCTCTTCAACCGCCGGGCCGAGTCCCGGTACCGGGCCCTGTCATCAGTTATACCGGGCCACCAGATTCTCCTGAAATTTGTCATTTTAGTTTTCTACGCATTCTTCATGAATAAAAATATTTTAAGGGGACACATGAGCAAAATTATCGTCTTTTGCAATTTTTCATGACTCTCTTTAAAATTTGGCAGAACTGTGAAAAATCTCATATGCAATACATTTACTAAATGTTGTGATGTTACATAAAATTGTTTTTAAGATATTCATAATTTTTATGTATTTTTAGTCCATTTTTACCCGTTAGCAAAAATGTCGCTTGCGATTCAAATATTTTTTTAATTTCCATTTAAAAATTCTGTGATGTGTCTAAACTCATAACTAACAAAATGTTGCATGGATTTTAAAATTCAAATAATAGTGAGTGAAAAAAATTTTTTTGATTGAGTATTCATCAAAAAATGGTTTTTTTTTTATGTATTTGTGCATCGTCATGAATATAATTTTAAAAGAAAATTTGGTATAATAATCAAATCCATGCAATAGTTTGTTCCTATTATGAGTACAAACATGTTTACCAAGTTTTAAAACAATTCAGCAGCATAGCCCAGATGCTCTTGCGCCATAAAAATCCAAACAAACAAATAAAACAATTCATCAAAAACTGAAAACTTCTTATGTACAGCAACGAAAGTGAGTCATATTAAATGCTGTTATTCAGCATCTTAGAATTTCGAAATTTTAAAACTGAGACCACAGATATATGCGCAATTCAAGAAAGATTTTTCAACATAAAAATAAAAAAAATATATTTTTTTATTTTTTCGGCATTTTTTGCTCCTGTGTCCCCTTAATGTGGAAATATTTTGAGGAGAATAATATTAGCTAATGCGCCGAAAAACTCAGACACAAAACGCCTAAATAACATCTATGCAGCAAATGACGGTGATCAAGCAGTGTATTTTTAACTAAGAAAGTATTCATGAATGTTCGAGAATTTTCAGACATAAAAATTTTTTAGCATTCGAGAAAGGGTGTACCGCTCATGATGAAAAGCCATAAAAATGCCTGAAAGTCGGTTACAATAAATAATACAAGGTACATCCTATGTTTCTAAAACTGAATGAAATAACATCCGTGTTGCAAATGCCAGTCAGCAAGTAAGTGTATTAGCAAAGTGTATATTATTAAAAGGAGTGTGTTGATATAGTCTTTATGATCATACCATAATTAATTATTGATACTGATGATAGTTTAATGTATCAATTTCAAAATAGGGAAAGGTGTTCATACAACATATTATCAACGTCAAGTTTTCAAAATTATTGTGTGGAACAAGAAGCACATTTTATGTACGTTTATACATTACAGTATGTGTAAAATCGCAATTTATTTCAGATTATTGTGGACATGAGCCCATATAATTCTACGACTATGTAGTATATGCGTGTAAATTTGTTGGGACCGGGTCCTCGTCTTATAAATAAGCATTCACCAGGACCCGGCCTCATGAAGGTTGAGCAGCATTAGTCTATACCAAAACGTCGACCCGAGGTCACCGACTGGGTAGACGGCAAATCGCAAATTGTATGGGGGGGGGGGCTTTAGAGTACATGAGATTTACTTCATTTCATCCTGGAAGTCGTTGTATTGAGAATGTTAAGGTGTGTTTTCTGGGAAAAATCAAAGCGCATATATATAGTTTTTTACAAAAAAAATCAGAGGGTGTACGGAATATGCTGGAAAAAAACAGAGGGTGTATGGCGTATACCCTCCACTAGAGCTTTGCTCTTGAATGTGGCATAAATAAGCAGACGCCCGTTTAAGATTTCCGTTTCTAATTTAATTCATTACTCGATTTAATTATTTATTATATTTTAATTATTTATTATGCTTTAATTATTTATTATACTTTAATTATTTATTATACTTTAAATTATTTATTATATTTAATTATTTATTGTCTTTAATTATTTATTATACTTTAATTATTTATTATACTTTAATTATTTATTATATTTTAATTATTTGCTCAAATTCATTTCAAGGAAGACATACATACATACATACATACATACATACATACATACATACATACATACATACATACATGTAGAATCCCTATTAAGCGAAATAATGAGGACAGACCCCATTTCAGATAATTCGGAAATTCAATTTTCAGTAAAGGTGGAAAGAAGCTACATTTATATGTCTAAAAGCACGTTTAATTATATACTACTAAACTATTACATTAATAGTAAAAAAAGTTACAATATATAGCTACGTATTAATTAAAATATTAATTTTTTTGCTGCTATACAAATAGCTCGATATCTTTATTTGAACTTCTTTTCCCCAAGAGTTTTTGTATCAGCGTTCTCTCTCTCTCTCTCCAACGTTAAAATTAAAAGCATGTCCGCCGATGAAAATTCCTAGCTTTCTTTATCAAAAACTACAGTACTATGAAGCAAAGAACTCGAATTTTACTGAAGGCATGCTATTTGGAAGTCGATACCTTTTACTTCGAGATAGTTAAAAAGATAGTTAAAGAGAGAATACCACCGCTTGATGAAGTAATAAAACATATATGACAACGTAAAAATAACATTTTACCCGCTGTACGTTATCATATATATATCTTATTACCTTTTACTTCTCTGAATAGTAAAAAATTAAGAACTTTTTACCTCTAAAACTTCGAATAAAAGAAAAAAATAAAATAAATCAAACACACGTGTGTAAGGAAGTCCATTCATATAAAACTACCCTAGACTGTCTGTTGTGTTTCATCTCTCCAAAGGTAGTAATTTCACAGTATTGAACGTTTGATATATTTCGGGGTTTTCCCCAACCTGCCTTTGCTGAACTTGAAATTAACGAGCTGGTATTTGGGTAAGTGATGAAAAACAGGAGTTTAAACTAAGACTTGAAATTCACAGCTGCATCAAGCTCTTATGAAGATCCCAGAGAAATGAAAGTGGGTGACTACGGACACCTAAAACACAGAGACACGGTTATACACAATCTTCGCTAGTTCCTTTCTTACAGTCGGAAGCTCAATATAGGAAAAAATATATATTAATGTATTTTCGAAAACACTGAGTGCCAACTAAACAAATTGGGCAGCAGCAGGCCAATTCGGTTAAGCCGGATTTCGGTTAAACGAAATTCAGTTAAACGGGGTTCTACTGAACTTGCAATGAGCGAAGAAAGAAAAGTAAGTAAAGAAAGGGAAAGAAAATACGAAATAAAATAAAAAGCAAGTGGAGAGAAATCAACAAAGAGTAAAAATAAGAAAAACTTTCCAATGGTGTAAGAAATCATTTCGAAACGTTTCGAAAACTACCAGTTTCTTTTTCAAGCACAGTTGTTTGCTAAAAAGTTACGGTTGTACACTTTTAGATCCTGTAATGGCGTAATAATAACGCTATAATGTGAATAATCTGGATTTATATCTGAAAGACACACAGCGCTCACTAGTTTTATCTACAATTTGAAGTTTGATTCCTCAAGCCAAAAAAAAAAAAAAAAAAAGATTATAATCCCATGGATAACTACAGATCTTAGTTGTTCCTCCGCCACAAAACACACACAAATTATGTGCTTTCTTATTAACCACTCTCTAAAATCTAAGATGTTTTAACCCATGCCTCCCACTACGTCATTATGTTCCTATTTAAAGAATTTTAAGTGTAACAAGTTTTGCACAGTGCGAGTTCCATGAGCGACCTTGTGCAAGCAAAAGCGACATTGTCATGAAATGTGTCATCATATAATCTTCATACGATAATGCTTTGTGTATTTGTGGAACGATGTCAACTGCGTATTCGAATGCTGAACATCAAACATCCGAAACGTATATTTGGCAACATGCAATAAATATCCGAATTATTCATTAGAAACACGTTCCATTTCGGTTCAAGTATAATTTCATAATTGGAAGTTGTGAGGATATATGCCGCGTCTGCGACAAGGCCACTGTATTGCAAAAAACTGTTTGGAAACATCGAGCTTATCGTTCAGACGCGATGATATAAAAGCCATAAACGGACGTGCTAGAATTTGCTTTTTCATCTAAAACATATATTTTCAAACCAAACTTAAAGGAAATTGGACAAATGTTTTTACGGCAATCATTCCTGAGGTAAGATTAGTTCACACACAAACAAAAACTTATTTATAATATTTTTTTACCAATTTTCCAAAATTCGGTGAAATAATAGTGGCCGAAACTTAATTTGAATTTTTCTATTTCTTAAATTCTTATTAATTGTCCATGTAGTCTATTTGCTTACATGCGTATTAATTATTTACGTAATAATACACTTAACACTTTATGTTAATTGTTCATATAATGGCGTAATTTCCTTATAGTTGGTGTTAATTTAAAGATTTTAATGTTGATTTCTTTATCTCTGTCTTCGTAAAACCATAATAATTATAATTCCATCGGGTAATGGATCCCCTAATGCTGGATAATAAAATCTTCTGCCATCTTTTATCTGCTATAATTTATGAACGTTAATTTATTCTTCACGGTATACGTACATACGTATTCAAGGTTCCTCGTTAAACTGTGCGTTCAGCTTGCCAACCCGTCTGTTCAGCTGAGCATAAGACCACTTCCTCTAAAATGATTTTGTCCTTCTACATGTATATGACGTCACTTAAAAAGAACTTCATCGTGCAGTGGATAAATAATGGTTATGGTTGATGGTGACGATAATGATATATATCATCATCATCATATTCAACCATTATCTATCCACTGCTGGATGAAGGTCTCTCCAAATGCTTTCCACACAAGTCTATCCTGGGCCATTCGTTTCCACGTCACCCCAACCTCTTTTCTTATTTCATCCACCCATCTAGTTTGAGGACGTTTTCTAGGTCTTCGGTGGTCTCTTGGAATCCAGTTCAGAATTTCTGTTGTCCATCGTTGATCAGTTCTTCTTGCAATATGCCCAGCCCATCGCCATTTCAGCCCTTTTACTTTAACAATGATGTCCTCTACTCTAGTTTGCTCTCTCACCCAAGTGTTTCTTTTTCGATCTCTCCTAGTTATTCCAAGCATGCACCTCTCCATGCTCCTTTGCGTTGTCTGTAACTTTCGTATTGCTCCAACTGTTAGACTCCATGTCTCTGATCCATAAGAGAGGACTGGCAATACACACTGGTTGAAGACTTTTCTTTTTAGACATAAAGGCAATTTCCCCTTCAGGATAAAACTGTTTCTTCCAAATGCACTCCAGCCAAGTTTAATACGTCTGTTGAGTTCTTTCATAATGTTGCCATCCATTGAAATCAGCTGGCCAAGGTAAATATATGAATCAGCAATTTCTAGCTCAATGTTGTCAACTTGTATTTTTGTTTCCTCTACGAAATTATTGAACATGATCTTAGTTTTTTGTAGGTTCATCTTGAGTCCAACTTCTTTACTTCTAGTTGAGAGCTCCTGTACCATGTCTTGGAGTTCTGATGGGTTCGTTGAAAAAATAACAATGTCATCAGCAAACCGCAAATGATTTAGATATTCACCTTTTATTTTATTCCCTTGTTATTCCAATTTATCTGCTGAAAATCATCTGTAAAGCAGAAGTAAAAAGTTTTGGAGAAATGGTATCTCCCCGCCTCACCCCTTTGCCAAGTTTGATAGTTTTAGTATCTTTATGTAACCAAAATTCTGAACTTGCATTTTTATACACATATTTCACCATGTTAATGTACACATCCTCGATGTCTGCTGATCTTAAAGAGTTGATGACTGCTGACATTTTAATAGAGTCAAAGGCTTTCTCATAGTCAATAAATGCCACACACAATGGAAGTTCATATTCATGTGTTCTTTCAATTAATTCTCTTAATACTTGAATATGGTCCACTGTACTGAATCCACTTCGAAATCCAGCTTGTTCTCTTGGTTGAGCTGCATCTAATTTTTTCTGCAGGCGATGTGTTAGCACTTTTGTGAAGATTTTATAAATAGCAGGTAACAAGCTAATTGGTCGGTAATTTTTTAAATCCTCTTTATCACCTTTTTTATGCAAAAGAATTACTGTTGCAGAATCCCATTGGTTTGGTATGTTACCACTGTTGAGGCATTTGGTAAAGAATTTTGCGAGTATGTCTTCTACATGTTCTCCAGCTTCTTTTAAGATATCTAATGTAATGCCATCATCGCCAGGGGATCTTCCTTTCTTCATATTTTTTATTGCAAATGAAACTTCTTCTTTTAAGATTTTAGGAGCTGTTCCTTCGACTATTGCGGCGTCTTCGTTTAATCCACTGTTACTTTCATATAGTTTTTTGTAGAATTCTTCAACTCTTCTAAGTATTTCTTCCCTATTTCTTGTTACAGTGCCATCCTCTCCTTTTAATGCAATGATGTGTTTCTTCCCAATAGACAAACTCCCTTTAACAACCCTAAGGCTCTTGTTGCTTTCAATGGCCTTCCTTACTAACTCACAATTGAATTTTCTTATATCTTCTTTCATGTTTTTGCGCAAAGTTTTGCAAAGTTCTACATACTCGATCTTGCGACTGGTATTTTGATTGTCCACCTTCATAAGTCTTCGCCTTTTCATGAGTTGTTTCGTCTTCTCAGATAATTTGCTATTCTGCTTTTTACATATTACACCACCAATTTCCCCAGCAGTTTCAATTATTGTCTTAACAATGTTTTCATTTGCTTCTGAGATGTCAACTTCTTCAATAAGTCCTTCCAGTGCAGAAAAGCGATTTTTTAATTCCAACTTGAATGCCTCGGTATTTTCTTTTAATTTCTTTAAATCCACCCTCTTACATACTTGTTTCCTAATGAGCTTCTGCCTTTCTAGTTTAGTATTTAAGTGCATTTTACATCTCACCATTCGATGATCACTTCCAGTATTAAATCTGTTCAGTACGCTGCAATCTTCAATAATTGATTTCTTGTTTGCCAGTATATAGTCAATTTCGCTGGTTCCTCCATTGGGGTGTTTCCATGTCCATTTTCTTTGTAGTTTCTTCTTAAAAAATGAATTCATGATGCTAAGATTTTCAGCTTCGGCAAATTCTATGAGTTGATCGCCACGTTCATTCCTTTCCCCGTATCCGTATTTACCAACCGATGTCTCTCCTTGTTCCTGTTGTCCAATTCTTGCATTAAAATCTCCCATGATGAGCTTGATGTGTTGTTTCCCCTTGGTATGTAGCTGTTTGATTTCTTCATAGAATTCCTCAACCTCCTCGTCGGTATGGCTTGATGTTGGTGCATATGCCTGTACTATCTGAAGTTGGTATCGCTGGGTTAGTTGAACAACGAGCCTCGCTGCTCGATCTGACGTGCTTTCGACTTCAAGAAGGTAGTCTTTAATTCTTTTGTTGATTAAGAAGCCAACACCACTTGTTCTTCCAGTTTCCGTTCCTCTATAATAAAACAAATGTCCACTTTTAAGTTCCACCAACTCTTCACCTTTTCTTCTAACTTCACTGAGTCCTACAATGTCCCATTTGATCTTGTCAAGTTCTTCTTCCAATTCCTGAAGTTTTGCTTCAGAAGCAAGGGATCGTCCATTAAACGTAGCCAAGGTCAATAACAAACGGCAGCCTGGGCCATTCCAGTGATTCTTAGCACCCCCTGCTTTCATGCCACACTGACCGCTGCCTTGATCAGGAGCACTCCAGCACCTGGAGACTAGGGGCCATGGTTTCTGGTGTGTCAACATAATGGAGGAATTAGCCATAATTTCACCACGCTGGCTAGACGGGTTGGTGAATTAGCCCTCCCCTTCCGCCTTTCTATCCGTGCAGCAAATATTAATTTGCCACATAAATAGAAAGCTCAGCCTGCACCACTTGAAGGCGGGGTAGGACACTAGGTTACTGGCCTGGCCGGTTCCACACATCGTCACATACGTTCAGCGTGTGGGTCTCCTTCCAGTTAGATACCAGCAACCCTTTTGC
>QLNU02015360.1:199672917-199710955 GCA_006491805.2 Dysdera silvatica
ATATATATATATCAATACCAATACTCGTATATATAATATATATCATTATCATATTATACATATATTGATACTAAGTATTACGTGTTATCACTTTGAATACTTGATTTCTTTTGAAGGAATAGGGAAACAATATATTTTTGTATGGCATTGCCCATACAGGGTTGCACTGAGAAAATTCTGATAAAATGTTCTCTTAAAAATAGAGGCTGATTTACGATTTTGCCGCCTATAGGCTCTGACATATTTTGCCGCCTGAGTTTTCCAAACGTAACCAGAGGCATAACAGGGAGTTTGGCGTTTTTGTCAAATCCTTAATTTGACGACCCTGACAATTATTTCAAATTCGTTTTCCCGCAAATATTAGCGAATTTGAGGCCTTTTTGAATCGCGCTCAAGATGGCGCCCATGGCAGATCTCCGTTTGCCAATGCCTAGTTATGTCCCCGAACATAACAAATCGAAAGTAGTAATTTCATTAGCCACCAAACAATCTCGCCTTCGTAAACTTCTCCGCGGCAAACTTTTGGTAAAACATTTGCCGCCGTCAAAAATTTGCTGCCATAGTCTATAGCCTACTTAATCTATTGGTAAATCCGCCACTGCTTATAAAGAGATATAATTTTACCTCCATATCCTTTATCCTTTTACATGTATATTCCTTAGTTTCTCTTGCACATGCTCTTTACCTTTCTAGTCAATTTCTAGCTAAGTATCTACTAAACTTAATTTGGGTGATACAATGAAAAATATACATTTTCGATGTTAGTATCTATTTGTCAAAGCAGGACTTCTCTAATACATAAAGTTTTATTGTAATTTTGATGTAAATTTTACGGCAAAATGCAACCTATGCATATATGAAGTATTAATTGCAGGGTAGTTTTTTAATAATTGACATATTTTATGGCAATGAAACTATTTTATTCAATTACGTTAATAAATAAATTTCTTAACGTAAATTTTGCATTAAGAAATAAATTTTAGTATACCTCTCTATAATTTCCCCTATCCTTATTACAAAGTATATGAAGACTCAAACCTATGTAAAAAACATCATATGCACAAAATCTACCGTAGAAAGCTGTTTCGAATACATTTTTAACGTCAAAGAACAATTCCCATTGTTATGTACAATTTCGTACAAAATAAAAAATTTAAAATAAAATTCTACAATATTTGATTTTGAGAAAAAAATATTTTCCAGGGGGGCTGACTACATTTCCAGGGTGGCTCAGCCCCCTATGGCCCCGGCCTTGCTATGGCTCTGACTGGATTCAAACCGGAATTTTCTTTCCTTCTGCGGCTAATATAAGTCAAAGAATGGGTTCCATTTTGAATCAACCATGAAATGTCAGATTAAAATGTAAAGGGATCAAAAACTTCCCCCATAATCTCTTTACTTTAGTTAGGGCGACTCCTTTCGTAAACGAAATAGCGTCTTAAAGCAAAAAAAAAATACTTATTACTCTCATATATTGCAGAGATCCCTTCTCATCAATGAATCAAATAAATAATTCAACAACGGCCATTATTTTAAAAGTATAGAACTCCTGTTTTATAATAAATCTGGTAATATCGATTTATAAATAGATTAACCATTTCCTTAAAAATATTTCATGTCCAATATTTTATTATCTAATATCAGCTGCTGGATATTTACTCCAGAATTTGTTCTATTCCCAAAATAACTGTTATAAAATTTAACACTCCAAAATATGTTTTAAACCTGTGATCGCCTAACTCAGCTGGTTTTATTTGATATTACCTTTTCTTCATAAGAGATAACTGTTATCGGATTTTTCAAAGACGTCCTTTTAACGGCCATTTCCGCATAACGCCCGAAGCAAAGTCAGTCAATCTGCTTTGCATGCAACTTTGACTTCGGGCTAGCATTATTCAAAGGAACCTTCAAATCCTGCAATGTTACTTTTTTACCTGCATCAAAGTGATAAATGTTTTGCCAACTTCGTTTTTTGAATTATGGTTAAAGTGAATGATGTTCTAATTTTGTAAAGGCCGCGAAAAGCCGGGAGACGACATATGTAATCAAATTTTATGATGTTAGATACAGCGTTACACGAAACCAAACTTGGCTGCTCAGAACACCAAGGACATCTATAACCAATATATCTGTTAATGGCCTACACGCCTTAAACTTGAAATCAACTGTTTGCTGGTTTCGAGACCTCAAAGAATAGAGTTTCACCCTAACCTCTTCTAACAATTACATGAATGCGCCTTGAACTTTCGTATCCCACCGAAGCTGTTCCTGCTTTAATTGTTAGTCGTTGGTGCTATCGGCGATAGACGAATGACGTACAGAGTGCAATCTCCTGAGGTTAAGCTATTTAATAATAATAATAAAAAATAGCCTACTTATTGTAAGATCGTTTAAATCCAACATTTAACGATATCTATGTACGTTTATTGTGCAGTTTGGTAAGATTCTTTTCATCTATGGAGGATCCATTATATCCATGTCTTTATCTATGAAATGAAGATGAGAAATGAAAAACTCTCTCTCTCTTTTTCTCATTCTCTCAATATAATTTGCATCTTTGAAATAATTTATATCAAGGTGCTCAAAAAAGTCTCAAATGTAACATTAATTAATTAATTCTATAGTATGCTACTTTCGATCTTGGGAATATTGATATGACACGGTATGCAATTAAATATTTTTTTACTAATAAAATTACGCAAACTACTAAACTTTTAATAGAAAATGGTAAAATTTCGATAGTTTAGAAACTATTTCTCGTCGCCTAATTTTTCATCAATAAATCGTCACTGAATTTAAAAAAATATTTCCCTGGAATTATTTGAATCTATAAATTGGAATTTAATGAATAAAAAAATCATAACACTAAATATAATCACATATGCCCATACAAATTTATTTTGCAGAGCAAAATAAATTTGTACGCATAAATTGCACATAAATTTGCACACATAAATTTTTCGCATATGCCCATAGGAAAATACTTTACTCTACAAATTTCGAAATATGTTCCTAAATTATCTCTCCATAATAATCAAACAAAAACCATAAATGATCCTAATTTAATTTCCAATCTCTCGGACAAAAGTGTGAATGACAATGTGGAATACAATCGTTCGCCCCTGGGTGCAAACAAGATTGGACCTTCCTTTAAAAGCAACCTTTCTTAGCAGAAAAGTAATAGTGGGCTGAATGTTTTCAGCGACTTTCCTACATTATGCATTTTTATTTTCCTTAATTACCTTTTACTTCCTTGATCAAGGCACATAGGGTAATACTTTCAGCCATACCCATCCTTGTGACAGGAATATAAAAGCATTTTTATGTACCCATTGTTGATGCCATATATATATATAATCCATACGGAAGTTTTTAACTGACCTTCAAAACTTTTGGAAACTACGTGTCTGTACAAGTAGGAGCGGAGAAACATGAATCACAAAGACAGCTTTAATATATTGCGTACACTGGAGTAAACAATGTATGTAGGCAACACGTTTCAAGCTTCAGAAATTGTTAATAGTGAAAAAAAAAGGCTTTGGGAAGGTCCAATACTATGTTGACGCATCCATCTTGCTGGCGACAAAGTAGTTGTTGTTGTGTTTGCCAGATCTGTCTGCTAATTTATACTGTTTATGTTTTAGGGAATCTAACTACACCCTTCTATCTGAGGAGACAATCTATTTGTTCTCTAGAACCCGTTCCACAGTATACTACCATTTGCGCTGTTACTGACCTGTAAATCAGAAAGTTTTTATTATGGCCCCCAAGTTCCGTCTGATTTTAGGTGCGGCATATGGAATTTCTGTAATTCCAGTTCAAAGATTTATTAAATTAAAGCTTGAAGCTTGTACGAAATTCAAAACTATCAGGAATTGCACTTGAACTCGAAAAATTACTCTAAAAATGAGTGTTTCTTTTTATTTTTAAAAGTAATGATTTTACGAAAGGACAACGCCTTCATATAAACTTTGTAACATGTATTTTTCCCAGTCTCCCTACATTAGCTTCATTTTTAAGATTCATGTTTTTTGTTGAGTTTTATTTGTGGCAGATTCAATTTAAACTACTGGCAGTAACTAATGTTACACATCAACTTTACTGCATTGCTAAATAGTTTATAAAACTAAAATATGCTGGATTTCATTTGAAATAGAAAGGTAATTTCGAATTATTTAAAACTGACATTTTCTCTAACTTTTAACGCATGTAGTAAAAAAGTTGCATTCTTGTTATTAATAGCAACAATTTGAAACTTTGGAATTGCTTCCTGGGCATTTGCATTTAATATTTAATTTAAAACTTACTGTAATAATTGATATACAAAATTAAGTTCAATAATTAATTTGGAAAACTAATCTAATAATTCATATACAACTACTTTTAGTAACTAATCTGAAAAAATAGCAATCTCAAAAAATAGTAATTAATCTCAAGAGCTAATAATTAATCTGAAAATTGGTAATTAATTTGAAAACTAGTAATTAATTTGAAAACTAGTGATTAATCTGAAAACTAGTAATTAATCTCAAAAACTAGTAATTAATCTCAAAAATTATAATTAATCTAAAAACACAATTTCAGTTAATTAGTGTGAAAACAATTGTAATCAACCTGAAATATGATTTTAAATAATTAAAACTGTTATTCAATGATAACTGCTGCCCATAATTATAATTCAAATTGAAATGTCATAATTTCGCATTGTGCTGACGATTATCTATATATATTTTTTCCATTAATTATCACGGGTAAATATTATTACAGACACACCATATTCCTTAGGTCACATAATTATCTCTAACACGCTGAATTTGAAATAGTTAGATGCATTATACTATGCGAGTTATAATCAACTCTTTCTCGTACAGAAACCATATTCAAAGTCGTTTCGAAGAACGTATTATGAAAATTAGGAAATTTTAATGCTTGTATATTTCAAACCTCGTTGAATATAAAGGAAAATTCTAACTTCTTATTACCGAATTGTACTTCCTAGCTATGTATGAAAAGCGCAAATAGTCAACGCTTTCATGTGCGATATATCTATTAGTGATTTATTTTATAAGTTTTATTAAAATTATAGAAATGTGTTTTTATTTTACGTTTTAAAAGCAAATATTTTATCACTGTGTTTTAAAGAAAATTATAAACTTTACAATTTGAAATGAATCGCTATTTTTCAATATTAGAAAAATAACAAAAAAAAAATTCACTACACTTACATATTCACGTATTCGCAGCCTTTTAGCTTTATGCATTTCCACTTACTCTAGCACGAATCAGTACATTTCTAGAAATTATTTATAAAGTTAAACAAAAATTTAAAAAAAAAATTAACAAACAGAATTGAGCAACAGTTAACGAAACGTAACAAATATTAAACTAAGAATGTCATTCTAATTCACTTTTCGACTGAGCGGCATAGAATTCTTCATAAGTCGTTCGCTAGTCGTCATTACTCCACGACGATTAGATTAGAAATTTTAAGAAATAATAAAACTCTCGCTCGCACACTTATTCGCTTTTTTTAAGAAAGTGTTTCCCAAATTTTACCAGCGTGGAAACTGAAGTTATCTGTTTTTTTATCACCATACTCGTGGGGATAGCATGTACAGTTGACCCACTTGACCATTAGTGGGCAATGAACAACGATATTGGTCTTCCAAAACGAGATAGGCGATTTAAATGTCTTAGTAATGATATATTTTTACAGTTACATTTACTATAAAGTCCGTCAATCTTATCATTGATATTGTAGCATGCATGTCATATATGTAGCATTGATATCATACTTCATAACAGCATCTACTTACCTCGCCCAGTTCATAAATGGCAAAGATTTTAGGATTTTATTTATAAAAATAACACCTGTATGAAACTAATGGTAGCAATATACACATATATATATAGTGACACTGATTTAGAAATAAAGTTCTCTAAACATTCTAAGTTAAATGAAAACAACAGAGTCGGCTATTCATTTTTTTTTTTTACCTTTTCCCGTATCCTACTACAATGGACTCGCATTTTTCTGAACCACTGTGTTAGTCCATTGTATGATTTCAGAGTAATTCTTTCCCCATTCAACAAAATCCATGTCTCTAAACTTAAAGACAACATCCCAATTTTAAAACGTTGGGGTGTTTACCAAATCTACAGCAAATGCAACGTCCTACATAGGCCAGACTAAACGAGCCTTGCAGCACAGACTAACGGAACAATCTAAATACGTAGAGACGGCAGAATTCCGTAAGTCTGCCATTGAAGTTCATTGTTGGTCACATAACCACAAATTCAAATTCAACCAACCCACAATTATCTGTCAACCAAGATCAATACATGAATTAGATTTTTTAAAAGCATTCCATATCACTCAGAATTCTTCTATCATAGTCAGTGAACCAAAATCTACTCCAACTTTTATTCAAGCTTGGAAACGTTTAATAAAATTTTCACATTAATTATTCATCCACAACTGTCAACACACTAGTCACGCAATAACACCATCTCCAGTTTTCTAATATTTATTTTCCCATTTTGTATTCCTGACGAAAGACGGCCAAGTCCGTCAGAAACGTACGTTGAAATAAAACGTTTTAACAACATTACTTATGCTTATAATGTTGTTCTTTGCTTATAAATCTAATCTGCGTAATGCTACGTCAAATTATCTTGCATTGCGTTAGTCCCGAAAAGTATCCTATAGAACTAATGTTGATTCCAATTTACAAATATAAGAGTTTACGAACTTTTTTGGGGCCCATACAACTTTATAAAACCTAGAGTCTTCTAAAATATTTTTAAACGTGTCCTATATGCCTTAAGAAATACGGAAATGATTGCTACATCTTTGCTGATAATCAGAATATAACGTTTTCGGTACAGCTGACATTTTTTAATTTGACCTAAAAATTTTCCTGCTTTAATTACAATGATCAAAAAGTAAGAAGATTATAGCGTGGATGAACTCTAACCAACAACTTCATGATTTCTACGCCCTCGCTTTCGTCTCCAAGTTATTGTAGCCAGCGTGTATGGTCAACTCTGTTTATGATATGAAAGTCTATGTCTGAGAAAGACTTCATATTCAAAAATAAAAGACCATTCAAAGGAACTGATATGATTGTATCAGAGAACCTGATTCCAGCGAGAAAACTATTATTCCACGAAATGCGTTCTAGAGGCTTCAATTGCTGGACACAATCGGGCGATATTGGTCATCTGACTGGCTTGGGAAAAAAATATATTTGAGATCTCTGACTGACATTAAAAACTATTTGGATGGACATAATTAGTTTTATGAGGTAAGAGAAAATGAAGATGAGACGTCGACCTTTTGTTTTTTATGCTATTACTTGTCGACTATATACCCTATATAATGTCTTATTTAGTTTGCCTATGTGTTGGGTTATCATTCATGCAGTAGCATTTGATATTTGTACTTCGGGTTGGGATTCTCTGCACTTTAGCTAAAAGGATAAAAGAAGTAGGAAAAGAGTGATTTATGGGAATTATATATATCAAATTCTAAATATTTGAATCCTTCAGTTTGGTAGTATAACTTATTTTAGAATATAACTCCAACTTTGAATTATATTCTTTTTCCCCTTATAGAAATATTTTCTATTACTTAAGCCATTATTTTTCCTTTGTTGAGGGACGCTTTTGTTTTCTTCTACAGATATCATTTGAGTTGAGCTGTTCGCTTGGGAATACAATTTTATTTATATATTGATGCGGGCGTACTCACAATTATTTTTGAATTTTTCTTCTTCTTTTTTTTTTCATTTTTACATTAATAGATTGGGATATTCTGGAAATTTTGAAATATTTTGATTTTAATTCACATAACATGTTTAACATTAATGATGATTTGGAACCCAGTGATGAAACCCACTACTACTCTCCGTCTGAAATATCTAAAGTAATGACTTCAAATAATAGTCTACTACCAATACACATGAATGTATGTAGTATGATACATAAAATTCCTTTCATTGAAAACCTAATACATAAAATTCCTTTCATTGAAAACCTAATACATAATGTTAGCCCTCAATTAAACATAATTTCTGGTATTGAAATATGGCTGCCCTCAGAACAAAAAGTTTCAATTGCTAACTATCAACAAATCTTAATTGGCAGGGAGAATGGCAGAGGAGGAAGGGGTAACCACATATATACACAACACTCACGAAATTTCAACATTACACCAGTGGACTTGTATTTCTCGATCTATTGAAATAATAACGTTCTCATTATATGACACATATATTTCAACTATCTATAGACCACCTTCCGGAAACGTGAAAGACTTCCTTGATTACCTGCATAATTTACTAGCATACACAACAAATACACGCCATGAATTATTAATACTGGGTAATATTAACATTGATATAAATCCTATTAATAGGACACAAACTAATCACGCACAATCCAAAGCACTAAAAGACTTAATATTCTCATTTGGATTCAATTCTTACATAAATAGTCCAACTAGAATTACTGACTATTCACAAACCACTATTGATCACTGTATAACTAACATAAATGACCCACATTGCGGGATTATATTATATCATGTTAGTGATCATCTTCCAATTTTTTCTTTTATTACCGTTTCTCAAAAGATCAATAAACAACCTAAACATAGTACATACATTAGAGATTTCTCAGATATTAATCTGATAATTTTTAAAAATAAATTACTTGAAGAAGACTGGACAAACATAATTCAATCTAATAACGCAACAACCACCTATCGACTTTTCATTAACAAATTTAAAGGTCACTATGAAAGCTGCTTTCCAATCAAGAAAATATCTCGTAACAAACGAATAAGGAAACCTTGGATTACAAATACTATCCTCAGAGAGATAAAGATAAAAAACAAACTTTTCCATAACTTTCTGAGAAACAAATCACCTATAAACTCAGTATCTTTAAGAAATTTCGTAACATACTGAACAAAAAAATAAATCAAGCCGAACAAGTTTATTTTTATAATCTTTGTGGAACTGTTGTCACTAGTAAAAAATGGACAAAAATAAATGAGCTTTTGGGAAGAGAGAAACCACATATTAATATTATAAATAAACTAATTTCATCTAATCAAACCATCACAAACGTAAAACATATTTGTGAGACCTTCAACGATGATTTTATTAGTTTTCCATATTCACTCTCGGAATCTGAAATTGGTCATACTCGAAATTTTAAATGCCACGATTATAATATTAAATACTCCTTATATCTTCATGAAATAACAGATATTGAAACTTATAAGATCATCGCCAATTTAGAAATCGATAAGGGACCTGGTCCTGATGACATCCATCCTACTCCTGTCAGATATACAGCAGATGAAATAAAAACTCCACTTACACATATTTTAAACCTCATATTCAGAGATGGAGACAGCCCTATAGAATTTAAAACATCAAGAATCATCCCTGTATTTAAAAAGGGATCAAAATTAAATGTTTCCAAGTTGAGACCTATTTCAGTTAGGTCAGTATTTGCAAAAATTTTTGAAAAACTGCTTCATAATAGATTATTGGATTTCTTTGAAACAAACAACATAATTCACAACAACCAATTCGGAATTAGAAAACACAAATCAACTGAGTATTCCCTTGTTGCAGCTACTGATCTAATTTACTCATCATGGGATAATAAAGAGTCTGTACTGGGGATATTTTCTGATTTATCTAAAGCTTTTGACACTATTAACCATGAAAAACTAATCTATAAACTACTGGTCGCAGGGGTCAAAGGTAATAAAAATAAATTGTTTAGGAATTCTTTAACTAACAGCATTCAATACGTTCAAATAGGTGAGTATTCTTCAAGTATTGAACAACCGATATAAGGAATCCCTCAGGAATCTACTTTTGGCCCCTTGCTCTTTATCTTTTACATTAATGATCTAATTTTTACTACAACTCAATCTCAAATCATCTGCTTTGCTGATGATACGAGTCTTTTTTTTATAAAAGTAAGGATTGCGCGGAACTTTTCTCAATAGCCCAAAATGATTTAAAAAACTTTACCAAATACTTCTATAATAATCACTTAACACTAAATACAGATAAAACTAAATGTCTCATGTTTATTTATTCAAGGAACGTCAAGGATTTCTCCCGATACACAGTTCTTATTGGAAATAATCCAGTTCCATTAGCAAATGAAACCAAATTTCTGGGTGTAATATTGCAGTCTAATTTAAAATATGACAATCGTATTGATTACGTGTGTTCAAAAATGAGTAGAAATATTGGCATTTTGCGCAGCATCCGCTACTATCTTCCAATGAAAGTACTTATTCATTTATATTATTCCTTTATTTTTCTAACATTTCTTATTGTCACCTAATCTGGGGATTTACCAAAAAAGCGAACATAAGAAAAATTCAGACCTTACAAAATAGATTCTTAGATATAATAAAACTAAAGCAAGCATTGCACATGACTAATTCTGAAATATTGAGCACACATAGCATCTTACCGATCAACAAATTATTAAATTATAAACTTGCTTTAATCATGTTTTTATATATAAAAACTATCAATAGTTCATTCTGTCTTGATATTCATCTACCTCAGCACCATTATCCAACCACTTCCAGAAACGATTACAGAACACAGTGAGCTAGAATCGGCTTAGCGTGCCATATAAGTCATACTGGCACAAATGTATGGAACAATCTATTGCAAACTATAAAATCCTCTCTTTCTATCTATCTTTAAACAAATTCAAACATGAAATAAGAATTTTTTTAAGGTTTAGGGACATCTTGGATTCTTAATGCAGCTTTTCTTTTCTTTCCCCCTCCCCATTTTGTACCCACTAACAAATTATTAAACAAGGCAATTCAATTTTATTACATAATATCGGGAATGTTTTCTTTACAAAGGTAAAGTGAAAATGGGGAAGGAGATAGTGTGAGCTTATAATATTGTATATATTATATGTATTATGTATATATGTTTTATGTACATATGTTTTTATTTTCCTTTTATAATTTAAGTTATACTTATTTGCAAAATAATTCAATATATATTCTCTCGGGCAGGATGGGCTTCGTCAGATTTTGTCTTTACCTATCGTTGCCCGGGTGGACATGAACCATGAACGTTTATCACGAAATATAACCACGATATATCCCTGTAAAAATGTTTATGGTCTCTCCAAAATAAAGTTGTTGTTGTTGTTGAATAGCGGTGTCACTTATTAAAGAGTATTTTTATTTGCCTCGCATATTAGCTAATTAGAAAAAGGTTAATATTTGGATACAAAAAATCAGTTGTTCCAAGAAAATTGTTCCGATTAATCTTTT
Source organism: Dysdera silvatica (assembly GCA_006491805.2). Taxonomy (NCBI): domain Eukaryota; kingdom Metazoa; phylum Arthropoda; class Arachnida; order Araneae; family Dysderidae; genus Dysdera; species Dysdera silvatica. Next base: position 199,684,262 of record QLNU02015360.1, read on the forward strand.
ACAAGCTCTCTGTTAAGTAGGAGATATCTATTAGTATCATAAGTAATGGGACAGGATCCTTTCGGGCCTGTCCGCATTCACTACATTGTGGCAGTCAGTGTAGGAGTCTGTATTCACTTCACAGCAAAAACTTTTGCCTAGAAACCTAAAGGTCGTTGGTCCAAGTCCGAACTACGGTTTTGTTTCCCCTGTTCGTTCAAAACGAACAGTCAGGCAGTCGAATCCGGCTGTAGCGAGATCGGTTGTGACGTAAACACCGTTGTAACGAGAGGTAATAAAACTTTTGTTTGATTACATTCAAAATATACAGGCCGAAAACCCTTTATAACGCCCTCCCTAGAAAAAATGTATTCCCTCTTAGATCTCTAGACTAGTTAGGTTGATGGTTATAGTATCCTATATTCCTACTTCTGAAGATATTGGCACGGAGATACCAGCTATAAACAATCCCAAATCAGACAATCCTAAGAATGAAGACTTTCCCATTAATCCATCACTAACTTACATACGAGTTAGAGTGGAAAAAAATATGTAAATAATAGTGTTTTCGCTCTTCGGCCCCAGGGTTTTTTAATGATAAACCGGTTTTAACGAGAATCCGGATGTAACGAACAAAAGTTCCTGTCGGTTCATGTTCGTTATAAACGGTTTCAGCTGTTGTTCGAAAAAAAAACCACATTGTAGCTACGCCAAAAAATCGCTTCCTCATAAAACTTCTCTTTTAATAAGGCGATTTTTATCCGCAACATCTCTTTGTAATACATAGCGCTGCAGAGCAACCTCTAAGTTTATATAGAACATATCCATTGATAAAAACTATAGTGTAATTTAAAATATCGTTAACAAATATTGGTGACCTCTAAATATGACGTATGAAAAGTAAATTCTGATATGTGGTTAAAATACCTTTAAGGAAAGACCAATGTGCATTGCAAATTTTGAAGCAAATCCACATTCCTTTTCTCTCTTCCCCTTCCGAATTTTTCTTCTGAGGATCTTTCTAGTTTTCAGTTCTTTTCTCCCCGGTTTGTTACCGGCAGGTGGCAATGCACTTCCGAACAAATCGACCATTACAAGCCAAAGTGAATAGAGAGAACTGAATATTGTGATTGCCTGTAATTTGAACGCTCCCACATTACTAGTACTTCATTGTATTAGATTTGACTGCGAACTTCGAACAGCATTCCTTTTTACTTTCACTCAATCGATTTTCTCTATTGCTTTTCGGTTGGCAGTAATTTCGTTTTTTTTCCTTACCTCCTTATATCCAAATAAAAGTTGTCAAAGGCACCAGCTAGCGACTTACTTCCTTTTTTATATTTGCTTTTTTTTACGATGAGATTCGTTTCTCACGACGAAATCAAACATCGTTGCATGCTTTTTCAGTTTGTCTCAATCGCGTCTTTTCACTCTCTAAAGAGTAATAAAATGAATCTGGATTTATATTTTCATCATTTCACTCAAATTTTATTTTTCGATACTTGCAAAACTGTCTTTTCTCATATTTAGATAGTACATATTTTTCAGTTGTTATCTCAAAACCAATACGTGGCACGTAGAATTAAATTGTGTATATGGGTATAAGCAAATATATTTTACTAAAGTTACTTAAGTAGATTGACGTAGCGATAAATTTGAATATTATCGTATAAAATTGGAATTTCTGAGGCTTTTTGAGAATGCTGATATCAAAGCTGTTCCTGGTGGAGGCAAAACGTGTCCCCGCAGCATGCGGCAGCTGAACCCAGGGGGTTAATTGGTGTTTGTGGTTTATTTGCCCGAAGACTACAGTGGTCATGCTGCGCCGGGACCTACTGTTTTCCGAGGAATCCGAACCTCTTAAGGCCTAGGGAACCAAACCCCGGACTACAGTGAGCAGTGCGATCTTTATGAGATCTCTGAGTAAGCGTTCTTTTTGCACTGCTGGGAGTCGAACCCGGATTAGCGGCGTACCAGGGCGAACGCAAATACCACACTGGTGCCACAGCAGGGCCGCGACCGCACATGCCATTATATTGCCACATTGTCTTCGAGATCTTTGTTTCATTTATAAAAATAAATACAAATTAAAACATTTCTTTTACGTGGTAACTGTTTAAAATACGTATCTATAGATATAAAAGTAAACATTAATAAAATTTCTTAATTAGATAATAAATTAAATAAGGGCTGGAGATTGTTTTGCACCTGGTCAGCCAAAAATGCAGAAAGAGTTTTGGTTAATATATTTAGTTTCCTCTATTCTTTTTTATAAAAATATTGAGTTTGCTCATAATAAATATCCGTATGATAGTATCAACAGGCAAATATTATCTCAAAAATAAGAAACTTTTCACTCTCTATTTTGAGATATTTCTTAAAGTTTTTCATGTATTGAAATTACTTGAATGTAAAAGATTTTCATGCATTCATTTATGCATTTTGATCCCGGTTATTCAACCCCGAATTTCCCTCACGGTAGATAAACGTATTCATTACTCCTACGCCACCTGGTGGCGATTAATTTATGATAATTAAGTATGAAAGAATTTTATGTGTAAACAAATCAGTAATTTCCAGTTGTACATAAGTATCATTTGGAAATGTTTCGCTATTTAATGGAAGTACACCCGCATTTCAATATTTATTCTATACGTTCAGGTATAACTATCAGAATCCTTTATTCATCATGTCACACTTCTTTCATTCACCCCTTCACAGTACCCTGGTATTGCCTATGAATTTAAATTGAATTTATACATACACACACATATATATATATATATAGAGAGAGAGAGAGAGAGAGAGAGAGAGAGAGAAAGCGTGTGCGATATTTATTAAAAAGTGCGTGGTCTATTTCAGTAAGTAGCAACAAAGGTGTTTAAATATTGATATTAAAAATCCAAGACGTACAGAACAAAAATAACATAGAGTTCAATTACATGTATTTGAAAAAATAAACGAAGTTTATATACAAAATTAAGCGCAATTATGCTCATATTAGAGCATAGATAATAGCTTGGCCAATATCATGTCTCATCTAAAACAATAAGCTATGAATTCACGAGAATTAATTGCCTACTAAAACGAAGATTTCAATGTCGAATTGATATCCAACTCGTTTTAATGCACCTTCACGGACTCTGAGTACACCGTTCACAGTCTGAAGGTTATAGAAATGTTTGTTATTCCTGACATGGGCAGAAAAGGTCAAAAACTTTCACCATAGAAGATCTTTCATCCTTGAAGTCTGATTTTTAAAGAAAGGATTTAAGCGTATGCAAGTGCGATTGTCTTGAAAGCTGTTATAATAATAATTTGGTAGAAAATAATCTGGAATGTAATGTTCGCCTAATTCAACAGAAAATAATTACATGTTATGTACATCGTTGAGAGAATTACTGTAGAACTTATCTTGTATGCATATCTATACTCAAAGACAATCTCCCAAGTAGTATTGTCTTGATAACCGCAATGATGATTTTAGGACACGTAAATTCGTGATTATGCGATTCAAATTGTATCTTAACATATATATCCTTTTGTATGCCCTTTTCAACAACGGAATAACACCAACTTGACAAATACTTGAATCTGCTAATGACCGAAACTTTCAAGGAAAAGAAAAGTCGCATGTCATTTCCGGGTGCGAACCTCAAATATTTTGTTAGCTGCAATAACATTTTTAACGTATTTCACCAAAATAGACGAGAAGACCTGTCTGTTTCTGTTGCTAAAGGAGGTTACATACCAGTACTCGAGTAAGGTGTGGTTTGGCGTGACAGTGAATGGTCTCAATGAACTGTGAAGAGCTTTTCCTTCCCGAAACCAACCAAAAATCCTTACACACCTTATTCATAACCCATCTACTATTTCAACCACAAAATCTGCAAAGTTCAGATATCCAGTTGATAAAGAGAATCGCATTCTCTCTACGAATAAGGAAATCCACATGGTTCTACAGCCGGAATATGACAACGTGTTATTGGACACGTTCAGATAACTCCTTTAAAGAATATTGTCGACCAGAAGAATTATGGCTTGTACCAATGCGATACTGATGCCAATATCAAGATCTCAAGTTCTGTCACTTCGTTGAGTTGGTGCGTTGCCAGATCACGAAGACTGCTCGTATTCTTGAAATTACCTAAAATTGCTTTTTCTTACAAAAAAATAAAACCATTTTTGCTAATCATTACCTGCTCAACAGTACTAGTAGATGCAATGAGTCCTAACATCTAACTTGTCCCTATCTCGCAACCATAAAGCGGAATAGGAAAAATAGAGCATTTGAAACTTAAGGTTTTGAGTTGCAAATTTAATTTTCTCTCGCGCAGAACTTTTTGCATTTCATTGAATTTTGTTTTAGCCAGACCAATTCGGCACCCATTTACTTTTGTTTGACCATTATTGTGGCAAAATTCTTTTCCCAAATAGCAAAAGAATTTGCTTGTTCTATGGTCTTATTTTTACAATTTTGCAGTGATGTTAAAGTTTCTTCGGCTAAAACACATACTTTTTGTGTTTTTTACATTAATGGTAAGCCCCATTTCTTCGCTATTTTATATCAATTTCATTAATGAATGCCTGTAGATCTTTATTTGAGGTATCTATTATCACCGTTCAATCAGCATATGTCAAGTTATTTACAATAGTTCAATTTATCTTTTAACTTTCTTTCTTTTCTTTCATGACTTTTTGAATTATTTCTTCTGAGTAAGGATTATAAATGACGGGAGAAAGAACGCACCCCTTTCTGAATCCTCGCTTTATTTACACCAAATCTGTCTCGTCGTTGTCAATTTTGATTTTTGAGTTTAGGTTGCAATAGTCTGATTTAATAATATGGATACCTTTAGCATCCAGACCTGTCTTGAAAAGTATTTCTACCAGCTTTTCATATTCTATCCTATCAAAAGCTTTCTCGTAGTCCACAAATCACTGTAAACAAAGGGATATTCGTTTCAATTGCCTTTTCTGCCAATTGCGATAATGTGAATATTATCTCTCTTGTGACAAAACCGTAAAGTCTCTAGTCCTAAAACCGAAGAATGTAATAACAATTCTTTCGTCGAATTCTATTGCAAATTTTATTTGTAGTTTTTGCAAATTTTATTATGGATAATTTTTAGCAAAATGTTCCTTGCATAATTAAGAGCGTTCAGCGTTTGTTTAGTTCACTTGGTGGCTTTAGCTTTCTTGGGAATTGCAGTGGTTACTGATTCGTTTACTTCTCCTAGGATTACACTAGATTTATAAATATTGTTAAAAAAATGTATGAGTTCGTTTATTCATGTATCTCTACTGTATTTTGTTAGTTCGATGGCGATTTCATCCATTCCGGTAGCTTTTCCCTCTTTCATTGGCCTTATTTCATGCATAAACTTCTCTTCTATTGCATCTGGTCCTTATGTTGCTTCACAAGTTTTCACCTTGCCTCTTTGATCATTATACTCTTCCTGAATATATTGCTCCCTGATTCGTTTTCTCTTATCAAAACCATTTGTAATTTCCGTATTTTTGCTTTCAATACAATTGACTTTCGTTGAGTACTTTCCTGGTAATAATATCCTATAAACTTTAAATACTAAGAGAAGGAACATCCTTCCCGTGTTTCCGTAGTCATGTCGATTATGACACCGTGGATCTTATGATGAGTTCTTGGTTCGACTCCGGCCGGGACGATGCCTTTTCCTCTTTACAAAACAACTTTAGTTTCAGCTTTTTAAACATGGATGCCAAAATATTATTCATAAGAAATTCTTATACATATAACAAATTCAATAATGATACTAGCAGTAGAATCTAATTGACTTAATAAAGCAACGTAATACATGCTTTGTATAAAACTGTTTTATATAAAGAATTAAACTTAATTCTGATAGAAAACATACGCATGTAACTTTAAAGCTGTCGTCACATAACAAAGCATACACTCTCAACAACGCACTCAAGGCCCAAAAGGGGCAGAGAAACCAAGTGAGTATTAATTAAAGAGGGTGTGAAATCGTTTTCCTTGATGTTATTTTATTACTTCTGCTTGAATAAACACAGGGGAATATTATATTAAATGTGAACTTAGAGACCTCAACTCCTCCCTATTCCGCTACAATAATTTTGCAAAATAAAATGAAATCACATATTGAAAAAAACTTCATCTACCATTTGAAAAAAATTAAACCAAAATTCTCAACGCCACACTCATCATGAATTCCTAGTTAGTTTACTATCCAAAGAACACGGTATTTGCATGAAGTCTGCTACATCGATACTTGCAATATTGCAAATATTGCTCTAATTACAAATAGCGATCAATCGCATCAATTTAAGCCAGAATATGTGATCTACATGGAGTTTCTAATTCAACCCAGTAAGTTCGATCGGCAATGGTCTTAAAAACGTGTTCGAAACAAGATAAGGAAGTGGTAAATTGGCACCCTGAATAAGGACCCTAACCTCACTTATTACTCCATTGATACGTCACGCTGGAGCGAACCTGGCTTTTTGGCTACCGCCGCTTCTTAATTTTTGGCCGTTGTTCTTCAGCTTCTTCTGGAGCGTGCCCAGCGAGAGGTAGAAGGTTCTGTTACCAAATGTTAGTAGGTCTTTGCAGTCCAATTGTTACGAACGAAGGTAGATTGTAAAAAGGTCAAGTCTAGAAACATTCCGCTGAACCGAGAAAAAATGTGCGTCGAGAGTGTTTCAAATGTCTGGCTAAAATTGTCAAACAATAACCCTTGACTGAACTTCCAACCCATAAAGCAAGTGTGTATTTTATCGTTGGTGGGCGTATTGGACTTAATCGACCAAAATAAAGGAAACGGCAAGACTTGCGAGAAAAGCTTATGTTTATTAACATTATTGTTTCATTTTTGGCGCAGTATAGCCCAGATGCTCTTGCGCCATAAAACACCCAAACAAACAAACCTATTGTTTTATTGTATTTTGTATAAATCAAGGATGGCCAAATTGGGCTTTTTACATTTGCGTGGTAATGATATACAAATATACGAAAACGTGCAATTACTTGTATAGCTTTTTTTTTTATATCGTTTATATCACTGTTACGTATACTATAACCTAAAATACTTTTATTAAAAGTATTCGACATAAAACTAAAAATTCTTTTGTACTTGTACGGTACAAGGACAGAGAGTTTCACGCTGCATCTGCAAATTTTCGAGAAAGCCGAATCTCTGCTTCCACTGAATACGATGGGCAAAAAAATGGCGCGCGTATGGCACGATAATCGAATACGTTGCTACTACGTCAGCGTAGAGAGATGGGCCTACATTTCTCCAGGAAATTCAAACGTTTTGAGACCTTGTGAACCAACCCTCGGACTAAAGTGAAGAGTTAGTCGGAAAGCGATTTTTTTACCGTTACAATTAGAATCCGAATTAACGATGGTTGACACTGCGTTACGAATTAAAATTTTTGGAATATTAAATACTTTCCAAATAATTTTTTGCAATAATAAATTTCATAATAATTTCCAAATATATCTCTGTGAAGGGTAATAATATCTTACAACTTAATATACGGAGAAAAAAGCGTTTTTTCTTGTTCTCATTCGTCTAGTAGGTCAAGACACCGCGGGCTCAACGCGGGGACCCTGGTTCGAATCCAGGATGAGGACGGCGTCTCTTTTTCTCCTAAACAAAAATAGCTCTAGTTTGAGCTACTAATACGTGGGTGTCAAATTTATTTGTAATCAAATATTTCGCAAAACCATTCATCTCCCCTGAATTGAATATTTTTTTGTCGGAAAACACGATATTAATCTATTTAGCTCTGAACGGTACACGTTTCTTCTCAAATTCTGATTAAGTAAGCTTATGCTTCTTCGTTAGAGAATAGCTAAGATATAAACCTTGCACACTGAATTGAATTCGAGCTTAATACGTTACGTGCAGTCTGGCTTTCTGCATGGCAGGTTCAATGCGAGAACATTTTTGCATGAGGGATATTTTCTGACAGACTTTAGTCAAAAAATCGTTGTTTTTTGATAATTCGAACTAGAGTTGGGCCTACCTGAATACCTTTACATTATTTATTAGATATATACAGATTCTAAGGGGAAAAATTATATCTGTGTATGCAAAATTATATAGATACATATTAATTAAAGCATATCTGTGTTTGCCATTATAGATAAAATTTATTTTATCCTTTATGAAATGTTTGGATAATTAAAACTTTAAATTGAAAAATAATTTAAATAACCGAATAAATCTTTTGGGATTATTATAGCTTCGAAGTAAAAAAATTACACTTGGCACGAAACAACAGTACTTTTTGTAGAATTCAATTCCTCGCTACATATTTTTTTTTTTTTAAGTTCAGTTCTCAACTGGTTACGTCTCACCACGGGTGAAAAACATTAGTAAACCTACCTGTATTGCATCTTGTTGAAATGGGTTCATTAGTATCTTCTCATGAACTTCCACGCTTCGAATAATGTTCGCCATGTGGGGCAACGATTCAACTACTGGACTTTGTTTTTCTTCTAGATCGCTGTTCAGTTTCAAATATTTGATATTCTTTGTTTTAATTGTTTCATCATTATGCATCGTTTCCCTGTAGTAAATGAAATAAATTTAGATATTGCGTAGCATTAAAGGATTCGCGTGGATTTGGCAACAGAGGAATACATGAATACATACTTAAAAACTAAACTGCAAACCACGAAAGACTTCAAGAAAATAATTTATTATTACATAAATGGGCTATAATAAATAAAAGTCATTTGCGATTTCAAATGTGTCCAAATTATTGAACTATGTACTAAGTAAGGATGTCAGTAACATAACGTGCATTTGTTATTGAATAAACTTCCGTTATTGGTCATTTATAACATCACTGCATATTTGTATAATCAATTTCTAGTTTGTTTTTTCTTCAAAATTGTCTCTTTCGTCTATAATCTGAGGCGCTTTTATATATACAGGGTGTCCCAACACCAGGGTTGCAAACATCGAGGAGGGGTAGGGTACACCTAGACGAACAATATTTGTCATAGAACCTAGGGTCGCAAACCACTCACAGCGCTAGTTCTAAAACCGTCCAGCATGCACAAATATTTACAACCAGTGCGTGAAAAGCGCCAGGTAAAACTCAGGTCAGCTGTAAAAGGGCATAGATGATTAGGACATCACATTCTGCACATCTCATGCACTGGTTGTCACTATTTGTGCATGCTGGACGGTTTTAGAACTGGCGCTGTGAGTGGTTTGCGACCCTAGATTCTATGACAAATATTGTTCGTCTAGGTATATCCTAATGATAGCGGCTCGTCGGGTGACGCGAGTGAAGCATCACTTCACCTAAAAATATTGAGCGGTCGAACAATTTTTTTTTTTATTTATTTAAATTCTTTTTTTACCTTTTGTCAAATTTGTAATTTGATTAGAAAAATAAAATTCGAAATTTTATTTTGAGCCCACTATTTTTTTTTGAATTTAATTCCTTTAATATAATTGGAATTACATTCAGGAACAGAAGGCTACGTTTTTAAGTCAGCGCTTTAAACGCGTTAAACGCACCAACGAAATATTGCCCGCTGAGAAAAAGGGACGGATGAAGCGACAATAGAAATTCAGAGCTTCGCTTCAAAACGGAAATGTTTTGCGAACATGGTTACCATGGCGATGGAATATTTACGGCGAAAGCAAGTACTGTCAGAGAAGAATTACAAGACTAATGTGGGTGTGGTGTGCATATTTTTTCAAACTTACGTGCGCCCCAGCGGTACCCACAGTTTTCGAACTCGCTAAGTTAAGGTTAGTTTTGCAAGTAAGCTGGATTCTATGTCAATGTATTATGGGGTAACGTCAATCCTCTTGCGTGGCGCCCCTAGGCCAAATGACTAACGAATATCCGCCTTTAGCTTGCAGTCTGGACAATCAAACACCGCAATAACTAAGCAACAAAAATAATGAGCGTTGTTAAAAAATACTTTAAGGTTTACATCACTTCAATAAATTCCACTTGAAGAGCATAAAATTGAACTCAGGCTGAAACAAGGCGCAATAATAACCAAATAAGACAATATAATTACTTACTATTTTTATTGCGATTATGTCTAAGTAAGAAAAAAGAAAATTACCTCGCATTCAGGTTAGATTCCTATCAACGATGTGGTACTGGGCCACCAAGTACAGCAATATGAAGTTCATTTCTTTTATGTATAAACTACATACCATTTGGTTATTCTAATTATTTCCATTTGCAAAAATTTAATATTATTAATTCTTTATAATGTAATTTACATATAAAACATGCACCAATTGAACATAAACATTCTTAAAAAAAAATAAGTACTATCCAGAGCATTAGCCTGCATCTAGAATTAGTCAGTTGATTTTATCTGCATTGGCAAAACCTTCATGATGGCGAGAGCTTCGATTCTCTGGTAATCTGTGAAATGCATCTGTCAAGGTTTTTTGCCTAAAAAGATGTGAAGTTCCGCGAGGATGGAACTAAGAAGTTCCTCGATAGATGACAAAATGTTGTGAACCAAAGTAGTCAATATGTTGTTAGCAAAATATTTGAAATATATATAAAAAAAAAGACTATATTTTTTTACAAAAAATTCTGACATTACTTTTTTTTGGACAACCCAATATAAAAGTGTTTGGTAATACAAGTGATCAATTGCCCATGCCTTTTCTACTTGCAGCTTCTTTATAACCCCATATCCTTTAAACGGCAACTTGTTCACCAAGCTGTTTTTTTACCAACTTCCTTTACTAGTAATACATCAGACTCAATACAAACAATTTTTTTTTCTCACGCACGCAGCGCAAATGGCTAAACTTTTATTTGTCAGCCCATTTCTATCGAAACTTTTTTGTTCTTTAGATGAAATCTTTTCTGTAGGCTTGGTTACCTACTGTTACGAATACTTATTTACTAGAAACACGTTAAACTCTCGTCAAACATGAACTGGGATCTACTACATTCGCCGTGTGATGCATGATAACAAATAATTTAAACATTGTTTTACCGCACATATTAGAACATAAAACATATAGGAATAACACAAACATCAACATGTACTAGGTTATAGATAGGTAACTGCGTATTTTTGAACAGTAACTGCAGCTCTTTATCTTTCAGCGCACGTGCCGTTCAGTATCAAAAGTCATATTAATTTGTACATAACTGTACATTTGTTAGGTTTCCTTAGTCGTAATGATTAATATTTCAAAACGGATATTTTAATACGCCTTCCCATCCTCTTTCTTGAGGAGAGGAGAAAAGCGCCCTCTGGTGGTAAGACGTCACCACTTGCGCGACTAGAGTGCCGTCTGCCCACCGTAGACTCGATCTTTATTCCGTAGTCTTTAAGAGGTTTGCATTCCTAAAACAAATATTAATTCATTGTCCTACAGTGGCGCAATGATAACGCATTCGTCCATCGCGCCACTAACCCGGGTTCGACTCTCAGTGGTATTCTAGAACATGTATCGTCCCATCATAGTCCGGGGTTTGCTTCACTTAGTAGCCGTGGATCGGATTCCTCGGAAAATTGTGCTGCGCAACGTGAGTTTTACGGCTTTTGCATCGTAAAAAAAAATCGCTTGATAATGGGAAGAGTAGTTCTCGAAACTTTGCAGAATCTTTTCTTATACGTTGGACCAGTGACTAAATTTTGCTAATTATTGTTGACAATCCTCACCATAGATAGTTACAGGAGTGTCGCACTTTGTTTTCGGACTGAGCAAGTAGACTCTGAATATTCAAAGGCATAAATAACCTCATCACCAATGGCGCTCCAACCACTTTACATTAATACATCGCAATATTTTCAAATTTACTTTGGTAGGTAAGTAATGGAAGAGAATAATAAACTTTTTCTTATTCAGAAATTCTTTTTTTATCAGAAATCCATTTTTTCTTTTTTTCAGAAATTCTTTTTTTATCAGAACATCACATCGGTCTCCACAACAACAATGAATATAAAATTTAAATTACAAAATAAATACTGGCCATTGTTAAAAATTCGTATCATGGTTTCATCAGTGAAAATGGTATGAGTGAAAATCATTGTCAAATTTAGATATGTCGAAGATTCTCTCTTAACCGACTATGACCAAGGGCGGGCTGGGTTGGTCCTCTTAAAGGGCGCAGACCTTGGATTTTCGGCGAGCGCGAGTCCTTGCCTATTCGGAGGCGCGAGTCCTATTGCCCATGAGGGCGCACCGGCCCGGGAACCGGTGGGCCGGAGCCCCAGTCGGTCCCTGGTTATAACGGGATAGGAACCCCGGCCGGTTAGTGATTTGGCCAGTTAATCCGAAAATTAAACTGTTCATAAAGAAAAGGAGGGGCGTTAATGTCATGTGTTATAACGAACACTTGCAAATTAGTTGGATTTAAAATGGTATAATTATTATTTAAGCGAGAAAACACGTGCGTGAGAAAAACGTTATAGTACAGTTACCTATAACGAAAATCTAAAAAAAAATGAAATATGATAAAATCACGCGCTAATCAAGTTCTGAATGTAAGGACTCATTAGGGAACTAGTAACACTAGATAAGTACATAACAGAATGCTCATTGTGTTTTAAAAAAAAAATCATTGATTTTCTCTTGCTGCTTATCAATCATCGCTTTTTGAGGTTTCAACCGAGCGGACGAAGACGCGGCCGATTAAAGCGAAAAGCGACCAAGAAGGAATTTAATGTAGTAATCTCACGAGACACCCAACCCGTTATTACTAACAACATTGACTTTTCGCAACTTTTTAATTATTTTCAGTATAATTTAGCTAAATGCTTTCTCTAAGCCTTTTTTTTTTCTATTATGCAAACTTTGCAAGTTTGCGAGAATTTGCAAATAAATAAAAATAATTAATAGACAAGAAGTTATTAACTTTTTAACCCCATTGTCATTTCTTGTCCACCCTATATAAACAAATCCTACTTTGAAACACTTTTCGTGGCTTAAATTGTCACAAAAGGTGTTCTGCGTAAATTTTGAGAAACATTGTAACAATGAGAGTACTTTTTGAAATTTTTTGGACTAGTTCAATAGAACTCAGATTTTACTTTCGTTTAAAAGAACCTGTCTGCGCAATTTATGGTTCTGGAAAAATCTGAGTGTAAACACAGTACATAGTGGTCAAAAGATTCTAATCAAATCAGTTCTGTTGATTTTTTTGTTCAATATTTTTTGAACGTGTAACAAGGACGAGTTTAGAAATAAAAGAATGAATTTAGGTGAATATGAAATGAAATAAATCAAGAAATGATGTGGCTAGTATTTTCCACATTTCGTACGTTTCATATAGACAAAAGACAGGAGGGCTTAATGATTTACTTATACAAAAACGCTTCTGTATCTATGCAGATTTTTGAAATCATTTACCTATTCAGAGGGATATTTAAATTGACAAATTATTTTATTATGGTAATTACGACTATGGATTTTTGAAACAATGGGAAACCGTATTTTCCACGCTTAAATGTTGTTAATTTATGCAAATGAATATCGATATTATGTATTAACTTCCTGTTCTACTACTTTGGTTTCTGCATTTAATTCCTTTTTATTTTTAAATTGATAATTATTAATAATTAGCATTACAAGAATGTTTACTACAGTAATTTAATATAAGGTAGATTGAAACTATTGCTAAAAGTTAAATAACTATTGTTCAAATTCCGCTTCATGAATCCTTATCAATACTAAACTATATTTAAGAATTCCGCTTGCCTCTGCAAAAATTTGTCCTTGTGGTCCCGTATCTATAATTACCGTCAGTTGCAAATGTCTGTTGTAACGTAAACAAACAAAACTTACAACCTTAACATTTTATTTCGAATAAAACAGAAGCAAATTTAAAATTTTGAACATAATCATTTAAAATAAATGAAAAAAAAAATATGACCAGCATAACAAACTAAAACCAGCAACTTACTCGTTCGCCAGATTTTCCGTAACTTTCAAAATAATCTGAGCAATAAAAACATTCTACTGCAATCGATATTTAAACTAGGGTGCAGTCGCTCGTTCAGGACAACTTTGCACATAAAAAGTCACCGTTCACGTTTAGGAAGGCCCGCGAGAAAACTAAACAAGGCAATGAAAATGTTTAAAATTACTAAGAAAGGACTTGCAATTTCGTATATACTGAAGTAATATTATAGTGATATTATCTTTACTTTAGTGAAAAAATTATATATATTTAGAAATAATAATACACCTTTGTGTAATAATTTGTAAACCAATATATACCAATCATAGGCCTGGACATAAGGACATTTAGTGGCAATCAGTGTATATATATAACTTTTAATAATTTAGAAGTTTATATACATATTTTACAGAAGTTTATATACATATTTTACAGAAGTTTATATACATATTTTACAGAAGTTTATATACATATTTTACAGAAGTTTATATACATATTTTACAGAAGTTTACATCCATATTTTACAGAAGTTTATATACATATTTTACAGAAGTTTATATACATATTTTACAGAAGTTTATATACATATTTTACAGAAGTTTATATACATATTTTACAGAAGTTTATATACATATTTTACGGTTTATATATGTACGAAGTTTACATACATATTTTACGAAGTTTACCTTGCCATTTACAAGTTTATATACATATTTACAAGAAGTTTATATACATATTTTAAGAAGTTTATATATACATATTTACAGAAGTTTATATACATATTTTACAGAAGTTTATTTACAGAAGTTTATATATTTACAGAAGTTTATATACATATTTTACAGAAGTTTATATACATATTTTACAGAAGTTTATATACATATTTTACAGAAGTTTACATCCATGAAGTTAGAAGTTTTTGTTATGTTTTCAGTAAATCGCTCTTGTTTTATGAAATATAAACATATACTCCAGTATACTAGGTCTTAAGATATTCTTGATGCATTTTTCTTTTCCTTCTTAAGTTCTAGAAACATCGGTGGCAGTTATATAATTTGTAGAAATAAAATACAAAGTACCAGGGAGGAAATTTACATACAAAAGGTTAAACACTGGTAAAATAGCAATGAAAAAGATCACTCAAGCTTTCGGACGCATCAGCAGCAGTCCTTCATCAGGAGTAATGTTGCTCCTGATAAAACTTGGACGATAAAGTAGTATAATTTTTATAAGTAATAGTATAATTAATTTCTATAAGTAGTAGTACAATTTCTATAAGTAGTAGTACAATTTCTATAAGTAGTAGTATAATTTATATAAGTAGTAGTACAATTTCTATAAGTAGTGGTATAACTTCTATAAGTAGCAGTATTAATTTCTATGAACGAGACATAGTTCACTGCTTATGATGAAAAACGTAAATATATCTGATATTGTAGTAAAACGCAAGTATGTCCAATGCAAATCAAGTTCTGAGTATCAGTTCAGATCTGTTCACTCCCATTCCTTTTCGCCGTTCAGTTATCTACTCACGAATTGCCACTTTTAACCTCTGGATAACAGCCCTTTTCAGAACCAATTATTATCAATAATTTTGATGTTGATGTCAGGGGACAACCATCACGTTTGTGAATCCAGTTCTTTGAGTTCATGAAATGCGAATATTTTTTGTTCGCTTTTTTACTTATTCAAAAATAGGAGATTTGCTTCAAAATACCTCAATGAATTTGTGAATAAATGAATTCTAAGTATTTTTAAGTGACATTTTATAACCTGTTTCAATAGTCCTGAGCTATTTTCGCCAGAACGGTCGACGATAAACACACAACGTGTAATAACACATACAACGTGTAATGACAATATATGTAAATAAATTTGTTGTCATTTTTCATTTAATTTAATAACACGCAGTGTCGTCGTCTAATTATTTCAAATTTTAGAACCTCATGAAAAAAAAATGAAACAAATTATCATGAGTCGTTTTAAAATGACAAAACAAAATGCGTACGAAAAAGAAAATAAACCTTTTTTTATCAACATTAGATAGAGAAAAAAAATGTCTCGTAACCTATCTATATAGGCCTAATTTATCATGCATATAATGTTTCGTTTACTTATTTATGAATAGGGAGACAGTCTTTTATTTTTGTGAAGTACACACCATGGCCCCTATGCTTCTATGGTGATTCTACTTGCTCTAACGCTCCCACATAAGTCTTTGTATGTACGTTATATATTTTTTAATATGACGCTATTTATTTGCACAAAACCATTGCCAAAATAAACAGTTCAAATCAAAATAAAACGGAGGGTAGGCGAGAAAATATTCAAAAAATTACTTTAATTGCCACGTAAAATCAACTATAAAATTTGTTCTGAAAATTGTTAGATTATTATGTTTTATATACATAAAACTGAATGAGTTTTGCTCGAAACATTTTCCCCATAATTTTATTAATATGTCTGTGACACTAAAAATGGGTGCCCGTTTGCTGATTTTATTAGAAATATAAATTCACATGCAATTCTAAGTATGATATATTGCATGCATTTAATCAAATGGAAATTTATTTAAATGCAAACTTAAACAGAATTAAAGCAAAGTATACACTTTCTGAGCTTGATTTTAAACCTTGGGAAATTTGGACACACTGTGATTCTGAAGCCCTGTTAAACCCATTAAATAATATTGAAATAAAACAGAATCAATATACAATACTTCAATTATAGAGGAAATTAAAATCACGGTGATTTTATTAAACAAAACATATTTTTTTGACGTAATCTTTCTAGCCCTTACGCTTCTGAATTCGATATGTTTATAATTTAATCTTAATTACGTGTAGCGGTATGATACATTGAACGGCCGTTTAACTTAATGTCATTAAGTAATTATTATTTGTATTATTTGACTTATTGCTTAACTAGCGTGATGTAATAATAATTAAGACGCATGAGAAATAGAATCTGGGGAGGAGAAAAATATTATAAGAATAAGAATGATTTTTAAATAAAAAAAAATGCTTATTTTGAAATAACAGTAATAATACTTTATTCAGTCGCTATATCTTCAGCTAAATATACTTACAATTTGTCAATACTGAAGTCAGAGAATTACAGCATATGAAATTTTATGGAAACCCTTTAAACAAGTATAAACAACATAGCGATACTTGTAATTATCATTTTATTTTAAATATCCGGCATATTTATTTTAATATACGCGTCTAATTTTGATAATCTTCTTCTTTAAGACGCAAAACTTTGATTGGTTTTGGTCCAGTGATGTTCAAAAAACAAAAACGCGTTTCGAGAAATAAGACCAAAAGACCAATTCGAGTCTACATGGTTGACTCCATTACTTTTAGTATGCAAACATTTTTTCACAAGAATGGACATTTAAAAATCCCATATTGGTTGCCCAAGTAGATGGTTTGGTTACTTGAGTTATTTAATTGAATACTTGTCGTTCAATTTGCATAAAAAAAATGCAACAGCAGTATCTTATCTCTAAGCAAAAATAACCCTTCAGGCGTCAAGAATAGGTTTTTCGTTTCGATGACAAAAAGCTAATGAGTCGATGTCTTTTTTTCAAGATGTGCGTTGTGAAATGCTGATTCTTGTTTATGGCTCAGAAGTAATAACATGAAATTTATAGAGCCTTTATCATCCAATGAATGCATGGATACATTTCACGTATTTTGTAATTTCTAGAGCGTCATGTCGAGAGGAATAACCTGCTTGGCTATGAATTTCCAACGAAAACAATTTATATTCGTAACCAAATTATGCAAAGTTTGTTTAACTTGCAAGCAAGTAGACAAAAAATTTGCTCATCCTGCGCAAATTGTAAGCCAATAAGTAAAAATATACTTACAAGGGAACCACTTTTGTAGATGCCCGCACTTTGAGATAAGATTATCATTAAATGATAGTTCAGTTAAGTCTCCTTATTAAGAATATGAATCAGCTTTTTAGAATAAGTATATAAATTTTTTATTAATGTTTAGCTCCAAAAATCTCCGCACTTTTTATGGAAGTTTGATATTTTTCCATTCGTACTGTATATAAAACCAATAACTTTTGAACTGAATTCGAATGAGGAAGGATTAACGGATAAAAATTATAAAATATACACGAAAGACATATATTTTAAAAATTCATATAAAATCCAAGGCTTTTTTATATAATTTTTAAAATACTCTGAATGATCTTTCGTGTAATTTTATAATTTTATCCGTTAAATGCAACCACCCTCTTTATTCGAATCGAGTTCAGAAATTATTATCTTCATATACAGTACAAATAAAAACATCAAAATTAACCTAAAAGCACGATTTTGGATCTTTGAACACACAAAAATTTATATGCTATTCACAAAAAACTGATTTCATATTCTTAATAAGGAACTTAGGGACTATCATTTGTGATATGTCTTGTCTCAAAGTGCGAGCTTCCACAAAAGTGGTTCCCTTGTTAGTAAAATTGAAATTATAATACACAGAGCCACTTTTAGGTTTGTATGAAAGTTTGCATGCAAAAACATCATGGCAGCATATACAGGGTGAGTTCAATCCACCGCACCCACGAAACATTTTTGAAATAGCCATCTGTTCACTGATTGGACTAGTTTCACCAATAGGCGCTAACGAGTAACAACTGTGTTGTTTATTTTTCCGAGATAACCTTTTCATTGGTTCTATACTATCAGAAAAAGGGTAAGCCCAATTTGGCGACTTTGCATGCTGTCTTCACCGTGTTACGAACAACGAAAATAAAATTTACAATATTCTTACGCGCGAGAATGATCAGTTTATTAGAATTGGCGGTTTATAGCTATTTCTTAAATCTCTTCCTAATTAATAAATATAAAAAACCTCAGTTTTTAAATATTATGCACTAGAGAACATTTAGACATCGTCCCATTTGCCTATCCTAACGGAAGGGGGTCGCGGGGATTTTAACTCCATCACCGTCTAGGTTTTAACGCGTATTTTCTTTTTTTTTTTAACATGGTTAATATTCTGGATTGTGGGTTGAAAAACCTTCACCTCCCCACCCAACTTTCTAATAATGCTTATGGAAATGGCTTCAGCTAATGTCCGGCCCTGAATATTTGGTAGTTGTAACATAAAAACTATTTGTAATAGCACCGGGAGCAGGGGTTAGTCATAACCCCATTGACTTTCCATTTTCCTGTATACAATTAAATTTTGATTGCCGAAACTCTCCCCACCTCTTAGTACACCCATAACCCCTTATAAAATGTTTGCGTACGTTACTGAAACATTGTATTTTCTTTCACTTTATCCAATAGATACACTGAACATAAGACACGTTACGAGTTCCACTGGCACAAAGTCAAGATTCCTCTTTTTCTCGTACAAAAATACGTTGCCTATTAACTACGTGTGGTGGGGGCCTGGACTTCACCCTATGTTGCCCCCTCCTATACTTCGGTCTTTATAAGAAGGCTAAATTTGAATATAATATTCAACTTTTCTTGCTTTTCTCAAGTTATTACAGGATTTGGAAAGATGGGGGGAAGCGTGTAGGTACCGGCCCCCCTTGGAGAGATAGAGAGGATTGCCTCATTGGAGGAATTTTTAGGAGATTGGCTCGTATTTACATTACAGACTGAGAAAATCAGGAAAACTCACAAGTAACCCCTCCCCCACTTCCTCGGAGCTCACATGCCGAATCTAACGAATTTAATTGAGCTTAATGTAGACACATTAAAATCCTTAATGTATGAAATTGAACAGCTATAGACCCTTGGAAATCGAGAAATTAAATATTAAAAGGTAGTTAAAATAGAGCCAATTGAAACCTTTTTGGCAACACGTGGCGGGATAGCTAGTTGGTCGAAAAATGTGAAAAAGCGAACGCGGGATGTATTCTAAAAGTTTACAATACGCTCAGTAATACAGAGCTAGCGTTAACTTTTTAAATTTAAACGTATTAGATTTTGAAGTAGCTGTAAAGTTATTTTTTTCTCTATTCGTTAAATTGAAGTTCTATATTCTTTTTATTTTATTTCTGAAAGTCATAGCAGAAAACAAATTACTTTAATTTTTATAATCACATTGCAAGTTGCAATTCAATTCGTGCATAAGAGAAGCATTCATTTTATTTCGAATTCCGCACGTGAATGTTTTCGTGAAATAATGTCAGCCAAACTAGTTTGTTTACTTTCGAAAATTGCATTTAAGAATTTAGCGAGCTTTCTTGGCGAATGCTATAGATTACAATTCACTTCTACCCAATTTATTATATGCGTAATCAGTTTCTAGCCAAAATATGAAATCATTCCGTTCAGTCTATTCTGTGTTGAATAGTCATAAAACCAATAATTAAACTTATTTTCTTGGAACGAAATACTGCCGTAATAAATCTTATACTAATTTGGCTCTACAAGTCAAAATATCTCGCCAAGTGGGCGTGTAATCTTGAAAAGAAGGTTGGCCTCCCCTAACCCATGATTGGCTGAATCAACAAACATGGTCCGCTCGAAAAAAAACAAAAAAAACATATAAAATTCCATTTTTCGACCCAACATTGATTTGCAAATAGGCTTATAATAACATAAGGATTTCAAAAATGTATCAGAGGTGCGGTGGATTAAACTCAGCCTGTATAAATTATTAACGTATTCCATAACAATCCCAAAAACTCTGCATCTGATATGTGCAAAACCTGGCGCGTTATGATCATCAAGACGGTTTATGCATTCCGTGGAATGGCTAGCTACTTTGAAAAAAAAAAGATTTTGCAAAACTTTGTTCCCGAAGGACTATGAAGTTGTTTATAATGCCTAAAATCCGTGTTTGTTTGCGAGGAACGGTCATCTCATACGCTGACAAGCCCAGCTGCTCTTGCAACCACTCTTTACTTTCTATCAACCCACTTTTCACCTGGCAAACGATTTGTGCTCGTCTTGCGGAAATATCCTACGCATCGACCACTGCGCTGCTTACCATTAATCTTAGCTCATCGTTAACTACTCTTATATTAGTGTCGTTTTCGAGTGACTTTGGATGCAGAATAGCGTCAAGTTGTCTTCAATAACGAATCCCGCTTTTCCTAAGGTTTCGATGATACGCCTACGCGGGCGTCTTAGTGAGCGGGATAATTCAGCCAATTGTGTTGAATAGAGCACAGTTCGAGCACAGGGCTTTATGATCTGGGAATCGAGCAAACATGATAGCCTGTCCAGTCTGGGATGATTTGCAGACAACAACTCACCCGTATGTTGAAGGAAGCTTGGAAATTGTAGCATTCCGTTTTATAACTGATATTTTCAACGCCTTATTTTAGCACGGTAACACTCATCTACATACAGCAAACGTTATACGGGAATATTTACGAAGTACCAACATGCTACTCTGGTCAGCTAGATTCCCAATTTCATCTCCAGTAGGAAATATATGGGACATCATGTGAATTCACAGCCTCAGACAACCACTGCAAACAACATCGAATAATTTTCAACAGGTTGAATGGACATGGCGATTAGTAGCCCAAGACTCTATAGGACATTTATGCAATTAAATGCAATAATGGGTCGCGATATGCATCGCTAACAAAGGAAAAACCATTCCGTACTTTTGTACTATGTAAAAAAAAACAATTGCCCGGTAACCGTGTTCTTTTGCTCTGGGAATATTATCATGTCTTATTCGCCATTTAACTTGTCTTGTGTAAAAGTTTTAGGCTAATCGATGCTCTTGGGTGTTGAAATTTCAAATTTATTTGGCGTATTTTTATTTATTGTTTTTCATTTCAAATATCAGACAGACTCATTCAATTATTTGCGTTATTAATAATTTTATATTTCTATATTAGTTTTGATGAACTTGCATCCAATTGTTGCGTAAAATAAAATATAGGGTAGCCGTTGTTTCCTTACAATCTTCACTATTGGGCTTATCATAATCTTCACTATTAGGCTTATAACAATCTTCACTATTGGGCTTATCACAATCTTCACTATTGGGCTTATCACAATCTTCACTATTGGGCTTATCACAATCTTCACTATTGGGCTAATCACAATCTTCACTATTGGGCAATCTTAACTTGGGCGTGAAAATTCCAAACTTATGAGGGAGGACTGAAATAGCTTTAAACATGATCATGTGTGATTCAGTGGTAAAGGAAAGAGGGCGCCTTGATATCCAATGGGAAGGACTGGAACGCTCTGAACTCCTATTTTTCAATGTCACTGATCTTAACCTTAAATTGAAATTACCTCCTATGGTTTGATCGCTGCATACTGGATAGGTGCTAAGCAGGGGCGGACTGGGTCTTCTCAAAGGGCGCATACCTTGGATTATCGGAAGGCGCCACTCCTATAACCCATGAGGGCGGGTTAACGGGCGGCCCAGTCCGCCCATGGTGCTAAGTTACATGGAATTTTTCATGCCAATAGGCATTTTGGTCATAATCAATAGGATCAGCAATATATTGAAATCTTATTTAAGCTTTTTTAAATCGAAAGTTAACTATTATCAACATTAAACTTACATAGAATTTTTTTTTTTTTTTTACATTAGTAACGATTAACTCCTTCCTCTCAGACATTCATTTAGAATTTAGTTTTTCAAATATGCTTCGCTCTCACAGTGTTTCTTTCTAACAATACCTGTTGATAGGTTTATTCTGCCTGTATTTTGCATTACTTGACTTTAAGATGCCTTCTTTATCATTGCCTTCGGATAGGAACACACTTACGGAAGTAATATCTGTAATCATAGATAATGGCAATGCAGGAGGGCGCTTAAGCCGAAACAAGAACCTCAAGAGTATAATCACCGATAATAATCTGATTAACTATTTCACAAGCTACTTCTTTTCTAAGAACATGAAGACTACTGGAATCACGAGTTTACAAACAGGATCATTTGGCGTGTTTTAAGAAAATAGTAATAAAATCAGCTGATGATAATAAAGAATTTTCATTAAATATTACTCTCTGATTTAACCGCTGCTTTAAATCTTGTTAAAGACGTATTATTTTCAAACAAAACGTTGCAAAATACCAACACGCTTGCCCAATATAAAAAGCTTTTTCACTACTTAAAGAAGATTGAAATATACAATGTTTCTTGTAATGATCACATGGCGTTAGCATGGGAAAGTGAGACTTGTAGGTCTTCTTTGTGAAAAGGGTCGAGAGGAAACAGTCCGGATGACACATTTCTCCGCACATTTAAAACTTTGGCTCCTAGATCAAGAAGAGAAAGATCCAAATAAAATTGCTAAATTAGCTGATCACTATTTGGAAACGCGCGAAAACGAGGTCAATGAATTTAAATTTGAAAAGAAACGAGATGAAAGGACCTTCGGAAATAGACAAAATTTCAACAGGGAGCAAGAAAATAAAACCAATATTTTTTGTTTCAAATGCGGGAGAGCGGGACACAAAAAACAATTTTGCAGGACACGAGAAATAAATTTCGGCCCAAATCCTACCACAGACCACACAAGAAACATAATGGGAGACACAAGAAATAGGAAAAAAGAGGCTGGCGGGTTATATAACGTAACACTGAAGGATCAACAACCTTCAACCGAGTATATGGGAAAATTAAAGCTGAATGGAAAATTAATTAATACATTAAGGGATACCGGCGCGGACCGAAGCATACTAAGGAAAGACTTCATGAAAAAAGGTCAATTAACAGGCAAAACTGTGGCATTACAAACACTATCGGGGAAAATTTTTGAGCAACCATTAGCCATGATAGAAATTGAAAGGTTTGGAAAACAAGAAATGGTTGAAGTAGCCGTGGCAGATAAACTAAATGGGAAAATTCAAATGTTAGTAGGGAATGATATAGGTGAGATTCTACATGCCCCAATAACAGAGGGAGGAGGAAGCAATGTAAACACAGGAAAATGGTTATTTAGCAACAAAAATCATAATATGAACAACGGGCTCATCGAAGCACGGTATGGAAAAATTCTGTATGACACTGGTTCGTCATTAAATATAGTGAAAAAAGCATTGGTTCACCCTACTGCTTACACAAAAAAGAAGTTACTAGTAATCACTGTCGCCAGTGAAGTCTTAGAATTACCGGAGGCGGAAATAGACATCCACGATACGTTTGGCAGACGAAAAATTAAAGTGTTAGTTGTAGAAAATTTACCATTTGAGTTATTAATGGGAACAAATGGCTCCGTTAAATTTAAACCCGTACAACAATGCTTTGTGATTACCAGGGCACAAGCGGGAAAAAGGGAAAGTATAGGGAAAAGTTCAGCGAATTCCAAAGAAAGGACCAAGATGGGGGAAGAAAACCCTCAGTCCAAAGGGGAAATTGAAGAAAATAAACAAACTGACCCACACCCCAGGAAAAAGGCAATAAACGGAGAGGAAACATTGACACTCCTTAATGAGTGGGGGATATACAATACTGATAGTCTGCGGTTAGACAGTATTATAGATAAGGGAAGTTTTCTAAGGGAACAGAAAAGCGATAGTGAGTTGAAATCTCTTTGGGATTCTGTAAATGAAGTTAGGGAAGGAAAACCACAGCAAATCATAGTAAAAGATGATATACTAATGCGAATATGGGAATGTCGAAGACAAAAGAAGAAGTACGAACAAGTCGTAGTTCCAAGGGGAGTACGCACTGTCATTTTGAAGTATGCTCACGACATTGGTCTGGCAGGACACCTGGGCATAAAGAAAACAGAAAACCGCATATTGGAAAACTTTTATTGGCCGGCAATACGGAAAGTTGTACAGGAATACGTGACATCATGCCATGATTGCCAAAAGACACGCCGTCCAAGTGGGAAACTAAGGTATCCTTTACAAAATGTTCCAATTGTTGTAGAATCGTTTTTTAAAGTTAGTACTGACATAGCAGGGCCTGTGAACGTGACAGAAGATGGCAATAAATACATGCTTACGGTATTATGCCATGCTACAATTACCCAGAAGTAGCAATATTAAAGGACATACAGGCAGATACAGTGGTGGAAGAACTGATTAAAATTTTTACAAGAGTTGGATTCCCGCAAGAAATTGTTTCGGATTGTGGATCACAGTTCAAATCACAATTGGCAAAAGGCTTATGGGAAAGAACGTCAGTCAAACCTATATTCTGCAGCCCATTTAGACCACAAAGTAATGGACGCATAGAGCGGTACCATAATACATTGAAACATTCGTTGAGAACGTTAGTAGAAAAATATAAAACGGATTGGGATAAACTCGTACCATACGCATCGTTTGCATACAGAGAAGCTGTACATGAAGGATTGGGATTTTCGCCATTTGAATTATTATATGGAAGAACCATTAGAGGTCCGCTGGATATTTTGAGACGTGCATGGACGAATAAACCAGAAGAAAGAAAACCAGTGGTGATATACTTTCATTAATTAAGGAAAAAAATGAAAGATATACAAAAAATAGCGAACCAAAATTTGTCAAAGGCACAGGACAAACAAAAGTGGTGGTACGACAGGGGAACACGAAAACGATCGTTTGTAGCCGGAGAAAAGGTTTTAATACTAAAACCAATTAGGGAAAATAGCATGGACGTGTCATGGACAGGACCATACAAAATTGCAAGAAAATGCAACGATGTTAATTATGAGGTAATTTTGGACGAAGCGGAAGGAAATAAACAAGTATTTCACATTAACATGTTGAAAAAAATGGAAGGAAAGATTACCCATGGTAGCTCTCGTATCTGAAAACAAGAACGAAACTCAGAAACCACGGATAGGGGATAATTTGACAGAACGTCAAAAGCAGGAGGCTGTAACTTTGTTGAACAAGTTCAAAGACGTGTTATCAGAAAAACCGGGGAGAACACATCTCATCAAACACGACATCGAACTAACAGATCATAAACCTATTGCATCACCAGCTTACCGAAATCCATATGCAGTAAGAGAAGAAATAGAAAGACAGGTATCAGAAATGTTAAATGATGATCTGATAGAACATAGTAAGTCCAATTACGCGTCACCTATTGTACTAGTGAAGAAGTCAGATAATGTTTCATTTCGATTTTGTTCCGATTTTAGAAAAATAAACCTCATTACTAAGGGAGACACATTTCCTATTCCGACGGTAGACGAATTACCAGCGGGACTGAATGACGCGAATTACCTAACAAAGTTAGATTTGCAAAAAGCGTATTTTCAAATCCCATTAACAGACCGTGCGAAAGAAATTACTGCATTCCGCACAACTACAGGTCTTTATCAGTACAAAGTCATGGGAATGGGTTTACGAGGAGCAAGCTCGTCATTCGTTAGACTCATGAATAGAATACTAAAAGGTACCGAAAAATTTTGCAGATGCTATGTTGACGATGTATTAATTTTCAGTGAAAATTGGCAACAGAACAGAGAACACATAGAAAATGTGTTACAAAGATTACGAGAAGCAGGACAAAACCCAGTAAATGTGAAATAGGGGCCACAGAACTCGACTTTCTAGGATTTCACGTGGGAAAGGAAGGAATAACCCCCAACAGAGCAAAAGTGGAGGTAATTAAAAATTGGCCGACACCCGAGACAAAGAAACAAGTGAAAGCGTTCCTTGGGACAGCATCGTATTATCATAGATACGTAAAGGATTTTAGCACAATTGCTGGACCACTAAATAACCTCGTAAAAGGGGGACAACCCAAAAAAGTTAAATGGGGACACGAATGTGAAAAAGCATTCAACACTCTGAAAGAGACGTTATGTTCACCCCCCATCCTCGTAAGTCCGAACCCAGAGGGACAATTTTATCTCCAAATTGATGCTAGCGGAGAG
>QLNU02015360.1:199716564-199728276 GCA_006491805.2 Dysdera silvatica
TCGAATATTAACTATATTTTTGTCTTGATTATGTCAACGTAGTGCATTTATTGTATGTCTTTTATGTGTATATATGTTACCAATGGACATTCAGAACTTGAAGATTTTAATACTGCTATGTCCACGTACCACTAAACAAATATAAACATTGATATGTTGATAGTGATTCAATGTATTTAAAAGAACACTGTATGTTCATGTTTATGTAGACACCATAGAAAGCATATTTTGAAGAAATAATTATATCCCTTCCAAAATGCTTTTTTCAAAGGGGAGGGAGATATGTAATGATCACATGGCGTTAGCCTGGGAAAGTGAGACTTGTAGGTCTTCTTTGTGAAAAGGGTCGAGAGGAAACAGTCCGGATGTGGGCGGATAAAATTGCAATAACTCTGGTCTGCAAGGTCCAGATTGACATTGCAGAATATTTATGGGAAACATGTGTGGAACGGGGAAAAGAGTCACATCGGCCAATCAGGTGTGACCACGGTCTTAAGACTGACCAATTATATCATAGTGGAGAAAGAGTTGGTTGCGGGCAGAGGGTAAGAGAAGGGAGATCGAATTAGGCAGAGGAGTAGGACGGACACACATGTGTGCGATTTCCGTGCCTCATCAATACGTTGGAACTTAGGGGGTGTGCCTATAGTTGCCTTGTCTGTGATGTCAAGGTATATACTAATCACCTTCAATAAATAGTGTTAGATTGTTTCTTCATTCTTGATATCTACCTCACTCTTCATCATCGACCTTCTAGTTTTCTACCTAGAAAACAGGAACAAAGAACCCGCCTCACGACGAGACGTGGATTGCTCAGCTACGAGCCGAGCTGGTGGCAGCACACGACTACCTGCACGCACGCTAAGTGTGATCGCACATATATACCTGACCATGACATTTCTAAGCCCTTAAATTAATGGTTTTTATATTTGAATACAATCAAACTCGATTACAACGAATGTGAAGGGATCACGGCATTTTCTTAGCTATAGCTGTTGATAGTTAATATGCATTATTTATTAACCGATATATTCAATTAAGTACTATTACCTTTAAGATTTCAGAGAATAAGAGATTAATAGTTAGTTAATAGAATATTTAAAATGTAATACTTACGGTAATTAATGACGTACACAATATGATAGTATTGCCTATATAAATATTGCGTATATTTTGTACTCACATTTATTCATGTATGTAGTTAGTAATACAGGTTTTTTCCTCAAGACAAAGGTGTGAATTTCACTCAGTATAAAATTTTTGGGCCAGTATTCGGTTCAATAAAAAGTTTATTCTCGGATGTCCAATGTAAAGCTTTTAGTGTTCTTATATTTTCGGTATTCACTGAGAAATTTAGTCTTTAATCCTTTTTTTTTTTTATTATTAGAAGAAAATGGACGAAAGTAGTAATTCACTATCATCCTGTTGAAATTAAAGTTTTATATGTCTAAGCGGTTCTACGGTAAGGTAATGACGGCCTTTTTATGGTTTTCTCAAGAAGTACAGGCCTGTAAAATCTGGGTCTAGTCTGGCTGCTCCCAGTAACAAGTCTTAACTACATTGGTCCATGTTTTTTTTGTTTTGTTTTTTTTTTACTTTATTTTTATCACATTTTCGTTTTTTGGCACTCCTACTTTCCATGCTTGGATATCAGTAACTTGCTATCCTTTTTAAGTCCTCTGTTAACGGCTGACGTTTGAAAGTTGACTTCTGAAGAAGTTGATTGCGTAGCACGGGTCCACATCTGCCTGGTAACCTGTTGATCTTCCCATATTTAGGAGAGATGATGATTGAAAAGTAAATCATCTTTGATGTGAGGTTCTGCTTGAAAAAGAGGTTTTGATGAAAGGTTACCGGAAATGTAGTAACCTGGTAAAAGAGAAGATAGCCCTGTTGAACCATATGCGATATCCTCCATAACCTCCCATTCGAAGTCCTTGAGCTTTGCTCACTTATGTAAAGTGGACTACCTTTCTTCTACTCTCTACCCGTCACAGTTCACTGCTAGGACTTTTGTTTTTCAGAGATAAAAAAGAGAAAATCCAGAGACCATCCTCCTAGCACAGACAGATAGTTCTTAAATCATAGCATTCAGAATCATGCCTGCATTTTATCTCATTATTTCACTGCTTGAAGACAAAGAAAAAAATTTCCTTGGCGCATACGAGCTCAATAACGTTTAGGTACACTATTCTCGCAACAGAAAGCTACGTCACTCCTATATTACATCGACATAAGGGCATATTGAATCTTAAAATAATGTTTTACGCATATGGCAACAGTACGAAGTCTTTAATTCCCTGAGAGAACTTCATTTAATCCACCAGAATATGATTATAAACTTATAAAATTCTTCAAATTTTTAATATCCTCCTAATTTTCTGCTTAAAATCTTTCTGAGATAAGAGACAAAACCAAAACACACATACAATTATATTTATAATTTGACATTTAGGCATTAAGTTTACACGGTTTATAAAAGGAACGTAAGTCCAGTACAGTAAAACCTATCTACAACAATATTAATCTATTAACGATAATTGTTCTCGGTCCGTAGACCGAGAAAAATTATCGTTGTAGAGGGAGTTATTGTTATAGGGAGGGTTCATTATACAGTAAAACCTCTCTATGACACTATTATACGGACTGAGAAAAATTATCGTTGTAGATGGATTTATCGTTATATCGGACATCGTTGTAGGGAGGTTTTACTGTATATAAATTAGCGTATGTAATGAGATATTTACAGGAATTTTCATAAATAAAAGAGGCACTTAAACAGATAAAATATTTATACTTTAGTATATATACAGATGTATAATATCATTTACATGAATTGCATATATATATAGATGGATGGATATCCAAGGCTTAATTTCTAACAAAAAAAGTGCAGGAGCCCTAATATTATTATAAATCGATTAAAAATCGAATGGCTGCAAAAGAATCGATAAATCATATCAATTGTTTATGTCCATTTTTCTGGACATAAAAATGTATGACTTCAACTACAAATTCATAACTTTCTCATAACAATTTCTATTTATGGGCTCCGGATAATATTAAATAATCGCCAAAAAAATGAAAAAGTACCGAAGCCGTGCTCCGGTGGGTTCCTGCTCAGTTTATGTCCTGTATATATCCAATGTTCACCAATCAATGCAGCAAAGATTTCTGAAAGAGACAAATAAAGTAATAGTGAAATCTAATAATAAAACAACAGATCTTGTACACAATTTCTTTATAGCAGATAAGCATTTATTCAAATATATACATCCAATTATTTTTCAATTTATAAAAACTACAAACATACTACAATCCACATACATTCCGTTAACAACAGTAGTTCGTCGTGAAATTTAAAAAGGGAATTTTCTGAAATTTTTTTTCGATTCCGAAAATGTACGTTCTGCCGCTTTGTAGTTCCTTATGTTGAGATTGAATTTTTAACACAACATTGATTGAATTTCTTAGGATTAATTATAATTTCTATTATTAGTTTCCTAGTTCGTTTATAGTTCCTTTATGCCCACATTCTAATAAAACTTGAAAAGAAGTCAAGATTTTGCTGCTTCACCTTTCTTAACAATAAAACCAATATGAATTCTTGGTCTCTCTTTTTCAGCTATATTTAGCAAGACTCTCCAAGTGCAAATTCTCAACTTTTCAATACTTTTTTTTTTTACTTTTTTCTTTTAAAAAAAAGTACTATCCATCATTATAATTTGTCAAGCACAGAATTTTTCTGCGCTGAATAAAATCGCACTCGACCCACAGAACACGTTTTTTTATCTTTCCTCTGAACCATACAATTCAAATTCAATGTCATCACAATAAGTATGCCAATTGCTTGCTTCATACCAACCATTCTATAAAAATACGGAACAATGCGCCGCAAACGATGACAGTGCAAAAATTTCACAAAAGTTTGCGGTCAACGGAACAATTTGTTTCTTCTAGACTGAATAAATTAATTCAATACAATGTTATATAACTTTGTCGCCTATCGCACAATTTGTACGGATGTATTAATTCACTTAAAATTTCAATTTATTGGCGAATTTATTTTGCCGTGATTAAAATATTTGTTCTGCAAATTAAAAAATATTGAGGAAGTATTGTTTAAAAAAAATGACTACAAATATTATGGCAAGATTTTAAGCAGGCTTTACTCGACTTACAAGTAAATCACTTTCTATCGATAATCAATTACTGTTTGTTATTATTAGACCGATTTTTAATTATATATTATCGATTATTAATTACTGTTTATTATATTGCAGATCACTAATTATTAAACGATAAAATACCAGATTTGCGATACTTGATTGAATAATCGATACTCAATTGCTAAGTTCTCACCGATAATCGATCGTTAATTACTGATCGATAATCGATTGTTAATTACTGATCGATAATCGATTGTTAATTACTAATCGATAATCGATTGATAATTACTAATCGATAATCGATTGATAATTACTAATCGATAATCGAATCCTAATTACTAATCGATAAAACTATAGATACTCGGTTTTCTAATTGGTAATGGGCAATCGCATAAGGGGTAACTGATTGAAAATTATCGATATTCCATTTCTAATTACAAATTGATTAAGCGATCGTTATTCGATTACTAATTATTATTCTCTACATAATGATTAATAATATTAAATTAAACAACAATACAAATCAACGTTTATTGGCATAGTGATACCAAAACCAATGTTATGGCGTGATTAGATGGTGAAACGTTCGAAAGAAAATAAATATTTCTGCGTTCGATGGGACCTGAACCCATGATCCTCCACTCTGGATTGGTGGGTTCAGGTCCCGCCGAACGCAGAAATATTTATTTTCTTTCGAACGTTTCACCATCTAATCACGCCATAACATCGGCGCTGGTATCACTACGCCAATAAACGTTGATTTATATTGTTGTTTAATTTAATCTGCGTAGTGTTCGATTTATTTAAATAAAAAAATTGATAATACATTACTAATTATCAATCAATTAATAATTTATTATGGTCAGTGGACTGTCGATTACTAATCGATAAGTATTTACTAATTGATTAGTAAGGAAGTGGAAGTAATTGCTAAGGGATTAATAATAGATAATAAATTAAGAATTAGTAATGCATTAATCGGTTAAATTATTAATATATAAGATAAAGGAGTATTTTTATTAATAATCATGATTTTATGGATTCCAGACTGCAACCGTATAGCGATGCATTAATTTTGCTTTCAATTGCAGCAAGTTTTCTCGATGCAAGTAACTTTTGATAGCATATTTAATTAACCCTAAACGTATGGAGCTATATTAAAAAAATTTTAATTAAAATTAATGTATTATTATAAACCATCGTGTAACCGAATTCTTTTAAAACAAAGCGTCATAAAGTGGGAAATTCTTATATTTTGATTGAAGTCTAGCCATAATTAACTTTTAATGTAACTTATTTATAACGTACGTTGCTTAGATAACTATAACTTAACAGTAGGATCCATATCTCAATTATTTATCCTATAGGGTTTGTCCCAGAAGTTCCCGGAATGATTTTTTGTAGTTGGCAACGCTGGCTGACGGGGCGGAGAAGTTGGTGGGGGATCTGAGCTTGGAAACGAGACCGGTATCAGTCGCCTGCGGGCAGTTGTTGAGGCAGGGTCACGCTCCGCGCAGAGGTATCTACTGCACCCTCGTCGATCAAAAAATGGACCAGTTTTTGGAGCAGCGTTATGCAATCAAATTTTGTGTGAAACTGGGTAAAAACGGGGCGGAGACACTCGAAATGCTTCGGAAAGCCTACGGTGACGGGGCGATGAAAAAAAGCCAAACTTTCATGTGGCACAAGCGGTTCCGGGAAGGTCGGGAGTCCGTCAACGACGACGACCGCTCTGGACGCCCGTCGACATCACAAACGGACGACTCGGTGCAAAAAGTGCGTCAAGTTTTGGACAATGACCGACGATTAAGTGTTCGGGTGATTGCAGAGGAGTGTGGAATACCCAAAACAATCGTTCATCGCATTTTAACGGAGGATCTTCAAATGAGGAAAGTCTGCTCGAAAATGGTGCCAAAAGTCCTGACGAGTGAGATGAAGGAGCAGCGTTTGTTGAAGTGCCAGGAATTGCATGAACGCTACGAAACGGACCCAGAATTTTTGGACAGAGTGATCACAGGGGACGAGACGTGGATTTTTCAGTACGATCCCGAATCAAAGCGCCAGAGCAGCGAGTGGCACACCAAGGAGTCTCCTCGCCCGAAAAAAGCAAGGATGAGCAAATCGCGAATCAAGGCAATGCTCATTGTGTTTTTTGACAGAAAAGGTGTAGTTCACAGT
Organism: Dysdera silvatica; assembly: GCA_006491805.2. Taxonomy (NCBI): domain Eukaryota; kingdom Metazoa; phylum Arthropoda; class Arachnida; order Araneae; family Dysderidae; genus Dysdera; species Dysdera silvatica. The sequence goes on from QLNU02015360.1 coordinate 199,722,912, forward strand.
GAATTCGTGCCACAAGGACAAACAGTCAACAAGGAGTTTTACTGTGAAGTGCTCAAACGGTTGCGCAACAGGGTTCGACGCGTCCGAAACGAAATTCGCGACAATTGGATCTTGCACCATGACAACGCGTCAACCCACACCGCGCTCATTGTCTCCGAGTTGCTGGCCAAAATGGGTGTGGCAACGCTGCCCCAGCCGCCGTACAGCCCCGATCTGGCACCAGCGGATTTCTTTTTGTTCCCAAGGATCAAAAGAACCCTGAAAGGAACTCGGCATGGGACGCTGGAGGCGGTAAAAGCAGCCGCGACGACCTCACTGAAGGAGATTCCCGTTGACGACTTCCAGGGCGCCTTCAATGATTGGGTGAAGCGTTGGCAACGGTGCATCGAAGCAGGGGGAGAATACTTTGAAAAGTTCTGAAAAGATTGTAAACTGATATTGAATAAATGATTTTAAAAAAATCATTTCGGGAACTTTTGGGACAAACCCTGTATTAACCCTGAATCCTGTGCTGAAAAGGTATTAACTGAATGTTGAGATTTACACCCCAGGTTTATGGATAGGTTCTCTGAGACGTGACTGCTAACTAAACGAGGCATTCGACCCATGAATATATTCATGACTGGCGCAGTATAGCCCAGATGCTCTTGCGCCATAAAAATTCAAACAAACAAACACACATATTCATGAACTTGACGAAGCTTTTTCTGACCAATACGGAAACAGTGATTTTTGCATTAGTTAATATTTGCATGCTGATAAAAAAATTCTAAAGCTAATATAAACTCATTCCTACTTTTAACACTCGTCTCAATCTATGCATCCTTTCTATATAGACTATGTACTCTCTCTCTCTCTCTCTCTCTCTCTCTCTCAATAAGTATACTTTCTATTCTAACAACTGATAAAATGATATACGTTTAACAATTTAAGTGGTAAAAAAATATATTTAGAGAGAGATGTTTTGACAAATAAGGGTACTGCAAGGAAATGAGTAACATTCTGAATATTTAATAAATTCTGTTCTACCCATGAGAGGAGTAGAAGTATGCATTCCACTCTAGGCTTTAAAGGTGACATCCAAGATGACAGATGTTAGTCAATTTCACCCATGTCCAAAATTAAGATTACATTCAATGTTATTTCAATGGGAGAAGTACATATTTTGCTCTGTAACTCTCATGGTGCTCTATTTATGAAATTAATTTTGCAGAGAATTAAAGAGCTATAAACGCTTAACAAAATCATAATAAATTAAATTTTTTTCAGGCATCCTATGCAGGAGAATCCATGATTAAAATTGATGCAAGCATTGAGAGTCAAAAATGAAAATTTGTAAAAAACTAATTCAGAATAACAAATTTTATTACATAAACATGCAAAATTATTAGAAAATGATTGTTTATGCAAGCAAATTTTTATCCTAAATCTGCTTTTACGGATTTTTGTTTTCCACCTACAATTTTTGTACCATTTTTGACCGTGGGTTCTCCTGCATAGGATACCTGAAAATTTTTTTTTTTGTAATTATGTTAAGTGTTTATAGCTCTTTAATTTTCTGTAAAATGATTTTTTATAAATAAGACACTTCGAGAGTTGAAGAGAAAAACGTGTACCTCTCCTATTGAAAAAGCATTGAGTGTAACTTTAATTTTGGACATGAGTATAGGCCTACCTTGCCAAGTACAAAGTCATGAAAACAGTTAAGGATTGCGCAAAATCATAATACATAACAAATAAAATCTAGAGATTAATACCAAACTTTAATTATAACATAAATGAAAAACGTGTCATCGCGAAGTAAAAGTTAAAACAAAATATAGAAAAAAATTAACTTTTGACAAACACTCTTTTGCAAAACACAAAACGAAGCATCCCTAAAAAATAATCCGATCATTTCGAAATTTTTCATGCAAATCCCTTCAGCCCAAATATGCAAATGATTAAATTTTCAAAGCCAATGAGTGTTAACTTCGATCATAGCGCGCATTTCTACTGCGCAACGAGCATCGTATAAAAGAGGTAAAAATTGCAGACGGTTTATTTTTTCTCGTTGTCGGCGTTGCAGTTCCCTGGAGACGCAACCAGTAATGCCGTTACGACGTTGTCGAAGACCTTATAGCCAATTGGACGACTTCGAACGTGGTCGCATAGTCGGGATGCGTGAAGCTGGCTGGTCCTACTGAGCAATAGGCTGCCACCTGCACCGTACGGACACTGCTGTGCAAAGGTGTTGGCAGCAATGGTTTCTGCGAGGAACTCATCGGCAGAATAAAGGCTCTGGAAGGCCAAGGTAAACGAATGCGGGGCAAAATTGGTTGATTGCGCGACAGGCCCGAGCTGACCTAACGCCATCATTGTTCGCCACCCAACGTACTATAGTCTCTTCCATACCAATCGCGACACCTTCCACCATCTCACTAGGCTTGGCTGAGGTGGGGTTACACTCACAGCGGCCTTTAAGACGTCTGTTTTTAACCCCACACCATCGACAGAGTCGTCTGGAGTGGTGTCGTAGCCGGTCATCGTGGCTGCCAACAGATTGGCATCGCATAGTGTTCAACGATGAATCCCGCTTCAGTCTTGGAGCAGATGATCATCAGATCCATGTGTGTAGGCGCCAGGGCCAGCGGTCCCAACCACCCTTTGTTTTACAAAGGAACACAGCCATTACCCCTAGTGTGATGGTGTGGGGTATTATCTTATGATACTCACAGCATCACACCCCTAGTTATCCTGCTTACAACTTTAACGGCTCAACCATAGGCGTAATCTGGCGTGGCAAGGGGGAATTTGCCCCTCAGTTTTTTAGAAAAGAGGCAAAATCCTACTTTTTCCCCCCCATACAATTGTTTTCGCCCCCCCCCCTCCCCAGTTTACGTTATATGAGTTATATCCCAAGTTACGTCTTATCCCAAGTTACGTCTATGAGCTCAACGATATGTTGATGACATCCTGTGGCCGTTTGCGTTACCCTTCATGACACGACAGTTTGGAGTCATTTTCCAACAAGATAATGCCAGGCCCCATATGGTTCGCATATCTCTGAGCTACCCCAGTGCTGTTGATACTCTTCCTTGACCAGCAAGATCACCAGACCTTTCGCCAATCGAACATGTATGGGACATGGTAGGCCGCCAGATTCGGGCATTCCTCACCATCCAACAGAAGTACAATTATTCTTGTCCCACACCTTCCGCCAACAGGTCATTGGCTATGGTGGTAGTGTGAGCTGACCTGCACGGTCACCGGACCTTACCCCATTGGACTTCTTCCTTTGAGGCATCTCAAAAGACAGGTCTATCACACCTAACCGACGACTGTGGACAATGTCGGCAGTCGCATTACCAATGCCTGTACAAGCGTCACGTCTGCAATGCTACTGAATGTGCGAGAATAAATGCTCTATAGGATACAAACGTGTATTGTGGCCGACGGTGGCCACACGTAATGAGCACACATAATGACATACAGTAGTACGCTGTTCACATTTTTCGAACCAAATACTCACATATTAGCACGTTCTATTCCCGCAATTCATGTATCATTTCGCACTGCATCAGTGATGCTGGACAACTTTATAATTAACTTTTTTTCCGTTTCTTGAATAGTTTTTAAGAGATAGTTTTCAATTTTTTTGATAGTTTTCGAGATAGCAGCTCTACGTTCTGAATTTTTCCGCTAGGTATGTAATGTCAACTGATGATGTTAGAATGGAAAATATAGATGTAAAAATGGCATGAAAATAAAATTTGTATTTGTACGCTGCACGCAGTCTCACCTTGTAGCGCATAGTCACTTCACTACGTATACAGATCGTACATACATATCATGTTCATACATCTATCTTCCTCCGTTTGACAGTTATCAACGTGTATAATGACTTTACTAAACCACCCTTAAAGTTGTGTGTGCAATGAAAGTATCGCCCCTACCTGAAGCTTCCCCTCTATGTATAACTGTACGAAGGGAAAGCTGTCACGCAGGGGCATCCTGTACCCCTTAAACTTCCTAAATCACGATTTTTGCCCTATTAAGGTGATGGAAAAAAAGTCGTTTCGTACTAACTAGCTGGTGCTTAACAACTTTGTAATTGACTTTTCCCCGTATCTTGAATAGTTTTCGAGATAGCATTTTTTCCGCTAGGGGCGCTGCACGCAGTCTCATCTTGTAACGCATAGTCACTTTACTATACCTACACATCACGTTCGTACATATAGCTCTCTCCGTTCGACAGTTATCTGCGTGTATAAGGACTTTACTAACCACCCTGCATATGCGTGAGTATATATGCATTACCACCTAGATCTAGATGTAATTTAGGTAGTATTGATACGCGTAGGATGCCCCTTTAGAAAATCCTTTCCACGTGGGTTTTCCTCATTTCAATTTTGGTTAAATATTTTTCGTTTTATTTAACTTACTGTGGCTGGATCCATTTAAATTCTTGAATTTATATGCATGTGGATAAAAACTGAGGGATTCGTATGTTCGTTACTTTTATCTGTTTATATCTTGGATAGCAGTTGTCCATATTAAATTATGTATTTATATTGCTATTTATTTTTTATATCGAATTGCTTACTGTTTATCAAATTTGATAGTAGTTTTTATATGTATTAGATTTTAGCCGCAGGTTATACTTGTGTATTTTCTCCGGACCTTCTACATTGTGTTGGTCGTTAAACACTTACCTGTGTATTAACATGCTGATTGAATAATGTAGAGAATAAAGATTATTATATTAAAATATTAATAACTGCTTTAATTTTCTAATTTTAATATTAAGACACTTATTTTATACTATCTATTTTTATATTTGATGCTTATTTATATGAGCATTTTTTTTAAATCCTTATCTTTTTGCTGTGATCATTAGCTAGCGTAGTCCCACACTAAATATATATATATATATATCCCACAGCCATCTACTGACAAAAATACCGGCACTCGAACGAGTGCCGCTTTGAAGCACAGCCCTGTAGCGGTCATTCCGTAGTAGGGTGACACGACGAGTCCTGCCTTAGCACATGACTTCGGCTGGTGGTGACCGAAGTTCGAAATCTTCGTTAAACTCCAGGTCCAGCTTGCCAACCCGTCTGTCTGAAGTGGTGAGCTTAAGACTGCTTCCTCTGTATTTCTTTCACCGTACTACATGTATGTGTGATAACAGAGAGACCTCCATCCTGCAGTGGATTGAAAATGGCTGTTGATAATGATATATATGGCCTGCAAAAGGGTTGCTGGTATCTAACTGGAAGGAGACCCACACGCTGAACGTATGTGACGATGTGTGGAACCGGCCAGGCCAGTAACCTAGTGTCCTACCCCGCCTTCAAGTGGTGCAGGCTGAGCTTTCTATTTA
>QLNU02015360.1:199728376-199772474 GCA_006491805.2 Dysdera silvatica
CGCATTCAGCAGGTGTATATAAGGAGCGATTCTCAATATGTGGTCAAAATTTCTGTTGCATTTTGACTGCGGATATCTTACGTCGACTGTAACAATGCCTCGCCGAAAGATTCGTGCTCATTACGAGCATATGTCAGAGTTTGAAAGAGGTCGTGCTATCGGATTGAAAGAGGCTGGTTGGACGAATCGAAGAATCGCTGGACATGTGGGTCGAAGCGATGCGGCGATTGGACGGTGCTGGCAAGAGTGGGTCAACAACGGCAGATGTCAGCGTCGGGACGGCAGCGGTCGACCTAGGGCCACAACAGAACGGGAAGACAGAGCGATTGTCAGAGCAGCTGTCACAGCACCGGATTCGTCGTTATCAACTATCCAACGTGTGGCCCGCACACATGTGTCCAACATGACCCTCTGCAGACGACTGAGAGAGCGGAATTTACGCTCGCGCCGACCGTTACGCCGCTTACCTCTCACGCCTTTACACCGTCAAGTCCGATTACAGTGGTGCCGGGCTCGATCAACTTGGAACTGCGCTGACTGGGGACGTATAGTCTTTAGTGACGAGTCCCGTTTCCAACTGTGTCCTGACGACAACCGCAGACGTGTCTGGAGACGTCCAGGGCAGCGTGGGGATCCTGCCCTTACTATCGCACGCCACACATGCCCACAACAGGGCGTTATGGTCTGGGGTGCCATCTCCTTTGATAGCCGGAACCCTTTAGTGGTCCTTTCTGGCACACTTACAGCACAGCGGTACGTAGACGACATTCTACGACCGGTTGTGTTACCGTTCCTTTTGCGACACCCTGGACTTACGTTTCAACAAGACAATGCCCGGCCGCACACGGCACGTGTTGCTATGAATTGTCTTCAAGCTAGGTCTCCTGATCTCTCTCCCATAGAGCACATTTGGGACGCTATGGGAAGGCGATTGCAACCATCCCGGAATGTTGACGATTTAGCCCGACAGTTGGAGACAATTTGGCAAGAAATTTCGCAGGACACCATCCGGGATCTTTATCAGTCTATGCCACGCCGGGTGACAGCTTGCATCCAGGCCAGAGGTGGACCAACGCCTTATTGACTTCCTCCCTTTGTAACGGTCAAACTCTGCAATAAATCATTCAATTGTTCTGAAATTTTAATCGTTTCTTTTTCTATGTATGTTCTTCACATCCACCAATTTTTATCGCAATCGGACAACTCCTTCTTGGTGCGTCGATTTTTTTTTGTTATAGAGTGTATGTAATATGGGATAAATAAATTTGTGATATAACAAGGAGATAATTTGAATACATAATTAGGAATATTTTTATCACATCATGGAAGGAGTGCCAATGTCTGCTACAGTTCACATGCATAAGTATATATACAGGGTGTCTCAGCACCAGGTTTACAAAATTCTAGGAGGGATAGGGTACACCTAGATGGCTCGGAATCACATAGCAATGCTGGTCGCAAACCACTCACAGCGCTAGTTCTAAAACCGTCCAGCATGCACAAATAATGACAACCAGTGCATGAGAAGCGCAAAATGCGATGTCCTAATCATCTATGCAATTGAGCAGCTGACCTGAGTTTTATCTGTCGCTTTTTACGCACTGGTTGTAAATATTTGTGTATGCTGGAAGGTTTTAGAACTAGCTCTGTGAGTGGTTTGCGACCATCATTGCTATGTGATTCCGAGTCGTCTAGGTGTACCCTACCCTAGAAGTTTGTAACCCTGGTGCTGAGACACCCTGTATATATTACTAAAATAAATAAACATACTTACGATTGTTGATTATATATATATAATCAACAATCTGTTTTTCTTCCTCAAAATTCTTTTGTTATTCAATACCCTAAATTTCTATATTTTAATTAATTATACCAATGGCAATCGGATTCATATAGGCTACGGATGAATTGTCATTTTTCAACTGCTGGCTTCTTACCTTTATCTCTATATTACAATAATCAAGGATTATAATGAAGTCACGTGTGATAAAAAAATATATTACATTTATCCCATATATCTAATGTATATTCCTTAGTAGATATATGATCTAAATATATAATTGTTGATAATGAATGGCTTACGATAAAATTTTATTTTATGTATTATCTGTATTATATATCACATATTTAGTAATGCTTTAATTACTACAAAAAACAGGTAATGGGAACATAACTCGTAGTAAAAGTAGTAGAACCTAATTTAATAATAAACAAATTATAATAAACATGTATTTCGTTTCTACACTATATATTTTATTAAAAAAATACAACCCAAATAAAAAATTAGAACAATTTTTAAACTTAGAAAAAACCTAATTTCTATTAATAATAAGTAACACAAGAATTTTAAAAAATATTATAACTTTATTAATTTTATATTAACAATAACGTTTGATATATGGCACAATATCATATAAAAATATATGGACGAGTTGCCATAAAATATTTGGTGAGGTATTACTGTTGTGTAGATAAATAAAATATTCCTGCTAACGTTTATGAAATTTAAATAACATAAAAACATGAACAAAAATGTTGTATTAAGGCAGAAATAAATAGCAGTGTTCCAAAATTATGAATAAAACAATTTTCTTTTGGGTATTCATGACAACACTACTATCACGAGCTGAAATATCACTTTTTAGTACGTGCGTGAAACAAAAAAGAACAAATGATAAAAAATGAATTGTTGGGTATTGGGGGGCGTCTCCGGCCACGGACTTAAACTTTTACTTTTGATAGAAAATGTCTCAGTGGAACCAGGGATGCCTCTCCGCCACAGATATATTCTTAATTTAAATAAAACATAATAATAAATTAAGAGAAAATGTGCATCACTGATTTTCACATCGGTTAAAAAAAATGGAATATTATATTAGAAACAGTGGTAATCAATGAGTAAAATCAAAATTTAAAATAACTCTTTTCTTGCATCATCATTTGCTGGAGTCACATCTCGGAAACTTCGTACTATCGATCCCAGTGGTATTTTTTACATTCATCCTTTCTTATACTCTCCCATGCACTCTTCAATGCAGCAATTAGTTCTCTTTTCTTGATGGACATGAGTTCTTGGACCATTTTTTTCATAACATACCACAAGTTCTCGATTGGATCCGGGGAGTTAGTTTGCAATGGTAATACTGATACTTTTAACTAGTAAAATTTGACACTGGTCGGAATATACGAAATACAAATGAAGAAGGTAAAAATAGACACCATCTGAAAAAAAAGACAATTTTGCAGATGGTATATGTTTTTACCATCTTCATTTGTATTTAGTATATTCCTACCAGTGTCAAAATTTTGATAGTTATAGTAAGCCCTTGTGAATCATTGTACGTTGTTGTCACTGCTGCTTTTCTTTCTTTTAACCACTTTAATGTTGATCGTGAAGTATAGCATGATGTGGAATCTTGTTGGAAAAAAATCATCATCACATAATTCTTTAGAAGACGGTAACGTGGAGTATTCCAAAACGTCTTGATAAACTTCGGAATCCCCACGTTTATTTCGAATACAAAGATTTCCAGTTCCTTCGGAATCCATGCGTCCCCCACACAATCAAGCTGGAAAGAAATTTCTGAGAGCGTCTTGAACGATCTTTATCAATAGCTTCAGTCTTCAAACGCCAAAGACGAACACTTCCTTCGTCATACCCGTAAGATACATTTATTACCAAATAAAATACTTTTCTAGCCTTGTGCTCCCTCAATAAAGTAGTTCTTTGCCCCATGCTAAGCGGACCTGTCGTTGCTTTCTACTCGTCTTTGATTTTCATTGAGGAACCCGTGATTCAAACTTTAATTTATGCATCCGTCTTAACATGATTGACTTTGATACGTTAATACCACATTCTTTCAAAGATTTAGTGATGTAGGAAACAATTTTAAATTTTTTTTTCCGGACAATTATCTTTAACTTAAGTTTATCTCTGAAAGTTAGAGAAAGTCTTTTGCCACGACTTTTTACCGAAAATTTACCGTTATTTCTATCTTCCATTAGTATTCTTGAAACACTAGACTGCAAAACATGTATTTCTTCAGCAAAGCACTTCTGTTTTGCTTTTGGTGTTTTTTGTTTTTTGTTTACTTTTAAACAGAGATATTATATCACATTTTTTAGTTAGAGAAATAGCACGCTGATAACCCATTGCGAATTAAAAACAACAACAAGCCCTTTGAATGTCAAGTTTTATACCTGCGAAGATTTCTCGTTTCATGTACTGAGAAATATGGAAAAAAAATTCAAATTAGTAGTAAAAATAAGGCACAATTAATAACATACTCTGATTTTATGAACCAATATAAAAAGTGACATGAATTTTGAAATGCATTAAGTTATTAAAAAGTATATACAGTTTTTTCTTTCTTGTCAAGTACGCCATCATTTACTGAGTAGATTATGTCATTCAATTGCTTTGGATACATCGAGGGAATGGTGTAGGAGTAAGTTTTGTCAAGAGAGTTCTTTTACTCTAATTTTTTTTAAATTGGGTTATATATAGTGTAGAAACTTTTAGCTGGGCTGAATATTTTGCTACTTATCGACATAGAAAGAAGACGCACACAAAAAAACTTTTTTAAATATTATATAATGATGACACAATCATAAATTTTACTAAATACGATGTGAAGAAAATAATTATTCTATTAGAGATTCACTTCTGTTACCACGAATTTAAGAACTTTTCTAAGTTAATTTTTAAATTTATATGTAGAAATACGCTCCCCCTATACCTGTGATTTACAAGTACACTCGGCAATTTAAATTTCATTACTTCGTTGAAAAGTTCATACTTCAAAAGGGCACAATCAATCTTTCCAGTTCAACTTTGCGCATTAATAATATTTTTTCCTCTCCAAATTTAAGGCACGTCCACTCTTTTTTAACGTTTTCGGTAATACATGTCCTGGCTGGTGATTATGCATAGCAAGTACATAATTTCCATATCCAGATCTAAAACACCATAAAATTTCAATGGCTAATTCATTTCTCGATTTCTTTCTCAATTCCAGAAAAGGCTATAGCAAAAATTATCAATTTTATAAATCTGCTGCATATTATTGAATCGTGTACTATGCATAGAATGTGAATGAAATAGATGAAAAGTAATTTAATATGGAAGGATCAACAGGACTATAGAAATCTATAATTCCGACATCTAAAGTCCTTGAAGACAAAGGAGTTTTATAGAGAGTGAGAAACTGAGAGTGGATGTTCATATTCTTCTAAGACTAAATGCAGCAGTATTTCAGATAAAAAGCAACAATATGATCTAGAAAGCTATGCGACTTCGAAAATAACATACATGTTCGTAAGAAAACTAATTTTTTTCCTTTTATTTCATTTCGTATTGAAGTCAATCAAATACTACAATTAGTACACGCCTTTTAAACTTCACATTAAACAAAGTTTTAACTTCATAACCGATGGATTGCAAAACTCAAATTGTACCATTCAAAACTCTCTCATGACTAAAATTGCAATACAAAACATTCGCGCGTTATTTTCCTGGTAAGCCATAGAGGAAACTATCCTATGTCACTAAATATAATGAAGCGATCCTAGAAGCGCGTAGTAAAACAAATAAAATATGATTCTGCATTCGAAAAGGCCATTTTACACGCATAGCGAAAACTCGTTATCTTCCAACGCATCTACATTTTCGCGCCGAAATTTGTAGCTGATGAATGCCATTCTCCTAGATTGCAATTTTCGTGGCACTTAAATCAATGTCAAAGATCAACTGAAAACTGCAATAAGGTCGTCTCTCTTTCGTGCAAAGAAAACAGCATCGTTTTCACTGAGAAACTATAATAGAGGGAGTGTAACGAAATCTTGAATGGTACAGTAAGTCCTAGGGGCCTGCACCGTTACCTGTGGTGAAAACGATCGTCCAGGCGTCAAAGAACCCTTACTAGGGCCGACCTTAACCGTCATGACGTCACCCAGGCATCCTCCATCCTCATACCGGTATACGTGCCCTTCCCCCGCCACGCGAGTATTCATTGAAGCATAAGCGCAGTGGAAAACCTCAGCTCTCCACTTCTCTTTTCTCTTCCGACTCTTCACCACTCGAGCTTTGACAGCTACCACCAAATCGTCTGGCAGAACACTTGCTCCCAAGATTTGAGCCCGTTAGCTTGTCATTTTTGGATACCAGGATTTCCTTAGCCTGCAAGATAAGCATCAGGTGAGTCAAATATTTCCTTTCCTCTGGCATTCACAAGAAAAAAAAAAGAGAGGGATATAGGACGAAACATGAGATTTGGAAAACATTATAAATATTTGCATTTACCCTCGACGTAAATGAATTCATTTTTTGCAATTTAAAATTGCTGGTCTTTAAAAGTGAAATATTAGTTTAAATTTCTGTAAAAAATAAAATTACAGTTTTTAATTTCTAGAGAATATTAAATGTTTTATCGCCCTTTCTAAATTTTTAAACTTCGGCCTATCCTATAATTTTCAATGAATTTAAAATTAAATATCACTTAATACTTAAAAAAGGAACGAAAGAAATGTATTTATATTTGAAGATTTAATTAGTTACTCATATATATATAAACTGCGCATTATAGTATCTCCTTTCTGGTGATTTTATAATTATGTAAAAATTAAAAAACTGAATCATCAAATTAAATAAAATAAAAGCCTCTGATTTAACTGTTTGACTGTCTAAATTAACTGTCATTTATTACTGTTTTACATTTATTAACTGTCATAATTAAAGGGTCATTGTCTAAAGAGGAGCTACAATAACTAACATTAAACAGCGCCTTCTTTTAAAATATTATGAATCATATTTAAATAAGGTATGCTTAATCAGCTATAAAGAAAATAAGCAAACGTATGTATTCAAACAATTGATCATATATATAATATATTATAGATTAATAATTTATCTATGGCAATTTATTCACCATATCGTTAGTAACTGGAAGATAAATTTTATAGTTATAAAATGGACATGATTTGAAAGCTAATAAATTAGTCATTTAGTTTCCTAATATTTTCGATGATATAGTATCATGGATGTGTTATGATTATAATATTATTATAATTATTATTAAATAAGTATTATTAATTATTATTATATTGTTGTTTGAAAATTATTATTAATTATTAATTTATTACTGTTTGAGAAAATTATTATGCGAAGTCTATTTCTATACTTTATGAATAAGGCCATTACTAAACAGAACACTAATCTTTCTTAATGAAATATTGGCACTTTTTATCCAAAATTTGTAAAACAAATAAATAAAACACAGTAAAATTTTACGAAAATTTAATAATTAAAAAATTACAATTCGAAAAAAAATATTTAATGGTACGTAAAATCTCCGATTATGTAAGGAAATTTGACATAGCTGTTCGGAGATAAAATTAATAAGTAAAGGCGAAGTTTCAGCCTCATTTATTCTTATGGCGTTGTCTTTACTTATATATCATTCTCCAATTAATTCTATTAACTTTCAAGTTTATATAAAACTTTACGTAATAGGGTATCAATGACTCTCAAATTAAGAATTTATTATATCATAAATTATGAAAATGTGATAAAATTATTCTTAAAAGAATTTTAATGTTCTCCTTTAAACAAAAACCAAAGTCAGTTTAGATAAATTACAAGATTAATATGAATTTCCCAAAAAAAATAAGAAGAAAGAAAACCGGAAACCCTTTCTATGAAAGATAAATTCTGAAATGTTTATTCGTTTTCATACAGATCACCCTTTCATTGCTTCAGCATCCTTTTCCAAAGAGTGCATCTCACAGGAAATCGATATCAACATTATTCAAATTACACGGTATCTCCATTTTTGTGCCTCATTGCAAACTATCTCTGTCACGACGGAACTTAGAAGTTCACTCATGGCGATGAAGAAAGTATTTAAGGTCAAACGGGTGGCATGGCCTCAAGCAGTGTCTGATACCCCTAAAATTCAATAAGAGGAAGTGCTAAAACTGACGTGGGGATTCTTCATTTTCCCTGTGCAATGCTTCCTCGCACACATCAATTTACCAACTGAACCTGTCTTTTTGCAACCTTTTTTTTATCGTTAGAGGCGTTTAACTTCCGATAAACCGAATGCTTATGATCATAATTAGTGAATGGATGATGGACAAAGAACGGTTGTTGGAGGTCGCACAGGAGGACGAGCAACATGGTCAAAATAATTCGGAAGACGGTTAAAGGCTTGAAGATTTATTCTGTGTCAAGGATGCGGTATTCAATGTGTACCATCGCAAAACCATCAACTTTTTTCAGTGCGGAAAACTAAATTGAAGTTGGATCAGGTATATAAGTTAAAGGGCGTTTCAAAGCTTCCGTAGATTTACTTCCGTATTTCTTATTAAAAAACACGGGGACTTTATGTAATGGTATCCGGGTGCGGAAGCATCCATTGCCAAAACGTTATTTCTAATGGAAGCTTGTTTTCCAAATGCTAGGAATTATTCTGTTTTAACCCAGCACATACCGCTTTCTAAAATTCTGCTTCAAAACAAGATTGGAAATATTCTGCTATAGGATGAACGTAAAGGGTAGTGGTAAAGTAAATTAAAAAAGAGGACACTAAAGAATTATACAAAAATAAAAAATTTGCAAAAATATAATAGCGCAAGTAACCGAATACACAAAAATTGTAAGTGGTAAAGGAAAGCGCTCTTTATTGTATTAAAATAATTTCTGTAATTTCCTAGTTAATTCCTAAATTTCCAAAATAGTTTTTCTAACCACATTTTTTATTCCTTCACCCCCTATTCATCGTCCATCTCTGAAAATGGCCATTTTTTAGAACGGGCAGAATTTAAGATCATGGAATCCATATTACTGTATCCCTTGTTTCGCGATTGCCCTCTAAAACGGCACCTTTTAATCAATATCGCATGAGTGTCTTCTTCATATACATAGTAGTATATCTCCATATCAAAACGGAGAATTTTATGATCAAACCCAACCTTACTTTTTAATATCACTAATGCTAGCTTAATTTTTAAATAGTGATATGATAATTAAATCAAAAATATTATGCATGAACCAATAAATGAACTCGCTAAATGTGGGCAATGTTTTAAAATATGGATCGTTTAAATAACAAACAATATTGGATTAACTAGTAATAAGATAATAAATAAATAGATTTAGAAATAAAGAAATATATTTACATTCGCAGGAAAACTCCGAGGTATAATGCAGTGTTTCTCAAACTTCGGTTGCACACGGACCATTTTAAGCATTCCTTCATTTATCGCGGTCAACAGACGGGAGATTTCTCCCTCCATTAAAAAATATATTGCCTGAAATTAAGGTTGCCAACTATGGTTAATAATATTAAGCCCTACTTAGCCACCGTCATACTGATCCCCCCAGCTTTCTCAAGTTTGACATAACCAAAGTAACCCTTGATTTGTGATTTATTGGCAGGCTTATATACGTATATAAGGGCTCCGGCAGGAGAGATTTATTCATTCATTGAAATATAATTTGTAGTTAATTTTAGCTCGTTTTGTGGTAAATTTTAAGCTTTTTGGGTTTTTTACTTTAAAAAAGCACTAGCTTTTGGCAGAAAATCTCTAAAATCTCCGACCAACCTTTGAAAAATCTTAAAATATAGATGGGTTGCTACACCCACCTGAAACAAAATAATTTTTAGAGTAACACTATTTGATAAGGAGAGTATAAGTTACGATCTTATTTTGTCAAATTTACCATGAAAATGACATTTTTAATTTAATTAAATAATAATAAGCAATGTAGACAGCATGGGTGTATTCAGAAGGTTCAAACCATTCATGAAACACCGAAAGGTAAGGTTTATGACAAGCAATGTTTACGAGAAATTCCATAAATCTCACCCGAACCCAAATTCTAGCGACGCCTGCAATTTCTAGTTCAATTTTTTTTTTTTTTGCTTGAAATTTGGTGATGATCCTACGAAGCACTTGATACGCTGTCGCGGACCACACTTTGAGAAACATTGGTATGATGAATGCTTGACTTCAATGAAGAATTTAATATAAATTATGAAGAATCGGTCAAAGAGTTTACAAATTATGATGAATCCGTCAATAGTTTTATAAATTATGATGAATCAGCCAAAGATTTTATAGATGGTGATGAAACACATCGATAATTTTATAAATTAAGAGTGTATAAAAAAGCGCATCACAATTTATTCATAATTTTAGCTTTGGACGGAACAGTTACTCCGATATATAATTAGGTTAATTTGTTGCAAACCCCACGGCCGTCGTTAGCGGGTGGGACAGGGGTCCTGTCCCCCCCAATGTCGACATTAAGGTTCCATATCCCCCTTCAATTTCAAACAAAATGCCTTTTAAAGGTATATTGTCACCCCCAATATTTTCATGACATCGGCGCCGATGGCAAACCCCATCAACGAACCTAGAAGAACGTAAGATTTAATTGTTGTTAAATTTATATCACACACGAAATCACATTTACAGGCAAATTTTCAATGCCCACAAAATTATTCGTTGACCTGGAAATCTGAAAAAATTAATCAAATTACAAATTAATCAACAACATTAGTCAACGTTTTTTGGCGTAGTGATACCAGCGCTGATGTTATGGCGTGGTTAGATGCTGAAACGTTGGAAAAAAAAAAGAAACGTTTTTTGCATTCGGTGGGGCCTGAACCCGCGAAGAGTGTTCAGCTTATATAATACAAATTACAAATGTTTAATTTACGACTATTGTTAAAATACTATATATTTTAATAACATATTTCATTATTTAATAGGTAATTAAAAATACCGATTATCAATCAAAGTAATAATAATAATATGTTTACTCTCATATCTAGTTTATTTATCTAGTTACTTTTTTCTTGTACATTTTGTTGAAATGACACGAAGAGAAAAAGTTGTCAGCATAGTACGCCAAGCGCAAATAGTAAACAAAACTGTAAGGCTACTCCACTGAAAAAGAATTGCGTCGTAAATTTTTTCAACGAGTGGTACTTGGGGAAACACAACATGGCATCATTGTTAAAAAAAGAAGAAAATAACAGCAATAACAAAGAGAATGATTGTTCTCTATCTATTGTTATTACCCATCAGGCATTTTCTTATCCCAGAACGAGTTGAGCAGTAAGAAAAACCTACCGAAGAAACGGAAAATTACTATATTCGTGTGTGCTTTTTTGTGTCCTCCGTGTTTCACTTAGTCTGCTTCCATCTATAGAATTTACTACCGGAAGAAGCTCATCCAAATAAGAATATTGATTTTAACGGTGTTCTCTTATTTCCTTGTTAGCTCAGGAAGACCATGGAATCCGGGAATCATTACGGTACATCTCAGGAGGGCAAAAGTGTTCCGCTTGACAAACATTCCAAAGGGCGTTAATCAGTCTAAGTGCAAACCTTTCCTAAACAGCTCAGGTTTTTTGACTTCCCTGTTAGTGTCTAGAGGGTTCCTCCAGTGATGAACTTGATTCTGTTCAGTCGTATTTAGGATATGCTTTCCACTTTTAAAAACCCTAGTGTTTTCCATCAAGGCCCCTTTCCTTTGTAGATGAACCCATCATCGCTGTTGCAACAATAATTACCACCTACACACGTTAGTGGTTTCTTTATGTCAAAATTATGAAGTTAAATACATTATTCTCATTTCGTTACCTTTAACCGAGGTCATTATCAAGACGACATCGTGTGACCTTTTTTTTATTTCTTGGATAAACGAAGGTGATGTTTTAACGTTTGTTTTGACCTTATATACTAATGTAGTGCTTCAGGTAAAGAAGTCACTGAGAAATCGTGCGACGAGTAAGTTTGTCAATTTTTCAAGAACAACATGTGCGCGGTCTAGCGTAGTAGAAATATTTCGCAACAGAATAGACGAACTCTGGAGAATGAAGGGCAATATTTCCGGGCAGAAACGTTCAAGGCAATTTCATCCGAGTCACCCATTAGAAGGCCTCTCTAGACTGGCGGGTTTTCCGTATTTCAGTGTTTGATTTATAGTTGTAACGTTAGAAAAAGCCCCCGCCTGACAATATGAAATTCTTGATTGCAGGTCACTCCGTGACCTATGATATAAAATTTGATGTTGTCAGCCCACTACATTTATTCGGCCCTGAAATTTCGGTAACACCCTATCCTTGTTAACTGTGTGTTTAGTGCGTGTGTGGTACTTCCGTTTATGTTTCTTATCACGAGGTCTGAAAAAGAACCGTTTTAAAGGTTATCTCGACGTAGCAGCGACATTCCAGTGAAAATTTTTACTCTGTGTGTATGGAAAATTTTTGTAGTTCAATTTGTAAGAATTGTTCGCTCCTTCTAGAAAACTGTTTCCTTTAGACAATAAATCATTGCAACGATACAATAATGAAGTCTTTGGTTTCAAGTTTCAACCGAAGTAAGCTTGGATATTTGTGAGTAGATCAATATTTAAATGGTAACATTTAAGCTATCAATCCGGTCAGAGGTAACTTAAAGAATAAGCTTCAAAACTGCAACCAAACAAATAATGGTATGTTTAATGAACAACACCTGTCGTTTTAACATATCACACGATTAATAAAATAGCAATAATACAAAATAACTCATATTTATTTATTTATTTATTTATTTGTTTGTTTATCATCAATAATATCATTATAATCTATAATTATAGTTTAGAGATGAACAAAACAATATACCATTTTACCAGGAGATTTCATAACTATGGTCATAGAACAAGGTTTACAATATTTCAGTTAGTAATCTTACCATATTTAAATAACTGTAGTTATTTAAATATGAAATATAAAGCTTATATTCTAAATCACAACCCATCAAAAGTACAGTACTTGAAATTTGGAAACATACGCGTGTGAAACTGATTATTTATAAATCATTTATAAACAAAGAAATAAGACTGTGATCAGACTTAACAGGAGATGGCAAAAATAAAATCATTTTCACATTAACTAAATTTGCGTTCAAACAGCATTTAAAATATTATGCAATAAACATACTTACTAGAAAATGCAACTTTTTGCGTCTTCAGGAAAATATTTCTTCAAGGAATTGAAAGTTACAAATATAAAGTATTTTCTTCCTTCGTGGAGGGACCATTTGGGTGCAGAATTTCATTTTTTCCTCCTGTTCTAATATTGATTGATGGTTCAAGGATGAAATTGATGGCCGGCCTTTTTATCATTACATCACGTATATTAGCTTTCAGGAAGTAAAACTGGCAGTTTGGGTCAATGTCAGTGTTAATCTGTAAGGAGCTATAATGTACTCGATGTTGTTGCGGCACGTCATTTTCCGACATAATTCATTTCAGTTTATTTTATTTCGCTGACTATTTCCAATAATATGGATTTGTATAAATACAGTAAAAGCCCGATTATCCAAATTTCTCTTAAAAGAAATTTACTCGCTGCATTTACTATTATTATTTTTTCCGTAGACATTTGTTCAGTTTCGAAAAAAAAAACCGCTCATATTTGTTTCTTAGTGTATTTCAGCCTTAAGGTGGGGGGATAATTCAAATGGTACATATCGGACATATATAAAAATGTGTATGCATTTTGTATATAAGGGACACATATAAAGATATAGAACTATTTCCAAAACAGTTAATAATTTAATTTTTAACGCATTCATATATTTTATGACGTTTTCCACTACCAATATAGTAGTTTAATAATATGTGGTCAAACCTGCTTTTGGATAAATATTGTAGTTTCATTGCGCGTTCATACTGAAAATGGATTTTCCGGATTATCCGAAAAATTTCTTACCGAAATCGTGTCCGCCCAGGGCCGCCGGTACGCCCTCATGGGTGATAAGATTCGGGCCTCCGCATAGACAAGACTTGCGCCCTCCGAAAATCCAAAGTATGTGCCCTTTGAGAGTATCCAGTCCACCCCCTGGGTCCGCCCCCTTTGTTTCGGATAATCGAGATTCTACTGTATGGAAAGAAATGTTTTAAAATTTAAAAGCAGATGTTTTAAAAAAATAATTGTAATCTATGCTTTTAGGAAAAATCCAGTATCACCTTCAAAAGAATGGCGCACGGTTTTCAGTGTGAACGTTTTGTTTTTTAAAAAATTCTCGATTTCCTTTCTTGATATTATCAAGAAACGGAACACCATTTATAACACGCAAACTTGTTTAATGCGTGTAAAAAAGTGGAAGCAAAGGAAAACACGGAATATACCCTGCATATCATCATGGAAGTGTGCACTTTTATCAGCACGCACATGTGTGAGCTTTGCACGGTTGCACTTTCTAATCCTGTCTGTTATATAACGGTATATATAGTTTTAGTGCTAGATTTGGCTCCTTTTTCTCAAACTCTCGGTTTCCATGGGTGATGCTCTAACTCATCCGTGAACTTGATATTTTTATCATAGCACCACTATTTTGTTCGGAAAAAGTTCACACAAAAAGAATTGTTTTTCGCTGTGTCAAAACGCAAAGTTTTAGTCCCTTATTTAGCTACAGCTCTAAGACGTGGTAACGCATTTGTCTAGTATGCAACTAATTCGAGTTTAATGCCACTAAGTACCTAAATCTTGGTGATTTTTTCAACAGATACGCAGTTCGGAATTTGGTTTCTTAGAAGGAAGAGGCCTGGAATCCTTGTAAAATTGCAGGTCCTAGCGCAGCATGCCTCAGCTGTCCTTGACTATAAAACACAAACAAACATTTTTTTAACTATCCAAAAAGCTGTTAGATAATAGCCCGACATGTTAGCAAAGATTCGCTATGACGATATTGATGAAGAATCGGATTAGCTAAATGTCAACTAACTTGGAAATACATGCGTTTGCACCAGTGTTTCCTGATGAGGGGAATGCGATTATATAAAAAAAACAGACTATGCACAGAGAACTTACGATTTTACGAACTCGTAGAAATGCCAAAAATGTTCGTAAATGAGAATGATGAATTGTTTTATGGGATATTTTTCAGGATCACTACGACAGTTCGAAAAAAACGTATAAATCGTGAATTGGAGGTTCGTAGAAACACGAATCCACTGTATATATCTCCACTGTATGTATTTTCTATTCAGATTTCGAAGCTTATGTAAACATAGATATATTTTATACACAAAATTAATCCAACGAATATACAGCAATAACTTTTAAAACCATGCATTTTTAAACTAGTGTACGTTAAGATTTTTTTACATCTTAAAACTGTAAAAATATATGAGACTGAACCGTTCTCAAATTTTTGAAGATTTTCTCCCTTGAAGTGATTAACTATTATTTCGATAGTATTAATCTCGTTGTCAGTGGTAGAAAGGTATGCTATTTTATGGATTTCAGTAACAGCACGAGAATCACCTTTACATGGTTAATGTGTTAATACTTTCAAAGTAACGTAATAAAGATTGTAGCTCATATCCAATAGCAATTAACTCATGACAGCATATATTTTAAATTATTTAGAATGTTAACCTTTATAAAAAAAATTAAAACAGTAAGCGTGGCTTGGAACTCTTCAGATTGTTGTCTACAAGACGTTAATTGCCGCGAGAATTTATGAAACCCCCATGTTAATATTTGCAGAAATTACGTTAGATTAATATTTGCAAAATAAGGTCGCAGTTAAAACATTTACGCATCACCGGCCCAAAGTAAAACTCAGCAACCTGCGACCCGAAGTCACATGTGGCCTGTCTACTTTATGTCGCGCAACCCTGAAGGTTAGTAAGGTGTAATGAGGCTCGTCTAAAAAAATTTAACTAAACCTAGGTATGAACACGTGATAACAAAATTAGGAAGCAAAAATTGAAAAAAAAAGTATTAATTTAGCTTTCAAAACTAATGACTTACTTACTTTTCAAGGTAAAGCGTTTTCCTATTTGATGAGGAATTTGTCCTTTACGACCATAAAGGAAAAACAGCACTTAATATTAAGAATTGGTTTTTCAATAAAAACTTTTAAGATTCTTATTAGTCACAGTTTCTTAAAGTTTTCCTAATGCAGATTAGTAATTTTATAAGTGTTCTTGCTGAGAGAAGTGAAATATTCTTAATTTGTCTGCTTTAAAAATGTACTCCCGTTTCACGCAGCATTAGAAAGCTGCATTAATATCAAAATTAGATTTTATAAGGAACATACATTGAACGTGTCACACACATTGCGTGTTACATCCATTAAATTTCTTACATACGTGTAAGTACATTAAACGCATATACATTCAACGCGTTACATACATATGTGTAAATACATTAAACATACATAAAATGTACGTAATGCTTGCTATTCATCTCTTTATTAATCACAGAACTAAAAAGCGAATGATGACAAGAGGATTTTGGTGCTATTCAGTATTTCAAGAAAATATTATGGTCTATAACGGACGTCTGTTATTGCTAATGTAAAATACTTTTATGTGCGGTTTACTGAAACCTGTATATCATAAAGTAGCGTCTATAATTTCGCTTACCGAACATAATTATAAACACGGCTGTGATTATTCGTATTGAAATTACTCTGTCAAACTATAGAACTAGTCTTTCAGAACCTCAAACTATCATTTGAATTTCATTCTGTTGAAATTTTCATTAACATAAAATCTTTTATCAATATCAATCGCATGTACTGTTTGCTTTCACGAGAACCTTTCCCACAGTTAATGTTATGGTGGAAATGTGCCTCAGCCTACCGGTGATGGGGCTTTTAACCCCCCATTGCGATGAAATTTTGCATATTTAATATATGAATGTATGGAGTTGTAGCTCTGTAGCCCCCCCCACCTCCATTGAGCCTATAACCCCCCTTGTGCGCTTTCTGCTTACGCTTATGCTTAGCCCATTTTCGGTAGGGGATGTCCAAAGAAATGCATTCGTAGATTCTCCCTATTGAAAATAGGCTAAGGCCAATAACGTAGTTTGCTTTGAAGTCTAGTTGGGGGAGGAGAGCTGTAGCCCAAACCCCAATGCTCTACATGTAGCATTCATTTCTAATTTTTGTTTTTCTAAGGGAATGAATATTTTCTAGAGAGGAGTTAACTACCCATAGCCCTTCCTTAGTTACGTCAATGGATAAAACTCGTTTCTATGGTATCAGATAAGTGCAGACTTAGCGATGGGCAGAATTCTCGTTGCAGAGAGACTACTATTCCAACGTTATATTTTTTAAATTTATAATCCCTATTATTTTCATTCCTTTCATTTTGAAACAAAATATTTTATGTATATATATTAATGTTGACACACTGATTGTACACACAGTATGATGCACTGCTGCTCGCAAAAATAAAAGATAATTCAGTTTACAAAGCTCTAGTCTTTTTGCAGGTTATTCTTTACTTTTCAGTACCAGTGTATCTTCAAGGAGTACATAGAATTATTCTACCTCCTACCCCCAAATCAGAATGTTTCATCAATCAAGTCTTCCGTTCTTTTCGGAATGTATTACATATACATGAGCTAAACAAAATACCATTTTACCAAAAAGCAGCAAGCTCGTCCTCTATCTCATGTCTCAATTTCTATAGAAACGTAAGAACAAGTACATGCATACAATAAAAAATATTATCATTGCTTCCACGAAGATTTCCAATCCATAGCGGTCGATGGTGATAGCGGACAGAAATGCTGATAACGAAACAGTAAATTCTAGGCATCTTTATCCACTATCAGATATCAAATGCAGTTAGAGCATTGTATGCAAATCAATATACTGCGCGGTCAAATGAAAAATACCAAGGTTAACTACCTTATCCATTATGTTCAACAACAATTCAACCGTTAAAACGCTGATTAACCACTTCCCTAAACATCCAAGCAAATGTGTGTGCATGCTATAATTGCCTTCAATGGTGACTAATTTAGTTAAAGATTTTGCGTTGACTATTTATTTACCACCTTTTACTGTTGCTATTGGTTCGCTTCATTTCGTCGATTCATAAATTCTTCTCTTGAGGCAAAAGTCCCCGTCGTTATTACATTTCGTCATGAGTAGCGGAACAGCCATGGTAAGGCGTTAATGGTCACTGACCCACGCCACAGAATAAAAACCTGAGGTTTAGGAACAGGTCAAAAGTAAGTAGTTTGGGGAGGATTAGTTGGCCTGACGAACATTTTCCTGAACTGCTAATTTTCATGGCTCTATTCCATAAAAGATGCTCTGTAACCTGCGAAGTAATATTATTAACTGCGTTTGATTAAATTTCATATCACGCTTGTGTATATATAGTTAGTTAAAATAATTTTAACGAATTCTGAAGGCTTGGTGGATGAAATCTAAAAGAGTTGTTACACCTGAAGTGATAGTAAATATCGTCACTTTTCATGCAATAAACTGAGTTCGGGAGTCACGTAGAGTCGTCGGTCCTGTCCTGGCGGATTCATAAACTGTGCAAAAGACATAAACTATGCCTTAAGACATAAAATATTAAAATATATATATTTTTAACAAATGCGCATCTACTTGGTTTTCTAACCATTTGGTGTCTGACGGTTCTTTAAACTTCCAGATGCAAACAGGTAGTTGTCAGTCGTTTCGACATAGGTACACTATAATAAGCGGCTGACAAAGGTTTACATACATGAGGTTTACGACCAACTAAGCGGGAATCAAACCCAAACCCAGAGGACCCGAAGGCTGCAACATAACCACTAGGACACACAAAAATAAGTAATCGTGCAATTAAAATTTTATCCATTGCTTTTTTGGCAACAGTAAGCTGAGTGGTAGTACCATTGACGCTTATTTTTTAACGGCTTAGCTTAAAAGGAGAAAAGCTTTTATAATGGAATAAAATAACTCTCAACTGTTTGTGGTCTAGTATGTTCTCATTTCAAATAATAATTTTTTCATAGCGCAATTACTAGAGAATAGATAAGCTCACATTTTGTTTGAAATTTTTCAATACTTCTAAAAGTATGTGATTTTCAATAATAATAATTTATTTACGAGTAGCTTTTTTTACCCCATTGCTCCTGAAAATTTGTATAAAAATATCCATTTCCATGCGTGAAGTCTCGAAAAACCATAAATCAAGAGTTGCTGAATTGCCATGCTCGATCACAGTCTGGGAAATGGAAGACTGAAACTGACAACCGTTTATCACTATCATGTCATCACGTTAGCGGTCAAGTTCAACATAGCTAAAATCATTGTTTCGCTGGCTTTTACTAAACAAAATGTCACTTGAACTCGGAAATTCTTTAACTCGGTTTTCTTAACTTCAGTTTTTACATAGAAAAGACTTTTCTAAATAATTATCTTAATAATCAATAGTAATGTAGCATATTAATGTCTAAATTTGAATTAAAATATTTAGCACTTTGATTAAAACATTCAATTATTAAAATAGCTTTCGCTTATTTACATAATATAATCTCGATGTATATTTTATTTTCTAACAAACATATTTTTATATTTATATACAGGGTGTCCCGTCAAGATCGCATAAACTTTGCACAGTGCGATTTCTTGCAAAATTCTAAGCAAAACATGTTAATGCAAAAATGCTCAGAAGTCCATATTTTTTGAGTTATTACAGTTTTAAGTATAGCCAATGCGAACAAAATTTGACCACCCTTTTCTTGGTGAGAACCACTTACAAAACAAATCAATAAGCCCTGCCTGATATAGTAGAAAGCGAGAACCTCATTGGACTTCCTAAATATTTTTTCTTTTTCACGCCCAACCCACTTTTTCTGAGGAAACTGGATTGTGACGTAACACATATTACGTAGTTTTACGTAAAGTTACTATACACAGTTGGCAATTTTTCCGACTGCAACAATTAGCTTATTTTGAAAAACGTTTTATTTATTTATTACACATAAATACTTCATACACCTTTTTCACTATAAACACCATCATTTAAAATATAATTTTCGCTATAATTAGTCATAACATCATAGAATATTTAATGTTCATCATTCCCTATTTTATACAATATAACAATTAAGAATGACAATTGTTGGTTATTGTAATATTGTGATTTAACAAATAGCTTAATAATTAATACTATATTATTTCAATTGATGTGCCTAAACAGTACCACATGATTAGATGATGCAGTACATAAAACATGCTATAAAAAGAATTTACACCATTTTAAAGTGTTTGAATGAGGTTTGCATATTCTACGTCTCCAAATTGTGCTAAGGGTCTTCTGCGATGGAACCGATAGCTTAACGTGACTTTGGGACTACAATACACTTCCATTCACTCAAAAGTTTTCGAAGTCAAACCCAATTCAGCGGATTCGAAGACAGGGGTGGCCACCACTGGATTACTAAAGTACACACGGCTGGCACTATGTATTATGTCGTTCGGGGTGAACATGTGTTTTGCCGCCTCAAAAAGTAATAATAATTGTAATAATTCCATTTTGCTGCTACTAAATATCTGCCGCTCAGGGCGAATGCTCGGTTCATTCCACCTAGGCGTTGTTTACTGAAAAGCGGCCCCCCCACCTCCCCCCAGCATCTCGCCCCGGCATTTCGTCTCCAGCATTTTACCCCTGTAGATAATGAGTAGGCTACAAAAATGTGAATAATGCATCAAATTTTTTAACAGTAGAAACCCGATCATCCGAACTTCGCTCAAACGAAATGAATTATACCAGTAGTTCGCAACCTGTAGTCTACGAAACCTCTCCAAGTGCTTCGCGTGCTCAAAAATTACAAAAAATCGCTGGATTTCTTGTTGAAAAGGTTAAAAAAAAAGCCGTATTTATAAAATATAGCTGCTAGTGGCTGAATCGAAAATTTTCCATTTAAAGAAGGTTTTTTGTTACTGTTTTCGTTTATGTAGTTAAGTAAGTTCCTCATTTCTCTGAAATTTGTGAGAAATATAATATTTCAAATAAAATAAAACTTGAAGTTTTACATGCTTAAAAATATGCCAAATGCATAAAAATACCTTCCATCGTTAATACTGCCATTATTGGGTTCGGTACTTACGTTAGTGAAAATATCGTCACCCCTATGAGAAACTTTTCTCGGTGGTGCACTACGAACATCTCCCTAGGTCCGTGGGAGCCCTCTTGGTTCAAAAGCAAGAAGTTTAGTTTGAAAAATAAAATTCTCGAGACTCGCAACACCGATTAAAGAAGTTTACCTAAGGAGTGTTTCAATTTTTGCTACGAAGGGCAGGGCAGGCAATAGGGGAGGAAGGGTGCATTGAACGGAGGACCCCTTGCGTTCAAGGGGGCCCAGGTATTAAAAGGGACAAACCCTCCTCCCAGTACAGATTAGAGAGTGTCCGTAAACGGACACCTTACCAACTAAGCTACCGAGATGCCTCCCACCCCACTGTACTTTAAAATTACTTTGCGCACTTCCATACAAAACATCTCCCACCTCTGGGATTCGTACTGGATCCGTCAATGCCCTCCACCTGCCAATCATAAACTTTTATGCTCCGAAGATTCCTTTATTTTCACTCATATTTTACCGTCGAAGAAATCAAAAGTCTGTCCTGCAGGTAAATAATAAATAGCTTGATAATAAAAGTTAGTATCGAAAAATTACCCTTGATCCAGTAGCGTACGCAGAAAATTCCTAAAAGGGGTTGGTTCGAATGAGAAGGTTTACCTCTATATCATAGCTTGGGTCCCATAGACCTAGTGTTAATATTCTCCCAATTGCAAGAGGGTTACGACCCACATCAATCCCCTTCCGTACGCCTATACCTTGATCGATTCTGAATTTTGACTATGGGCGCCTGCATCGAGGCCGAGGACGCAGGGCTTGGAGTTCAATTTACTATGGGGAAAAATTGAATGCGGAAAAGTCAATGGCTCGGTTCGTAAATAGCTTGCGTACTTCTAGCCAAAAATTGGCGACGGCGAAATTTAGGATATTAAATTCACGAGGAGAGGCAAAACTTTCAAATGAGATTTTCACTGGCTCGAAATTGTTAACTTCTACCTTCCAGAGATGCACAGCTAATAAGATACCAATTTCTTGATAATACAGCCCAGATGCAGTGTATTGGACAACTAAGTGCATTATGGGAGTAAATTTTCTTTTTCATCCAGTCGTGACTTGTTACTTGTTTATAGCCATAACTCTATGGATATTCACTTCTGACCCCTATGTAGGGGTGGTCCATTACCGTCCATTTTGAAAAACGAATCACGGCCATATACTTTTGATCCGATGTTTCTGAAACACCCTGTATATATAATTTTTATGTGTGTGTGCATTTATACGCCATTGTATTTAATCATCAAATGCATTTAGCAGCTTCAACTAGAAGTCCAATATATTGTAAAACGAGCATTGGTTTTACGATGATTCTTACTAATTCTTATTAAAAATACATCGACAGAAATATTACTGAATTTAGCTAACGAAACAGCTCTCGGACACGATATCTTAGAAAATCGTTTTGGCCAAGATCATAAGAGGCACTTGAGTTCACCCCTCACTAAAATATCTGTCGAAGCAAAATCAGAACTATGAACAAGTCTTTCAAACTCATTTCCAACCTCGCACTTCACAAATCACTTCTACGTACGTTATTTGCGTGACGTTTAGTTCTGCTTTGATAAAAAAGTAAAAATTTGACTGTAATATTGAGGAAATGTAGGAATGATGAAATTTATGTATGTAATACGTACAGCTCAAGGTGCGACATTTATCACCACCCGATGACCAAATACAGCTAAAAATTACAAAATTGGAGAATGAATATATGATATTTCTTATATGTATTTCTTTATTTAATCGTTTATTTACTGTGACTGCCAGAAGGGAATATTATTTTACTTTCGTAAAAATCGGAAACCAATTTTTATTTAAATATTAAACTAAATAATACTTTCTTTGTATGCCGGATAATTTTAGCCAAAATTTTGAAAATGAAAAATATCCCTAATGATTTTAATTCTTGTTGAAAAGAATTACACTATTCTAAAAGAACTTGTTTAACAAATTTTTATAAAATGGTTATAATTGCGGCGGCTTTCTGTTATAGCTAGGCGTGGGAATTTTTTTTTCTGCGGAAAAGATTCAATTTTAAAATTGTGTGAACTGCATACAAAACAATATGAGAATCTTGTAAGTAAATTATTGCTTCCATGTTTCGACCCTTTAGCTTCCGGTCTACCTTCCTAGAAATAACAGCAACCTCAAATTATTTTTCATGCGTGACCTTATATATTCACATCCAGCTCTTTGTTGAAGCCGATTTCTATAAACGATTAATATTTTATAAATTTGTTGATTGTTTGCTCCAAATAACAGCGCAATAAATTCCCACAACTTCCGTTCAATTTTGGGGGCAGCAAATCATTTACAATAAAAAAAAACATAAGCTTGGAGAGTTCTAACTTCAGACAAAGGATAAATTGCTTTGTTCTTTAAAGTGGTGGGATATAACGCTTCCTCGACCTCACAGGTAGAGAATCAAATCAAGTAAGGAAAATTAATTTTGTTAAGATGGTCTACAGATAATAAAATGCGTGATATAGCAGTTCTCACAGTAGCATTACTCAATGTAATTATTATTGTGTAAACGTGGTTGGGCCCGTGAGATAAAACCAGTGCCTTGGCTTACTATTGTAATTTGCTAAAAGCCAGTTCACAACCTAGGGTTAGAAAAAAATATTACACAATATTGTATTCTGGAATTTGCTTTCGTTCACAACGTTGTCTTACCGTGGATGAACAAATATTAAATATCGCTTGTGTGCTTTCTTACTTGCTTGCTTTTTTTTTTTTTTTAAGAACGGAAAATATGTCAGAGATCTATTTCGTCTATTACTGAGGGAGGTAGGGACGAGATATTGCTAATTCCAATTAAAAAGTGAATTCCATACCAAATGTATTTTATTGCTTTAGAATGGATTTTAGTGCAGTTGAAATTGGTGAAGAAATTGGAAAGGATATTGCAATGAAATGCTTTCTTTTATTGATCGACTTATTCGAAACTTACGCAGTAAATACTGTTGCAGTTTTTTTTCTGAAGTTGGAGGAAAATATATATTTATACGGTATTTTTTATTAAATAAGTTAATAACAAATACCTTAAAATAAATATGTGTTTACAGTGTACTTTTTTATTAAATACCTTGAAAATATATACTTCTTATAGAGCCATGTTTTAGGTTTTGCTTTTTAATATTTCGCTTTCAAATTCCTTGTATTTGAAAGTTATAAATAAAGAAAGCAGTTGTAATGGCATCGTTCTCCAAAATCTAAAATTTACTAGCTTTATTTATTTATTTATTTATTTATTTATTTCGACTGATACAGTATCCAAATAATATCATAGCAAAGTAAATGACAAATTTAGGTTTCGGTTCCAATCTCCTGATCAATTTCAATTCCGACAGAGAAAAAAAGCTACTTTATGTAATTTTTTCCTTCCTCTATATTGACGAGCTAATTATTGAAGAATTTTGCGGCAAAGCCATAGATCCAAAAATAACATTTATTAATGTCTTAAACGTTTAACTTAATTAATCAAAGCTCTCTCTCTCTCTCTCTCTCTCTCTCCAAAACGTAACTTACTTCAAAAATACAAAAATTAGAATAAAGCAGTACACCTCTTAGGAAAAACAACAGATAATTCCACAGTGGTCAGTTCAAGAATATTCTTTTGTATAATTTTATTTTAGAAAACAACCAAACACACTGTTGCCAAAAATAAACTACAAAAGAATATGAAACAATAAAGGAAAGTGAAATTATATATTATGAAAACAACAAATAAAGTTGAACCAACTTTGCATTTCGCCAATTTAAGAAGTTGAGCATATTTTCACTATTGTGGGAGTCCACAATATAATGCAATGCTTAAATTTAGTGTCATTGACACAAAGGTCCCTGATAATGAATGGATATTTATACATCTATGGTGTTGTAATATATTAAGCTGTTGATCAAAAGACCGCATGGGCGATCTTGTGAAATTAAATTAATCATTCAAAAATATGCTGCTATTTTTCGGAACTATTTAAAAATCCTTATAAAATAAGACGAATCTTCATTAAAAATCAATTACAGATTCGTATAATAAAAATTTCATTTATTGCTATCAAAATCCCCTAATATATATGTAATAATATAATATTATGTAATAATTTCTAATATATATCTGTTAACAAAATAGTTCACAATATGAGATTGATAATGTTGAGGAGTTCAAAATCTTTAATCAAATATTTTTGATTAAAAGATTTTGGAACCACTTTAACGTCGTTATGAATTCATCTATACTTAAAAAGTATTTGATTATAATTACAATATATTTCGCAGAATTAAAAATTAACATATATAAAATTCATAAAATGTGAGAACGATAAAAATTGCTCATAATTCCATTAACAAATCACCACTTTCAGCATTTATCTTAAAGTACCAAACGTTTTTATATAATGTAAATACACACGTATTAAAATATCGTATCAATACTTTTCATTATAATAAAAATATTGCTTGTACTGGAGATACTTCTTTCTA
The DNA here is from genome assembly GCA_006491805.2 of Dysdera silvatica. Classification (NCBI taxonomy): domain Eukaryota; kingdom Metazoa; phylum Arthropoda; class Arachnida; order Araneae; family Dysderidae; genus Dysdera; species Dysdera silvatica. The sequence goes on from QLNU02015360.1 coordinate 199,753,798, forward strand.
AAAACCATATTAAGACTTTTCATTGCATTAAAAAATATTACAGATATTGGAAATACCCCTGTGGCTTATACATGCTTGAATAATTTATATAAAGTTATTTTTATTCTTCCCACTAAAGAGCTTAACTTAGTAACCTCTAAGAACTATTTTTATACTTAAGCGAAATATGATAAGAATGCGTAGACCGCAGCACAAAAAAATGCAATACTGAGAATATTAAAAACTCCCATTCTCACAGTATTAGTCAAAAAGGAAAAAGATCACGAAAGTGACTCACACAATAGCAAAAAACTATGGATAATGATGTTGGAAAACTGCAAGACAAAAAAAATACCACTCGCCTCATCTTCCTTTGGAAACGATAACTTAAAAAAAGGAAGAAGATTGATATTACAACTCGTCGTTTTCCTAGTCATTATCCTCGTTCCCTCTTTCTGAACAACCTGTCTTTTTTTTTCTTTCCCGGATATTATGCGTACAGCATATATCGTTTCAATGGAATTTTCTCCTTAATTGTGCACAATAATAATTATGCATGCAAATTTACATCCGTTGTAATAATATTAAATTATTTGCAATGCAAATAAGTGCCTCCTATATGAAAAAACTACTTAGAAGATGCGGCAAAGGAAATATATTTATTGTAGAAAAAAATATGAAAATCAAATTTAAGAGAGCAGATTACAAGCCAAGAATTTAAACTTCGTAGTATATCAATTAACTGAGATTAAGGACAATGAGATTATACTGTGTGTACTATAATTTATCCTCTTTCTTTCCGTTTACAATGCGAAGAAAACTTGCACAAAAATACTCCACTCACATATAGTGGCAAACTCACACTCTCCTGTCAACTATATTTAAGCTATGAGCTGAATAGTAATCTTGAAGATTTATAAATACATGTTGCAGCTTATTTTAAAATAAAGTCCCACAACAGTTTATATGATCCTACCTCTCGGTACCTATTTACCCCTGCCTTCAGTCAATTATCAGAAATGAGGCGGACTTTTCAAGTGACCTCTAAACATGCCCCTATCCAGACGGGGTCTTAGGTACCGGTCCCCCCCGAAACTAAATTTTTAATGGGACTTGGCTACGGCCTTGCATGCTATGATTGTATCGATACATGTTGCAAAATTTTTTAAACCGCTCCGAAATCAAATCTTGGCTACAGTCTTGCCCCTAAATCAAGAGAAATAGATTTATAAACATGCATAAGTTATATAAATCCGTTTTATTAAATTTCGTCTTCGTCCGACACGCCTACTTTCTGGTGTGTAGCATCAGCAAGTGTCAGTTTGAATAAAAGGCAATTGAATTTCCAGCATAAGATTTATTTGTGTATTTTATGTCCCAAGGATAAGCTGCGGGCTGCCTGGAACGGGGCCGATAACCCATGCCCGTATCCAGAGGGGGATCTTAGGGACCGGTTCCCCCCGAAATTAAATTTTTAATGGGACTTGGCTACGGACTTGCATGCTGTGATTGTATCGATACATGCTGTAAAAATTTATGAACCCCCGAAATTAAATCCTGGCTACGGTCTTGTGATAACCTAAATTGACTTCACAACGATGATGCATTTTCACACGACCAGCGGCGGCCTTAGCGTTTGCGAGACCCGAGGAAGGGTGCATTGCGCGAGGCCCTGTACAAGAGGACACGTATATAACGAGGAACTTAGGCCAAAAAAGTGCTCGTTATATCCGACCCGCAAACATCTTGTTCATTAAAAACGATTGAATTCTCTTATACTTTATTATTATGCCAAACAAAATCTATATTTCCCTTGCTATATCTGGAAACTCGCTAAATGCCTTCTCTTTATAAGGGGGTCCTACTATAGTTGAAAGCTTTTCTAAATGTTTTTGACTGGGATGGGAGGACGAGGGATGCAGAGAAGCAAATCAATAAAAGAAAATGAAATATGTATTTAAAAACTGATCATATTTAATCAATGACCCATATATTTGTAACAGAATATACTATTATATAATTTGAATACTGTGAGTTACTTTTGCGTACATACTTGAGCTCTATACATAAATTATTACTCAAATCGCAATATTCTTGTTCGACATATAGCTTATTCATACATAAAATTGTTTGCAAACGCTTTATACGGTTTGTTTATATGTCTATAGCGTGTTAGGTAATTTGGAATGGGATCACTAGCTTAACAAGACCTCCAAATAAATTACGCTTACACGTAGGTCTTAATAACAAGATCAGTAATATTTATTCTAACCCTTTTTTAATCCGCTGCAGGTGGTTCGAAATCCAAAAATAATTAAATTAGTCCAAACCTATTATAACTGCTAAGACTGACTTTAATGACAGTCTGACAACTATTCGCAAAAAAATTGTCTCTTTTGTTATCGGCTCTAATTGTTATCGGTTGTTATTTTTTATTTATTTTTTAATATAACAAATATTTGAATTTTCGTATAAAGTTTTTCAAAGTTTAGAAAAATTAATGCAACCAATGAAATATTGCGCGAGGCCCGATGGTGCTAGGCCCTAGGCAGTCGCCTGACTCGCCTTACCCTTAGGCCGCCTCTACATACTACCAAACTTAACTGAGAGAAGAAACCAGCTCCACGAACCCGAAGTTCAGGATAAGGAACACCAAAAGGCTTTCTACTCCTTGATCCTCTGAGTTCCTTGACTGTTAGTGCGAAGTCCCGATTTCCCCTTTTTTTTTTTAAGTAAAATTTTTGAAAAAGGTCAGTCGCTAAAACTGGCTTAGGTTCTAATTGGGGGGAAAAAGCAGTGTTTCCGTTAATCCTCCTTGTCTTTCAGTTCATTCACGCTTACACGCCCTGTTACGGTTTGTGTTTGTGCGTGTGCGTATGTTTGGGATGCGTGGTCACGCACAAATATAAAGTACGCGCATTGAATTACACTTTTAACAGTTGACGGAACATTGTAAGCTAGATTGCTAACGTTGTCCATTGATTTTACGCTCTGATCACCGTATTCTTTATTCGGATTGTACGCTTTCTAAAACCTTCTGTTATTTCCAAACGCCTATTTTTAGGACAGACATCTGAAACATCGGTTCACCAAACACAAAAGCGAAATTCTAGCTTTTTAGCACTGAATCCAAGTAAAAAGTTTTATTTTGTAGGAAGCACTTTTCGAATTGAAAGAAGTCTAGCGTTTCTCATGGTCCAGAGAAGAAGACGGTTCTAGATGCAGACCTGACGAAATGCAAACGGTGGTCCGCGTTTAAACGTAGCTCTATACCTCATAAATAACGCGAGGTCGAGTAAGAATAATCTTATAAATATATAAAAGCTACAATGCAAAAATTACGCAGCCGCAGTTTCTCTACCTCTAGTTTTAAAATAAAAATTTACATTCTAGAACTGATTTTGAACTTAAATTTTACAATTGCTTTAAAATCTATGAATAATCCTCTTGAAGGACTGTTTTCCATACCTTTTCCCTGTTAAACACTTACGCCCTTTTTATTATTGTTATCATTATTTTAAAATTTGTCTCGAGAGTATTTAACGTACCATCTGAAACAGCAACGACACCCTAACGTGACCTCTATGCTACGATACATTTACGCATGACCAGGGCTTAAATTTCGTGGGAGCCCACTGGAGTCCGTCTATGGTACTTCTTCATTTTTGGCGATTATTTAAATATTAGCCGGAACCCCTAAATAGACACTGTCATGAAAAAGTAATAAATTTGAGATTAAGGTCAAGCATTTTGTTGTCCAGAAAAATGGACATAAACAATTGATATGATTTATCGATTCTTTTGCAGCCATTCAATTTTTTAATCGATTTATCATAATATTAGGGCTCCTTCATTTTTATTGTTAGAAATTAAGCCCTACGCATAACCACATTTAGTGGGAAACAAATTCGTGGCCTGTAAACTCAAATGTCGTAGCTGTATCTACCAACCCTTGAGACTTCGCCGCCAGTACTTTCTATTATTAAACAGATAAAATATATAGTCACAAACTTTTTATATAAGAAACATGTTCTCATTTCCTTCTTATTAACCCTGTAATTCTCTAATAAGTTATTTATATTTAACATAATTTTAAAATAATGAATAATTTTAATAATAATTACTAAAAAAACAGATATAATTAATTCATTCATTTAAGAGTAGGCATTGTTTTACATCGCAGGGGCTACATTAAAATATCTAAAATATTCCCTTACGGACCAGAGATGTGCAAATCCACAACACATGGACATATTATTCTTAGTTAATAACAGTTATAATTAATTAATGGCAACTATATGAAATTTGATGTGTTTTATGTGTGCAGGTTAAATTTAATATATTTAATGCGTGTGTTAAATTTGGCAAATTTAGTGTTTATATATGTTAAATTTACATGTATTTAATATTTACACACGTGTACTCTTAGGTAAGACTACTAATTTACCCATTACTGGGGTATAGATATAAAAATAAATAATCTTAAACAATATAAAACAGGTAAAAAAAGGGGAACATGTTTAAAACCATTTGGCAGGCTATATTGTCCTAATACGAAAACCCCAGATATGCCTATGCAGCAGACTTGCATTAAATATAAATTAGTCAAGCTTCAAATATAATGCTCAATAATTTTCAATATTTACAGCATACATTTTTGTAAAGATCTGAGTTGCCATCGCGCGTAAAATTCCCTAGAATGCATTCTCATTAAACGCGTTAACTGTGTCAATCTTTTTAAAAACTCGACCAGGTCTTCCTTTAAATATTTCTAACTAAACTCGGAGAGCAAGTTGGGGTTCACGTGAGTTATATTTTATTGGATCGTGCCTTAGACATGTGAATGTGTATTTCGTCATACTCAAAGTCTCGCCTAAACGACACTATTACCTATAAGTGCGTATACAAACGACTGTACGTAGAGCGTTTCGAAAACAGTATGTGCGCAATCGAGCATCTTTTATTTTCTTAACATACTAATGACATTCCTCTTGTCTGCGAACTTGAATTTCTTTCGATCTAATGCTCATTTTGATGGGGGAAATAATGCTTTTCTTACTTCCCAAGACTCATCAATTCTAGAAAGTGTTATGCATAATATGGTTTTTGAACTTGCTTTCTCAAAATTTCATTAACTTTTCGAATTGTGAATGGATCCAGCATTATGATTCTACAGTTTCACACTGAGTGGGAATTTCTTACTTCCCATTCTTGTTTTTAATTTTACGATTTAGATGCTGAAAGCTATCAAATTCCTATTCTCTTATTAAGATTTTGAAAAGTGTATTTGTATGATCAAATTACAATGGGAAAATGCCTTCACGCTACTTTAATAGATAAAGAACTGCTAATAGAAGTGCCCGTGTTCAGTGAAGACTTGAACATCATTAAAAAAAATCGCAGTTTCAAATTCAGATTACTCTTTTGTAATAGCAGTTATAATTTGATTACCCCTATCTCGAATTCTTTCACGTTATACGTAACATTACATATATTCATAACAGTCATGATATACATATAACGAATGGCATTATATGAATTTGTTATACTATGAATTCGTTCATGCTTTCCATACTATTATTCAGATTGAATTTCTATTTTTCTCATTTAAAAACTAACAATAATATAATTTATTATTAAACAAATTATCCGAACGAAATAATTACAATTAAAATTTTGATATTGTTTACAGCTGTTTGATTACTGATTTCACTTATGATTTGTTTTCAGCTGTTTGATTACTGATTTCACTTATGATTTGTTTTCTAATTTTTTGATGCTAGAACAAAAGTCATCGCCGGTGACTTACATTTTAGTTATTTAATTTTCACAAATAACGGATTTATGTTCCGCACGCACGATGGCAACGTTGGCTGGCATCGTTAGACAACAGATTAATTGTTGTCGTTCTGAAGAAAATAGCCACGAGCCTTTGAAACAGCTGTAAACGGCAGCTGTAAAGAGCTGTAATTTTAACTGCGATTATTTTGTGGCAATAATTTGTTTATTCGTTTTACGCAGTGTATCACTGATTTATAATCTTCCCATATCTTGGCAAATTTATTTACTAAAAGAAGTACAGAATAGCATAATGCACGAAAGGCACTACAGTCATAGGACACGTCAATCGAACGTTAAGTATGATTCTAAAGCAATATTATAATAACAAATCACTACACATAAATACTATCTTAAATTAAAAATTATTTAAACGAATGAATTAAATAAAATTGTAAATACTTTGATAAAAAATTGGAGTATTTATTGGGAGAAAACTGTTGAAAGCTATTTTAATACTCTAAAAAAAATAATTGTTTCACTAGGAATAAAATAATCTTCTCCTTGGGTTTGTAACCCCTATCCTTCGTTTGCTCTATAGCCTGAACAGCATGGTCTTGGAATATGCAAATGGATTCTCGATTTCACGAATTCTTACGGACCCCAAAAAACAGTTCATAAAATGGGAAATTCATAAATGAGAATTGGCATTAGTTCTATGGGATACTTTTTACAAATGGACTTTCGATTTCACGAACTCGTACGGACCCTAAAAATAATGCATAAAATAGAAAGTTCGTAAATAAGAATTGACATTAGTTCTATAGGCTACTTTTCAGGACCAAAGCAACAATTTGTAACAACGCGTAGTTTATGAATTGGGGATTCGTAAAAATGCAATCGGGAAAATATCTTTCCTAAAAATATACATTTATATTATAACGCAGTTACGTTATAATATATTATGTAATGGCAGATCTTTTGAAATATATTCGCTACAGTCAAGAGTAAATCGGTACAAAAATTTTCCTATAAAGCATAAAAATTTTAGTAGTTTAAATGTAAACAAAGCCTTTTGTAGACATAGAATGACGTTTTGTTTAAAATTTTATACGAACATATAATTACTATGTATAAATATAAAAAATCATTCATGATTTTAAACACGGATCGCATTAATTCATTCAGTAAAACTTTTATCCTTTTACGGATGATTAGTTATGCTTGATATTGAGAATATAATTACATAAACTATAAAATCAATAAACAAAACCGTTAACATAATAGAAGAAACATAAAGAAGGTTTAAATCAAAGATTTATCGAACAGTGCTTAATATTATTTTCATAATTATTGAATTTGTCATTAACTATCTTCATGATCAATGGATCAGAATTAGGATTCAATAGCAAATAATTTGTCGCGATAATAAGTGAAACGTTGCAAAACTAATCTCTAACTGTTGACAAAATGCAAAGTGGCTTCAGAATTGTAACTAGTAAAATTTTGTCATTGTCTCAACGTATAGGAAAAGATTCCACAACGTTTCGAGAACTGCTGTTCCCTTTATCAATCGAAGTGTCGAGAAAGTTAAGGCCAGTTTAGAATTATGTAAAAATTCTTAAAAAATCAAATAAACTGCGCAAACTGATGGTTAAGTACTTGCTAAGAAAAAGAAACTTTGCTAAATAAAATGCTTCCACATCTCTCTCTAACCCCCTCTCTCTCTCAATGGAACTAACTAATTATACATCTGTAAGCTTTAACATGTTTGTATTTTCGAAACAAGCAGGTACATGTTTTCAATAAAATGACTACAACATTTCAAAACTCTAAACACGTATTCAGCATGAATGTTTGACCAAAGTTAACTGACATTAGATTTTACATCATGCGTCGATGGCACACTTATCTGTATACACCAAAAGCTACTTTCAGCGCTCACAGGCAAAGCTTGAATCGAATTTCAGCAATAATTTCGCCCTTATTAAAAATATCTCAAGCAGAACACAACACGAGTTGACAATTGTTTTTCAATTTTCTTTCGAAATCTTGATGAATAGAAAAGACCATATTTCAAAACTTCCAAACTGTCTTGTAATTTTTCTCCTGCATCGATTAGTATAAACAGTACATTCGTTGAAACTCGCTGTTCTTAGAAATTTTTAAACTATTATAGAAATTAAAGGTAAGTTGTGAAATATTTGATATATTCTTTGTCATGGTCTTGCTCTTGGGTATGAATCGGTATAGCCAAGGCAAACAATACAAGAAGACAACCTTGAAGCCAAAGTTATGTCAGAGGAATACTATTACAAGAGACGCATGAAAGCGTTTCAAAGGCAAAAGTACATTTCTAAGAGTGTAATTTTTAATTTCTTAAAAGGGATTGAACAAGAAGATAGCTTGGTTAATGGTGAAAGCTTTCTTTTGTCTTCAACAGTCGTCATTCCAACATTCAAGAAGAACAAACAGAGCTAACGGCTGCACTGCCTAACGTTGTTCTCTAAGAAAAGCGTGCGGAGTTGACGTTTCAAAAGGCGGAAAATCCTTCTCGATAACGATCTCCATTAAGCTATGCCAATCACAACAGAAAGTTTTTGTTTTATAAACCCGTTCACCGTTGTCACTGGTGTGTAGCTCCGTTTTGCGGCAATTTTCAGGTACCAAAATGAAGGCCTTACATTGCTGTATATTCGTACAATTACAGACGTAGCGCGTGTCCTGTATGCAAATCGATGTACTTCATTCGTTCTCAATTTCTATGTCAACAATGTATTTATACCATTCTTTTTACTTTTCAAATTATAAACAGATATAAACTTAATTAGTAGCTTTTATTTAACAAAATAGTTTGTTTATTATGTTTTTCCCTTATTCCTAAGCTGTTAATTTTTATTTTATTCAAAATTTAAAAAATTTGAAAAACCATGAGCTAAAAAAATTAATAAAAATTTTGAAAGCGACATCGTTTCTTCCTTTTTCTTCCTTTCTTTTCTTCGTTTTCCTTCTTCTTCTTCTTCTTTTTCATGGCGATGTTGAAACTGCAATGTACATAAAAGACTCGTTTCCCATGCTTATGTTTAATAAGATTTAGAAACAATGATGAACGAGGCAGGGGTAATTTTCCACCAAGCGCAAGCTTAATGGACCATCACCGAACTTGAACTTGACTGTTAATATGAACAACCTGATATCTCTGACCCTTTTGATATTAAAAAGGTTCTTTCGAGCTTGCCAAGACATTAAAAACGCTTTCTAGGGGTTTTTGTTTCGCCACTATTAGAAAAAGTAATTTCTTTTCATATTTTCTAAGAGAGGGAAATATATAACGTTATAATTATCAAAATTTTCGACCATTATTAAACGAAACTAAAGCTAACTAAAGCCCTATCTAGACTATACTCTCTTCCATCATTCCAATCGATTTCTTGTTTATTCCGCCCGATATATTTTAAGACATTTCTTGTATTTATAACGTCTTAGCCCCTGGTTTAAAATTTCGATTTTCCGAAGCTAATTAGTTCTAATTGCCATATATTCTCTTTATTTCTATTTGAATCTTATATCAACCGGTTCCTTATTTCAGCTGCAATATCTTCAACTTCCGTTTTCTGTCCTACGCAGATATTATTTATTCGTTTATTGATTTTTTTATTCATTTATTTGTCTTTCAGTCATTATAAGTACTTTTTCGTTATTTTCCGCGTTATTGTAATACCTGTTTTGATTTTTTAATTACTGACTTCATGTCTAAGCCACAAGAATTAGTAAAGAACATTTGATATGGAAACTGCTCATTTCATGCGTAATATCAATCTCCTTTCGGATTATTAATTTTAATTGTTCTAGTATTAGTTTCAATTCTCGTGAAACCGCTATTTTGTTACGTTCTCTATACCAAAAATATCTTCATCTTTTATATATCGTAAATTTTACCCTTAGTATATTCAATGAACATATAAACCTACGTGCAAGTAAAAACGTGAAAAGAGAATAATTTTTTACAGATGGAAAGGCAAAGCAATTAATAATGTGTCTTAAATTAATTATGTAGAAAACCCTCTATCTCTCTTACTATTCAGGTAGAAATTAGGACTCAAAAGTTACTCGCAGATTATAATATTATGAACTTGAAATAATTTAACGACGACACTGCGCATTATTAGATTAATTGAAAAAGAACAACAAATTAACACAGTTTTAAACTTTTTAAAACTGTGTTAATTTGTTGTCCCTTTTTAATTAATTTATAATATTATGAATTAGTAAGGAATATTCGTACACGCAATGGCTTCAAAAACACCTATAACAAGACAATATTAACGAAATGTCCTTATCTATGGTCCTTCCGGAAGTGCCTTTACTTTCAAAAAATCTATTGTAGATGCACTTTCTATTTCCCCACCATTTTAAACGCATATCTTTTTATACGGAATTTAAATCGAAATCAGCACTCAACGAAATAGGCGTAGGTTTGTTTTTTAGAAGCATCTGCATTAACGTAGGAATGTGTCCAATCAAGCGTTACACTGAACGCTAGAATTGAGGGATTGGAATTTAGATGGGCGGTATCACCTTAGTTACGTGAGCTTGAGCCTATCTAAAGTGTAACTTCTGACTCGTAATAACATATAACGCCAAATCGTGTAATGCAAAAGTAACTTTTCTTCTCAGATTTCACTTGATGCAAGAAACTGAACTCGAAGTTCAACGCTATCTTGGCAATATCAATCATACTATTTAAATTTTGCATAAAAAACAAACAAAATTTTCTTCCCACAAACTTTTGAACTTTCTGTAACGAATTTCGAAAGCTGTGTTCTTTTCGTGTTTTCCGAACTAAAACCGTGGCTCAATTTTGCCTGAAAACGATGCCTGCGTGAACAAATGCCATTATTTAATTTGAAAATATTCATACTTGAAACACCTTGTACAATTCTAAAGAAAAATTTCAGCGTATAGTACATTTAACATAATATTTTTTATTAAGTATTATTATATTATTTATTAATCTTATTTTATATAAAATTTAACATAAATCTGAAATAGATACGAACTATATATGATACGATACATAAGTGCTATATAATACGATACTTTTTTTATACAAGTCGAACACTACGCAGATTAAATTAAGAAACAATTTTTATCAACGTTTTTTAGGCGTAGTAATAGTAACGCCGATGTTATGGCGTGGTTAGATGGTGAAACGTTCGTAAAGAAAAGAAATGTTTTTCATGTTTGGTGGAGCAAGATCCCATGACCTGCCGCAGTCCGAGCGGGAGCTATACCAACTAAGCTACGAATGACGAACATTCAATCCCCTACGAACGTATTTAAAGACTATTTTCCGAAACCGGTTATTTCTCGGAATGGGCAGTACATGGACTGCTTTTTAAACCTAATTGCGAAGAGATCGGTATTAAATTCATCGAAAAACCTCGAAAAGTGAAAAAAAAAATTCTTTGTGAACGTTTCACAATCTAACCACGCCATAATAACATCGGCGTTAATATTACTACGCCTAAAAAACGTTGATAAAAACTGCTGCTTAATTTCATACGATACTGTAAGCACTACACTGGCACACAAATTAAAAAACAAATTGCTCTAATTTTCAACACATGTATACACAAGGTAGTCTAAAAGTATTTTCTGCTACTTACGTAGTTCTAGCGACCGCACAATTTTTTAAGCACTAAGATAAAATTAGAGATTTAGACTTTAAGAAATATGGGTTGTAAATGCATACAGGTAAAAAGCACTTATGCTCTGATAGTTACGGTTGGCGAGCAAGAATTTCAGAAATTTCCAATAATATTATTATTTTTGTTGGTTTTGATTTTTCTCGTTTATATATATATATATATATATATATTTGGGAGACTGGTACCTATTTTGTTAATACTTGGGTACGAACAGAAACACATAAGTTGGGTACTAATAATGGAGGGGTCTCCCCTGAAGAAGTCCTCTCCATAACATGATTTCTAATTTTCTGGGAATTCTTGTTCGAAAACTTTGATCTTTTGTGATTAGCTTATAGGGTAATATTGTTATTAAAAAATCTACAAAATCTAATATTAGTGATAAATACTCAATAAAAATTTTCCTTTAAATTAAATTTTATATATATATGCCGAGCCTATCAGAAGGGAACAGGAGAGGCTGCTTCCCCGGGACTTGCAATGTTAGGAGCCTCAATTTGGTAACTTAATATATGTCAGTTTTGAAAGGGCTCTAAAATGTTAGTTGCCCCGGGCCTCGCACTTTTTCTGAAACGCCCTGTATACATGTACAAGGTGTTCGGTAACTATTGCATAAACTCCCTGCCACGCGAATCTTCGGATAATTTTAAGACAAAATTGAAGAGAAGATTTTTGCTTGAGGGTTTTATTTATGAATTATATCCATTTCAAAATTTCTATCTAAAAGCCAATAGTGCTTCAAGATAGCCTGCTTTTACGTTGTTTCAGCCAATGACGAAAGCTGCACCCCTTGGTTTCCCCGCTTCCAGAATAAAAAGGATTTAACTCGCTATTGTAAAGAATTTCTTGGTCACGTGCTATTTAAATTTAGCTACGTATTGCATTTTGCACACGCGTTACTTTTCTTTCAAGCTGAACTCTTCCAATAAAAAAGGCTGTTCATTCTAAGGCGGGGTCGACTGAAATTTAAACTCTTTAGTTTCTGAAATTTGGCCTCTTAGTCGCTTTTAAAGCATCTTAGAATTAGGGAATTATATCCTGAGATATGGTGAAAAGGGTGGATGGGCAGAAAAGGTTAATAACCACTAATGTATCATATTTTCATGGAATATGCGCACGATAAGCAGAAAAAAATATAAGCGCTCTATGATACCGTCGGATTTCTTCCATTTGCCACAACACAAATGAGTGCTCTTTAAAGGTCCATTTAGTTTTCTTCTTTCTTTTATTTTGTTTTTTCTGTTAATTCTCACCGAATTTGAAAGTGCTATTTCGTACTCGGTTTTTCAGCCTAAAAAATACAGTTTACCTGTTTTTATGGGTTTTTTTCACATAATGGTCACAATGAGATAAAAAAAAATTATTGATGCCATTGTAACTCGTCTAAATTCGTGCGCTCTAGCCGTAGCCGGGAGAGCACAATTACTTTTCACTTGTATACCTCTGAAGCCCATGTTTTTAAAATCTAAAGCTTAAATTTCATCTCGGTGTTTCCACATATCCGTTCGCCAAAGCTTCGTAAGTAACAAAAGTTTGTTTTAGGCCTTCCTGTAAATGTATGGTGGGATGTATACTGTACGTATACCCAATATAAACATATATATAATCATATTCAAACAAAAAACAAATGGACGACGATCGTTAAGGAAGTCGAGGGATTAAGAGGATTTTAGTGCCAGAATAACGAACTGTGTTAACGACTTGTTAACTATGAATAACGAACTGTGCCTGAATAATGGACTGTAACCTCCCGAATAACGAACAGATAGATACTCAAGAGTCCCAAGATGTCCTCTATTCAGAGGTTTCACTATATTCGTTTTTGCGTTCATGTGTTAATTACTATGACGTAAATTTTGAAAGTAGGAAAGTACTTTAGGTTAGTTTAATATATATCGCTTCGATACTAAAGTAAAAATATTCGATGAAAGAATATTGTTAGTATTTGGTTTCTCTCGAAAGTTTTCTTTTTTTCTTTTCTTTTCGTTTACGAACGCCTTCGGTTCATGGATCAAAAATAACGAAGGGAAATGTATAAAGGGTGCGACAATCTGATATAATGTTCTGCAATATCATATTATATATATATACACAAACACAGAATGTCCCAAAAGTTCGGCAACCCCGAAATACCTTGAAAAATACACTTCGGATCGGAAAATAAAAAAATACATGTTCAATATTTTTTTTTTAAAAAAACTATTCAACAATGCTAACACTGACTTATCTCCCTGCGTCCTCTCCGTTGGTGGGTAGGAGAAACTTTGAAATCTTAAATGGGAAGCCCCATTTCTTATTGCAAATTTTAATTATCCAGAGAAAATACATAGCTTTGACCTACGATTTTTAATTTTTACTCTTAAAAATGGCGCTATAACCGATAAAAATAGAAGAGTATGTTTGAAAATTGGGCATATCTCGAGAAATACACTTCGGATCGAAAAATAAAAAATACGTGTTCAATATTTTTAAAAACTATCCAATGACGCCAAAGTTTTAGGGAAATGATACGTAATTTTCATTCTAAACATTGCTTTTTTACTTTCTAATAGATGGCGCTGTTATTCCAAAGAACGATAACTCTTCACTCCATCCCTGGGAGAAGGGGATGGGAGTCAATTTTGGCATCATTGGAAAACATTTTTAAAAATATTGAGCACGTATTTTTTTAATTTTCGATACAAAGTGTATTTAATAATAATAATCTTCATTTATTTCCTATAAGTGTACACTCCTTTAGAATTTGGACAGTACAGCATGTTTAATAATGCATTGTATTACAGCATGTTTAATAATGCATTGCATTACAGCATGTTGAATAATACATTGCATATGTAATATTGCTAAATCAATACTTAAGCTCAGTAGTTCTCAATTTTTCGAGATTTCCCATTTTCTAACTTTCGTAACCCTCTTTCATTTTTACCGATTATAGCGCCATTTGTGAAAGTTATAATTAAAACTTGTAGGTCAAAATCATGTATTTTTTTCTGCAGAATCTAATTCTGCAATTAAAAAATAGAGGTTCCCATTTAAGATTCCAAAGTTGCCCCTCCCCCCCCCCACACTCCCGAAGTGGGGAGGAGGGAATTCAATTTTAGCATCATTGAATATCCTTTTTTAAAAATATTGAACACTTGTTTGTTTATTTTTCAATCCGAAGTGCCCTTCTCAAGATATTTCGGAGTTGCCGGACTTCTGGGACACCCTGTATGTGTATGCACATACACGATGGACACAAATTAGCTGAATAAAAGAAATGGTTTATTATACATAGTTATACAAACAAACATGAGAGTACGCATGATTATATGATAGTGAAACACGATGTTTTCCTTTCTCACAAATGTTCGATGTGGCTACCCTTCTTTACTTCACAAATGTCCCATCAGTAAATCATTTCTTGCCATATGTTTGTGAGTAAGTTCACGTCGATCAAATCAAGTGCAGCGCTGATTCGTGATTTCAATTCAGGAATGAATGTCAGAAGCGGCAGACTGTAAACCTGATCAAACAACAATATCAATCAACGTTTATTGGCGTAGTGATACCAACGCCGATGGTATGGCGTGATTAGATGGTGAAACGTTCGAAAGAAAATAAATATTTCTGCCTTCGGTGGGACCTGAACCCACGACCTTCCACTTGCCGGGCGGAGGCTCTACCCACTGAGCTACGAAGGACAATATATAATCTCTTTACGAACGTATATATACTGTTGCCAGTTATTTCGCAGAATGGTGTAGTACATGGACTACTATTTAAACCAAATTGCAAAGAGACTGGTATTAAATTGATCGAAATGCACGTTGCAGCATATGTATTTATTTTATATAAATCGAACACTACGCAGATTAAATCAAACAACAATGTCAATCAACGTTTATTGGCGTAGTATTTATTTTCTTTCGAACGTTTCACCATCTAATCACGCCATAACATCGGCGCTGGTATCACTACGCCAATAAACGTTGATTAATATTATTGTTTGATTTAATCTGCGTAGTGTTCGATTTATATAAATGTAAACCTGATTTTTAACAAAACCTCATACCCTGAAATTGAGGCATGAAAGTCTGCTAATTTTGAGTGCCATGATCGACGTGAACATGCTCACAAATATATAGCAAGAACTGATTTACCAACGGGACACTTGCCGAGTAATGAAGAACCGCAACATCGAGCATTTATGAAAATCGTAAACTTTGTGCGTTTCAGTATCATATAATCATGCTCATTCTCGTATTTGGTTGCATAACTGCGCAAATAAACAATTCTTTTTTCCCAACTAACTTGTGTCAACCCTGTGTATATATATATAAGTTATTCTAATACATTTATCATAACTAAATACATCTCAAGAATCACTATGAAAATATGAAAAGCGAACCTTTTCATGATTATATAACACATTTTACACAGTTTTTAGCAATACGGACATGATTCTTCATCAGGGAACCGTATCACATCCGCATTGCCGAGTTACAAGCCAGTTTTTTCCGAAATGCCCAGAGCAATAATATGTTGTCTCTTTTTTTTTTAATAATGCCGCTTTCTCTGTTCACTACGGTCCCTAAAACCGGCCTTTAAGCATTAATTAAAATAAAATAAATTAGCAAAATCTACATTTGCCTAAACCCTATTTATAAACTGTTCGAGCACTCAGAATTAATATAAAAAATATTCTTTTAAACGTTAATTAAATTCACGTGTTGCTGGTTATGATGCCACTATTAGTTGTGCATTCTGGGCACAACTAATAGTAGCATTACGTAAATTAGCAAAACCATATTTGCCAAGCCCCTATTTACAATCTGCTTAAACTTCCAGAATCAACATAGAAACAAGCCTTTAACCTCATGTATTGTTAGCATTCTAGATACGACTAATATCAGAATTATACATCTAGAATCAATATTTACAAAATAAATAAATACAAAATTAATTACAAACTTATTAACAAACTTACCTTAAAGAATTAAATTGGAGGAAACATTACGCGTTGTGTACACCCAGGGCATGATTAACAGTAAATAAATTTTATTCTACCATTGCCAGATCCCTAATTACAAATATTTACAAACGTGTCACTGCCTACCCGTCTCCGTTCTCAGTCTCGCAACAGAGACAACCTGTTTAGACACTCAAATCCAATATCCGCCTAAACCTTCTCAAAATACCACTAATTAAACCAATCGGCACGCCATTATTTAAAAGTATCTTAAATAAGCTTAGAATTTCTTTAAAGAAGTTGCAGTTACTTTTATATACCCTATTAATCCGGCATATTTGCGAAATAATGATATTTTTAAACACTTTCTTGCTTAAACAGGATCCGAAGTTTGACAGTAGCACAACCTGGAAACTGAAGTCTGCTCTTTTATCACATATACAGCATTGTAGTTCTTTGTCTTCAATTTTGAATATTTTAATATCTGGAAATGAAATACAATCCGGACTCTTAGTTTCCTTGAGCTTTAGACTTTTCGGGTAAATGGCAGTACTCAACTTGTTGAAGTCTTTGCAATTGAAGACTATAATGTCATCTATGTACCTCATTGCGGTTATTCCTAATCCTTCATTTTTCTTTTCGTGAAAATATAAAAATAAATCTGCTAACGAACTAGAAAAACTACAACCCATAGGAATGCCTTCTTTTTGTCTGTAATATTCAATTCCGTTAAATAGCACATTTTCAAAGCGCATTCCATTGACTTTTCCCAATTCTGATAATATTTTCAAACCTTTGGAATAGGTAGGCCCTAAGTTGTTTCATCTCATTAAGAGTAATACTGTTGAAAAGATTTTCAAAATCAAATGTCGCAATATTTGTTATATTGTTCTTGTTGCTTTGGATGTAATCCAGCACTTTTTGGTTATTCTTGATGATGAAGCAATTCTTTTCCATGTTTTCAATTTCTGATAGGATTTTCTTCAAAATAGTTTGCAGTTTCACTGAAGTTATCCTGTTATAGGCTGTGGTTCCACATGTAATAAACCAAAATCCAATTGGTTTCTTGTGAAATTTAATATTCAGAAATAAGTATGGAATCTGATTGAGGAAATCTTTACATTCAATATTTTATAATATGCAATCACTTTCCCTTTAAAGGCATCAATATTCCCTTCCATTTTTCCGTATGTAGTACACGTGTTATATTCTGCAATAATTTTTTTCGGATGAAATTCCATGCAAATAATCCCAAAGTTGTTACTTTCCTTCTTAATTGTAGTGACGATAAAATTCTTTTGAAGACACTTAATTTTTTCTCTAATATCTGAATACAACTCATTTGTATTGGAACGGAGATTTCTTTGAACTTTGTATTGAATTTCTTTTAGGATTTTTGCTTTCCATTCAGAAAAGCTTTCAGTAGGTAAAGAGTATGTATTTGCCATTTTCAGAATAAAAGCAGTAAGGTCTTTGAAAAGCTCCTCCTTATTGCTTTTTTTGTCGAATTTCCGGTTTGGTCTATAATTAGTACCTTTACCCATAATTTTCCTCAACATTTTATATTGAATGATCTCTAGGTCTTCTGTAATTATATCTCCATGGTCTTTATAAACAAATCTCGCAAAGCGTTCCGCTTTTCAAAAACACAAATCCTTCTCTTCTTTAAGACTTTTGTAGAATTTGTTGTAATTACAAATTACGTTTTTTGAAGTCCTGACGTATTTGAATGTAACATGAATATCTGTCCGTAGTTCCTTGGAGTGGGAAATTTTCCTGGAATCTTTCGGTAATTCCTTTAAAGCTTATATTATCAAAATTTTATTTCTAAATTCAATAACAAAACAATTACGCTATTTCTTCCTATTCTTTTGGATGCACGTTACATTAGAGATATTCATCTTATATTTTAAAAGTTCTTTAAACAAAGTGGAGAGCTGAAAGATATTAATCCCGGATACAATTTCAGAGAAATAATTAAACACATCTTTGTTACGTAACCCGAAAACTATATCCTTTATTTTTTTAAAATCCTTCTGTGGCACTATTTCTTCATCGAACTCTCTAAGCATTGCTTTCACATCATAAAGTACAAATTTTTTCTTGTTATTTTCTCTCCTAAATCTGTTTCCTCTTCTTTTCAAGAAACTGGTCTCATTATGATGCCCGAATTCTCGACATATTTCATAGATGCATCTTTCTGGGAAACTTTCTTTGAATATTTTCCAATTAAAATTACTATTAAGCCCCTATGGAAA
>QLNU02015360.1:199782249-199822932 GCA_006491805.2 Dysdera silvatica
CATCCTCATTTAGTCCAATTTCAAATAAAGTTACGTCGAAATATGTTTTCTTCAGCTAATTTCATAATTTTGACTGCTAGTTTCCTATAGATTATACCCTCCACTTCACCGGCCCCTCTACAAAGGACCCTCTCTGTTTAGAAAGGGGTCGATTGAAGCAGCAGGGTTTTTTATCCCCGTTTTTAAAATAGACTGCAATATTATGCTGATACATGCTTTTTCTTGTTTGAATAATAATCACGTTATTTTAAAATCAATTGGTTTAGAAGTTTTCATTGTAATATCTCAATTTTACCATGAAATCCATTTTCTTCATAAAATCGTTCAAAAGAATTTTTCTATGAACAACTGGATGTTCGATTTAACTGAGAAAATCACTAACAGGCCATGGTCCCAGTCCCATCATGGATAATTATGAGAGAGGATCGACCATGCCCGTATCCAGAGATCTTGAGGGACCAGTCCCCACTTACAGAAACTAAATTTGTAAAAGGACCTCAAAAAGTACGAATATGTATTTATTTGTCAAGAAAAATCTATCAAACCTTGAATAATTCTCAAAATTCTGACATTATCTCGTTTTGTAGACCACGAATTTGAGAATACTTTAAAGAAAACAAAAATATAGAAATCATTTTTTTTAAAAGGGGAACATTATAAAAAATGAAATTCTGATGGCAACGCTACAAGCAAGTACGTAATAATTTCGAATTATTGCATATAATAAATTCCTCAATAAAAAACACAAAAAACTCGCCCCGGTGGCTTTGTGTGTTGACCATTATTTGGCAATTGTGTTATCCCTGTGAAGGGTAATGATAATTTATAACCTTATATGAACGGAAAAAACGAGCTTCGTTCCTGTCCTCGGATGGCTTAGCGGTTAAGGCGCTTCGGGCTCAACGGAGAGACCCTAGTTCGAACTAGGTCGAGGATGATGTCTCTTTTTCTCCTATAGCAAAAAAGCTCTAGTTTGAGCAAAAAAAAAATTGGGTGTCGGAAATATTACGTATAATAAATTCCCCATGGAAAAACACCAAAAATCTCGCCCTGAAGGCTTTGTGTGTTGACCATTATTTGGCAATTGTGTTATCCCTGTGAAGGGTAATAATATCTTACAAACTACAAGCAGAAAATTACAGTGATGTCTGAAGGCAAAATTGGGATTCTTTTCGTTTACTTTTGTATGATGTGTTTATATTCCTTTTTTACGATAAAGGTGATACATCTTTATTTAACGTTATTTTGTAAAAATGTTTGAATCCCCCTAAAAAAATTAAATCCCGCCTTGGGATCTACTGTAATTGGCTAAAATCTCAGACCCAAAATTATCATTCTCCATCAAAATAACTTAATAGGTTGACCACAGATACATAATTTGCCAACGATTATTATGTACTATAAATTATGGCATACCTACAATGTAGCACCAGAATAGAGAAAGGGTTACATGGCCAGTAAAGTATTTTTTAGAAATAAAATACAGGGTACCAGGGAGGAAATTACATAAAAAGGTTAAACACTGGTAAAATAGCAATGAAAAAGATCACTCAAGCTTTCGGACGCATCAGCAGCAGTCCTTCATCAGGAGTAATGACTCCTGATGAAGGACTATGACTCATCCAGCTGTCTTCATTATTCAGTGTTGCTAAAGTATTTTATGATTTTTTTTTTTTGCAAAATTCCATATGTTTATCCAAATGACACATAGAAAAGACCATGAGATTAAATTACATATGTTACTGGTGGTATAATGTAACATTCTTTATTTAACACTCTCAATTAACTTTAACATAATTATAAGGTCATTCAATAATATACACTGATAGATAATTTTTAACATCAACACCATTAGGATTGGCTCATTGATGGTACTCTTACTAATGGTAAGAAACTAATTTTACTAATGATAATTAAGTCATTGGGTTCCTTAATGAAGTGTACGTAGTCAGGAGAATCTTGGCATTATTTTGCTGCAAAGTCCAAATACCCGTTATTACTTTTAAGAACAAAAAATTGTTTTACTTTAAGCCGAACTAATTTATAATTTTCTTAATGCTAGTTACTGTTATATTATTATTAAGCTATTTATAGACTATAGAGACTTTTAAAAACTACTTCAAAAGTGTACGTCAATAACTTTACTAGAAATTGTTGATAACGGATGACCAGGAAGTAAAAAAACTTGAATAATTTATTCATATAGGGCATTGATAAAATCACGATAAGGTCACAAAATATACAGTCATTAAAAACCCTGACTTGATTTTACTGACAGACCGTATATTAACAAATGGATGTTAAATTAAAAGCAGGGCAAAATTTAAAAACTTAAGTTTTTGTGAATTTGACACCTACAATATATATATATAGGAAAAAAACAAAAAAGAAATTAAGAAAAATAGCGAAATGGGTGGAAGAGTAAAAAAATTACAAATAATATAAATAGTAAAAAGCGATATTAACAAACCCATTAAATAAGATAAACTAACAATGAAAACATCATCACGGAATGTACTTTTCAGAAAACATTCAAATAATAACTAAAAGCTGGGTATGAATTAATGAGCGGAGATGGGGGAGGATTTCCCCGGCAAAAGATTTTAATTAACTTCCCTGTCAGGGATGATTATTCCTCCCCCCCCCCTTATGACATTACAAAAAAAACGGCATCCATATTCTTCTTATTTTTTTTCCATGATCATTTTTTGATTCTTGATTAAAATTCTTCCAATTCTTGATTCTGATTCTTCTGATTCTTGATTGAAAATACCACTGGTTTTGGGGAAGACGGGATGGGGGAAGAAGAGAGGAGTTGGAAAAGAGCTAAAATGGGCCCATCTTAGAGATAGGATGGCTGAACAAATAACGGCAACTATTCCCTAAGGTTTGTTTGTTTGTTTTTTGGTTTTACGGCTCAAAGACTACAGTGGTCATGCTGCGCCGGGACCTACTATTTTCCGAGGAATCCGAACCTCTTAAGGCCTGGGGAACCAAACCCCGGACTACAGTGAGCAGTGCGTATTCCCTAAGGGAATAGAGGTGTACTTCTCAGGGAACATCGGATATCCCTTTGATATTCGAAGTAGCCGCTAATTGTTGGCAGGCTGATTGTACGGCGGTTGCAAACATCTTGTCTGATAAAAACACTTATGAACCCTATCTTGGGAATATAACCTGATTATTTCCAAAAGCAATAAACCAATGGAATCGGATTTTGTAAAAAGGGGATATGTGCCATTTATTTTACACATAGCATATTATCCCCTTTTTACAAATTTCGATTCAATTTCGAAAGAGTAGTTTACAGACGGTTGACGATTGACGCAGACGGTGAATTGTAGCATCCAAGTTTGAAAGTCGGATATTGAAAGAGGAGCAGGTCAACACAAAAAAAGGAGCGGGGAAAAGTGAGGCAGGTGTAGGGGAATTAGCTTTTCATTAATTCGTTATAATTTAATAATTATATTAATAATAATTAATAATAATTAATTAATTTTATCTCCTATTTTTAATTTAACTTCATTATATTCTCTTTATCTTTACCCACAACGTTTAGACCAGATTGAAGAACTTTATTTTGTAATGCTAAACCCTGGTCAACCTTTTCTTCGTTGTGTTATGTTAAAGTATTTCTAAGGGCTACTAAAATCATTTTTGCCAGGGTTGCCAATTTTTTAACATCATGACAAGGAAAAATAAAAAATCGTTTTGTATTGATTAAAAAAATATGGATCGAAGTACGTTTAATTTAAATTCAAGCGAACCGAGTAAATAGAGGATGATAACTCGGTTCACTTGAATTTAAATGGACTTCGATCCACATTTGTTTTCTTAAGCAATCCAAGAAGAATTTTGTTGCTCCATGTCATGATTTTTTTTCAGCAAAACTCTCTTTGCTCCATGTAGTGTTTTACGTCTCAGCTCTGAAATGTTGACAATTCTTTCAGTTGTTATTATTATTATTTGCATGTTCTCTGAAAATTACATCCCATGATGATGTTTTTATTTTTATTTTATCTTATTTAATAGGTTTGTTAATATCGTTTTTTACTCTTTCTATTATTTGTAATATTTTTTTTTACTCCGCTACCCATTTCGCTATTTTTTCATTCTTCCCTAAATATATATATATTCTGTTTTATTATTATTTTTTAATATATTGATATTTTGATATTTCAATATATATAAGTACCATATATATATATATATATACGGTAGAACCTGCCTAAAGTGACCACCTTTGGGACTGGATTGCAATGGTCACTATACATGACAGACTTTAGTATAGTTATGACTAAGTCACTACCAGTTATCTCTTATAAAAAGTAGACACTTTATTCAGGTGACCACTTTACAAGGTTCCCTTGTATATATATATATGCGTGTTGATTTTTCATTGCTTAACGTTTGAAGTAAACTGTTGCTGTATTTTATGTTTTACTGATTTTACTAAATTATTTGCCTAAAAATTTCAGCACAGAAGAGTAAATTATGACTTTTGTTATAGCAAACTTATACCTCATTGAAAATACCATTACAAGTTTGAAAAAAATACATTGTACCAAAGTTCTGGGAGAAAGCATTAAAAACGTTGTCTCTCTAATCCGTGGAAATAATACCCTCTAAGATTAGCAGAGATGTGCACGACTTGGTCATTCATAATGTTCTTGAATTAGTCATGTGTGGTCGGTACGAAACTATTAAGGAAATCTGAATGCTTGCCGTACTTCTATTTAGCGCGGAAGTTCGCCATTAGTTGTCTGCAGAAATTCCAAAATATACGGCTGGCAAAAGTTACTTACTTTATACTTAAGTCATTAAAGAGCTCATGGATACTATCTTCAGCATGTACATGGTCCCTGACAATATACAACTAACTAGAAATCAATGAGCACTCAGCCCAACCCAAGTTACAAAAAGATAACAAACGCAGCGTTCTCAATTAAGCATTCGAATTTTTCTCAGCATTTATTAAATGCTACCTACGAAATCTGTTGATTCTTCATTTCAGAATATAATTTATTCCGATTTCTGCACACAACTATCAAAACAATACATTTATTCATTCCCTTGTGTAGGTCCGCTTCTTTTTGTTGACTTTTTCAATGTCATTACCGTCATTATTTATTCTTTTAGTAATGAGACAGCGAAGATTCAACACACATTTGTGTCTTCAAGCTTAAACAAATCATTCGAGTCGAATAACTACAGCTACCAGAGACGAAAAAAATTAAATGATAGGACATGCAACACTGGTTCAGAGATGAGCTTAAAACTTTAGAGTAAATAGGAGCCTGACAACAGGCGGAAGAAAATGAAATAACCTTTAGGAGAAACATAATGTAAAAATGCTTGACCTTCCCATACCTTCTTCTTTCTCTTTAAGCTCAAAAGTGATTGCAAAGGCTCTTGTCGGTCAACAATGTCATCTCGAAATACATTGTTGGGGACTTAGTCATTTTTGGTTATTGTAAGAAGTAGACGAATATTCCATGAGTGCAAAAAATATGGAAAAGTATTTGGGCGGAGAAATGTTTGCACGAAAGTGGCGATGAGTTTAAATTTTGTACGTTGTTGCTTTTGCCTATATTTTGCTAAGATTAGTGGTACGAATTGGAGGTTAAATTTGTTCCCCCCCCCCCATGTCTATACATTAGAGCAGCGGTTCCCAGCCTGAGATAACATGGTAGATCAGTTAGGAAATTTTTTTCCATGGGGGCTAATTTTCTTCTGGAGGGGCTAAAGCTCTTACCTCAATGCTATTTCATTGAATCAGAAAATTTCTGGGAGGAATAATCCTCCTAGCCCCCTGCCCAATATCTATATAACGTGCAAGATAATTTAGTTTCAATTCATATCTTTTGGCCCGCCGACAAAAAAAGATCCAAAGTGGCCTCCGATGAAAACTAAGTGAGAACAACTGACATAGAAGAAAACATCATAGCGGAAGAGAGGTTTGAATTCGACATAACCAATGTTCCAGCTTGTGGTGGTGTGCTTGATTACCTTACATTTGATGAATATGGACCAATAGACGACATCATTGTGACATGCGGTGTTTCAATGGACACCTAAATAGTTGAGGCCGTAAATGGCATGATAAAACTCTTGTCGGAAAGTAATCATTATTTTTCGGGCACTGACGTGGATGTCAGAGACGGAACGAGAGAGATATTGGGGGGGGGAGCGAAGTGGATATATAAAATACAGTAGAATCTACTTATCAC
The DNA here is from genome assembly GCA_006491805.2 of Dysdera silvatica. Taxonomy (NCBI): domain Eukaryota; kingdom Metazoa; phylum Arthropoda; class Arachnida; order Araneae; family Dysderidae; genus Dysdera; species Dysdera silvatica. The sequence goes on from QLNU02015360.1 coordinate 199,788,480, forward strand.
GAGCCCGCATTTAGCGAGTTTCTGGATACAGCGAGGAAAATATGGATTTTGTTTGGTATAATAATTAAACGCAATCCAATTTAACCTCTTTTAGGGAACAAAACTTTTTGGATTCCGGATTTAACGAGAAATTAAAAAAAAACAAAAACATAAAATAGGGAATCAATTCTTTTTAAAAATTCTGTCTTTATATGCGGTTGGTCGTTATGATTGGCCCTCAATATAACCGATTTTCACCGCATTTTTATAGATTTGGGGGAGGGGGAAATTTCCCTAATTTTCCTACAACAAGGGGAACAAAGGGAACATATTTTCTGTTCCCCTTGGTGTTCGTCTTAACGAGGTTCGACTGTATATGAATACAGAAATGAAATTTGACATATTTTATTACAAGATGCTTTTACATTTAACTCATTATCGCAGTTGTTTTGCAACCGAACAATAAAAATTAATATCGCATACGATAGAAAACTGAATTGGATGATATAAAAAATAGCATCAGTTTAGAGTTGGCAATTGATATAAAGGGTTGGCAAAAACTACTTTTAAAACAAAAAAGTCATAACGCCACTCGCTATGACTTTTTTGTTTTAAAAGTAGTTTTTTCCAAATCAGGACTAAAATGCAGTAGAAGGATTGCTGGCCATTTTTATACCGTACTGCAATTTCAGTACTGTAAGGAACAGTTTCTTATATAGATTTATGAAACATATATAGATATAGAAATATACTGTGGGACCGACTTATAATGAGTCTGCATTTAGCGAGTTTCCGAATTTAGCGAGATAAATACGGTTTTGTTTGGTATAATGATTAAATACAATTACAATTTAATCGTTGTTAGAAAACAAAACTTTCGGGGATCTGAGAGTTGACAAGTAAAAAATGGCGAGAGTTTTAAAAAAATATAGAAATTTCTAAAAAAGAAAAGTATCACAATTTAAGAATTTAAAAGAAAATCAATGATTAAGGGAGTGTTTTTAAGGCGGACGTCCTAAAACAAAATTTTTAGCACTTCCCAAATAAGCGCTTTGTTAAAGCAATGGAGTATACTGATAGCCATGTATGTAACGAGTTAAATATTTTATGATGAAAATTTAATGGACATAGATACTGTTAAATAATCAACCATATATGGACCGTGTTTGACCATCTCCAGGTAAAGCTTATTTTGGAAATAATTATTAATGTAATTTACTTTCTTCATTTTTTAATTTGTTATACTGAAATTCAAATGGTAATATAATATATTTTGTTCATTAAATTTTAAGCCAATTCAAAGCTGAATAATATGGTATGCGTGTTGAAAACAGATGGATTGTATACTAAATGGATTTTATTTGCAAAATTTATAATTTTAAATTTCGAATCGGATTTAGCGAGCCACCGGATATAACGAACGTTTTCTTTGGTCCCAAACTTCTCTTTATATACGGGTCCTTCTGTATAATACACCCTTTGTCCGTGCTCTACTGGCCACCATCTCTTTCCTTTCTTTTCCCGTTGTAAAGTTCTACAACGTATTATAAAAAGTAAAAATCTAATCCTCAATTACATTTTGAATTGATGCTTGTTGGTTTCTCAAAACACATTCACAGCTTAATGTCCATTTCAGATTGCGTCACAAATGTACTATTTTCAAGGTCATTTAAAGTATGGGAAGGCTGTGGATAGTGACCCGAAACCAACGCCAACAACATCACTGCTCACGCAATCGTTGTATATTCGTATCTTACTATTACTAATAAATTTCCGCTTCCCATCTCAGCATGCCTACCTCACAGGGCAGTGCGCGTTATTGCGGGGAGCTCCACCCGACCTCCATTTGGAAAAAATTCAAAAGCATTACCCAAAATAAAACCTTTGAAAAAATGCTGAATAATAAAAAAAATAGGAGCCTCCACTTCGTATAACACCCCCTTTCCTAAATCCTGTTCACTGTTCTGCTACCACAGTATGTCAAAATTTACCTTCTGTGTTATTTGTATATTTCTTGGAGCACTGCATATTCAGTACTAAAAAAATTTCAGTAACAGGCTCTCAAAAATGCAGCTCTTGAATAACATGCGTGTGTAGAGATTTTTTAAACTTGAACAAAATTTCCTTACAGCAGTTCATAAAGCTACAAGAAATTAAACAATTAACTACACGATCTCAATGCCAAAATTATCTCATGGATGATATTTTTTTAAATATAATATAGAAGTGCTATAAGTATTAGTAATATAAAAACTATACAGAAAATAATTTTAGTTTTGCTTTTTGATTAAACGTAGACTTAAGATTGCTTTTCACACTTTTAACGACTTAAAAATGCAAAACAAATTCTGTAACTTGATTGCACATACAGCAATTTTACATCACTGCAGTTCACCCTATAGACTTACGGTGATAAGTAATTTTCAAAGGAGTTACAAACTGTTTTATCGACATCGCATGGAAAGGATTAAGCTGATTTTTTCTTAGATGGGATACTTGTTTCTTCTGCACGGCTCCAATGACCCGCGCAGTCACAAGATATAATATTTTGACAATCTCGTTTAAGACATGACCATACAAGATCCCGACAAACCAACTTCCTTCGTACCCTTAAAGGGCAGTTAGACTGTAAGCTCGAACAATCTTCCTTGGGATTATCGGCCCCTAAAATCTCTTTCAATGCAGGTGACCTCTTGAGATACAGGCGTAGACTTAGACATATTTCTTTTCTTTTTTTTTTTCTTTTTTTTCTTATGATTCACGGTCACCCCTTTCATGGGTCAGTGGTCCTTTTTTCTCGATGTCCTGCAAGACTTTACGTACACGCGCCAAAACCATCAAGCATCGTCCTTATCAAATATATGACAGGTTTTTGTCCCAAGGGGATTAAAATGTAAGAAAAAGTGGAAAATAAATTTTTTTGGCATTCAACTATCCGGAACAAGACGACATCTGTGCCAATGAAGTCAACTAATCGGTTAATCAATCAATCAGTTAGTGAACGTCTCTCATCTTCATTTGTTAAATCATACGGGTCATTCCCAATAGGTGTACAGTTTTCTCACACTTGATTAATCAAATTATATAAAAACGCTAGTGATAAATTATGGTGATAGGAATATAAAGGTAAATATGTGGATTTACTCAACCAATTTATGAGCGACTTTTCAAATATTTATTTATTTTTTTATTTAACGAAAACTGCCTGAAATTACGTAACTAGCTACATAATTATTATTGTAAATTATTATCGTAATTATTATCATAAATATACAATTCATATCGACTTTTCTAGTGCATTTGACAAAATTGATCATTCTTTGCTTATTGATAAATTGATCGTTATTGGTCTCTCACATCGTTTGATGAATATTATTGCTGTTGTTCTTCGCAATCACACTAAACAAATCAAAGTAAATGATATACTTTCACCACTAACCTTTGGAGTTGTTCAGGGAACCATTTTAGCTGCTGTTTTGTTCCTAATCTTTGTCTTTGATATCCCAAACATTCTCAGGCCTATTAGATCGAGAATGTACGCTGATGATCTGCGTTTTTTCTCCACAATTGAATCATTGGACTCTTCTTTCGAGCTCCAAATAACATGTGAGAATGTGGATCTATGGTGCCATGCCAATCATTTATCTATTTCTACAGCAAAATCAGGAGTATTACATATCGGTTACTCTAATCCTCACTTTCAATATTCTATCGGCGAGAACGTTTTGTCTGCTCTCAGTCATAATATGGTTATACTTATGCATAATATACTATATGCCATATTATATCTAGATATGATCATTCTATGCAGGGTATCCCGTCAAGACTGCATAAACTCTGCACAGCGTGATTCCTTACAAAATTCTAAGCAATAAATGTTAATGTAAAAATGCTGAGAAATCCATATTTTCGGAGTTATTAACGTTTAAAGATTATCCAATCTCATACCCTTTTCATTTGTTAATGCCTTTTATAGTCCAGTTGAAACGAATTGAAGAAATCTTGTTTTTGAAAAGACGTGGAATAAATGTTTTTGATCGTTTATTTATTTTAATTTGAAATCCAACGCGCATGCGAATTTTTCTTCCATAGCCAATACTATAAAATACTTATACACAAGATATAAAATATAATAAAAATAATAATAATAAATAAATAAATAATAATAAATAAAAATAATAAAAATATAATATAATATATAAAATACTTTACACAGCTAATACTTATAAAATCGGTAATCTTAGTATGGTAGCCTTTATGATTTCATTCTTCACTTAGCATCAGAAAGTAATGCAAAAAGTGGAGGCATAAAAATAATTAGCAAAAAAAAATTTTTTTTTCAATTCTCATAGCAAACACACACAAGCATGTAAAATTGATATTTTAAAGAAATTAAAGACGAAACAAATTAAAAGGTGTGAGTTTAAAATTTATATTAATATTTCACATTAACATTTAAATCCGTATTAATTATTAAAAAAAATAAGTATTGTTTGTAAAAATAATTACGTTAAGTTACGTAACAGGACTCTCGTCACAATTTCAGTTTTCCAGAAAAAGTGGGTTGTGCTTGAAAAAGGGAAATCATTTCGAAGCCCAGTAAGGTTCTCGCTTTTTGCTATAATAGACAGATCTTAGTGATTTGTTTGTAAGTGGGTCTCGCCAAAAAAGGGCGGTCAAATTTGTTTCTCATTGGCTGATCTTCAAACTTTAATAACTCGAAATATGTGGATTTCTCAACATTTTCGCATTAACATTTGTGGCTTAGAACTTTGCAAGGAATCGCGCTGTGCAGAGTTTATGCGGACTTGACAAGACATGCTGTATATTTTAAATTATATCATTATACATCCGTATGCAATACAAATACGTATTACTATTTGGCATGCAGGGAGTATAAACAGGTATAGAAATAAGTATATACGCAAATGACTATATATATATGCACACACACATTGTTCAAACAAATGAGACCACAATATCTCTGATTTTGAAACCTCGTATACTTCTTAATGTATTGAGAAAGCGGCTTTTTGGCTCTGAAAGTTTTTCTTTGTTTTCCGCATGGGATGTAGTGCTCATTTGAATGAAAGATTGCTTCGACAAGATTAAGCAAGACCTCACACAACGAATTTTGGATTGAAGTTTCTGGGTGAAACCGCTTGAGATGCTCATAAACAGATTTTGACGCTCAAAATTTTGCTTCACTAGATTTATCTTCTGATATCATCTATGCAGCCATTTATAACGGCGTATGTCAGACAATGTGTTCAGTCAATATCCATCTTAAAAGATACGAATCCACAGCGGAAGTGGTAACTCTTTAAAACCCGGAGAGACCCGTTAAGAATTTAAACTTAAATTTAATAAAACATACAAATTATTTACTATTCTGGTTCTATATTGCGTTTTGATAAATGTCTTAACCACATTTAAGCAAGTGAGACTTTCCTTTCTAAGATTCTTATAGTCTGAGCACAAATTATTGCTTAGAATAATTGTTTTTTGCTTAACAGAATTTAGAATATCAGCGAATATGAAATGCCTCCTTGCACGCAAGGATTGGGCAGTAGTTTATTAGTAATGGAATTATTAAAAATTTAACTTTGATTAAATATAAATTACATATAATAATCTATATCTATAACCACACACAATTTTAATATACCAATATCTTATGGAATTTACTATAAAGATCTATTTCATAGCTGTGATAATCTACTTCAGGTACTTGGACGAACACATGAATGATTTTATAGTAAGCCTTGAAAAATTGTGGAGATACCATTCCCCCATTAATTGCGACAGATATCAAGTCGTACTTTGTAGATTGATGACTATTCTTCTATAATTCTTCTATAGTATTCTATAATTCGGGTAAAAGTATATTTCCAAAATTCCGACTCCTTAATCGAAACTGATTTTTTTAAACTGAAGGTAAAATACTTAAATAGCTGGATTTGTTAATATATAAATCGAAACATTTCATATAAAACGTAATTTTTATGCAAATATATAAACAAATATAATATATATCCGTAAACATAGGTATACTTGTAAATACAGTTTTACATGACTAATGCAATTATTTAGTTAACGCAGATATATCTGTTAAGTGATTACAGATCTTATGTATTCATGATTTCTTCTTACCCCCTCCTCTTACTTCTTCTGCTCTTTCCGTTTTTCTTCTTTTCCTTCTCCTGTATTTTTTCTTTCTCTTTCCTCACTTTTTATTCTTTCTGTAGGCGAACGTAGGGAATATATAAAAGATACCTATTTTCCTCGTGTTTTTGCGATTTCTTAATTTTTCCCACATCGTCCCTTCCTTCTCGGGCCCGTTTCTTAAATTTCTCCACAGTGTAAAACAGTCATTGGTTTACCTTTTCTGCACTTTCCTTGGGGGTTCCAGTCTTGTAGTTATCTACTAACTATTATTCGGTTTCTTCCTGAGTGTATAATTTAGCCAATATATGTATCAGTCATGGGAAATTTTATTTGCTTATATTTTCGAGTATTGGGTAGCTTTTCCCAAACCTGTAGATAAACTTGTGTCCAAAGCAAACACAAAATCTTAGTTAGCGAAGCAATTGAAGCAGTAGAGTTAACTTCTCGTGTGCCAGGTATTACAGTACGTTCCATTCGTAAACCCAGAACTTGTTATTTACATGCAAATTTCCTCACAAACCTTTGGCCTCACAAAAGGAATAGGTAAAACGCGACAGGAAACATGTTACGTTAATGGCTTAACTTTTGAACATTTAAATATATTATATTAGGAAAAATATCATCGGAACGCTTAATATTTTACCGATTTTTCATATGCAAAATAATATATTAAACATATTCTTCATCTCCTCAGCAACCAATTTAATTTGCGAGATTTTAACATACAGTAAAACCCGCCTAAAGTGACCACCTTCAGTGGCAGATCCACGGGAGGGGATAATTCGGAAAATTCCCCCCAAATCCATAAAAATACGGTGTAAATCAGTTATAACGAGCGCCAATTATAATGACCCACCGCATGTAACGACGAAATTTTTACAAAAAATTTGATTCCCCCCTCCCCCCCAAAAAAATCCTCTCCGGACACTATACACGACATTCTTTGATATATGAATAACTAGGTTCTTACGAGTTCTCTCTTATAAAAAGTGGTCAATTAACCAAGGTGGTCTCTTTACCAAGTTTCACTGTATTTTAAAATTTACCAATGGAACGTGTTCTCTTTCACGTTTTTAAAAAATAATTTTGGGAATAATGCAATCATAATTTTAAAATTCATTAATATCTATAAATAATAACTTTATTCTCGGCGAAAATTCTATTTTGTACAATACGTATATGTGTAAATATACCGTAAATTGATTCTATCTTTTTGGAAAGCTATAAAAAAGAAGAAAAAAAAAGATTGAGAACTCCCCGCACACGCACATGCACACATATACTTTCCAAGTGTGATCATAATTATGGTATTTACTATGTTACTGTAGAGTAGGCCCTCTCACTTGGCCATTCCGGTTCAACCGGACCGGTTTAAAGGAAAACGGTTAAAGCCACGAATTTTATGTCCATAGTTTTTATAACGGTATTAAAACATTTTGCTGCGACATGTCTTTTCTTGTTTAAATAATGATTATATGGTTTAAAAATAAAATAATTTAACAGTTTTCGTAATAATTCAATGTGTGATGGTCTTTTTTTTATACGAACAACTTAATTTTCGACTTAACCGGCCAAATTTCACTAACCGATGGTGGTTTCAATTTCATCATAGCCAGTTACAAGTTAGTCTATTCGAATTATATAATTTATATATTAATGCAGTAACTATAAAACCAGAATAAAGAAATAATGTTAAATACTACATCTAAATTGCATCCAATGAAGAACAAAATTCATAGTTTGCAAGAGTTAGGCATGGGATCGTAAAATGGTTTTGAACAACTGTAGTTAACTTAATTGAGTGGTGTAACGTATTTCACACTTCAGGATTGATACACCCAATGGAGTAATTTCAAGAAAAAGAAATCGAAAATAGCGACATTTGCTGCTGGACTACATGGTGAGCCACTGGTTAAGTCTCCCGTCTTCGGGCACGCTGGATTTGGGTACGAAACCCAAATGAGTTTAATTGGATGAATGTATAGTGGTGGTAGCCAATCATGGTACCTCTACGTGAAAACGACTAACAATTATTCTCAACAATTATTCGCAGTTTAAACAGTCAGACACCCAAATGGTTATATAAGTTACAAAATTACAAAGGAGGTGGGTGTTGGGGAAAAAATAGTTATGAGGTTGAAAAGTTATAGAACGTACCTTCGCTATAACTGGATATAATTTTCAATCGTTTCTTTATCAATTTGTAAACTTTTTGTAAAATATCAATATCTCTCTTCTTCGTGCAGACAGTTCTTTCGTAATATTTTCTTCACATTTTTACCCACCTTCAATTTTGGAAAAGTACTTTATTCACTTCCAGCAGAAAATAAATTTTTCAGAAAATAAATTTCTGTTATTTACTTTCATACCGCATCTTCTCAGGTAAAATAAGATAGATGTTCATCAATAATATTAACTTATTTCTCCTAATATTCTTCTCCTGTAATCCTCATATACTGCATAGTGCCCTCAAATTTCTCACCATTCATTAAAAACTCAAACTTGAGATCATTTGAATCTTTTCCTTTTTCTTCATTTCATTCCATTTTATACGGAATCGCTGTTTTTAAGAGTTTTCTCCAGTTTTCACGATTTCCAATCCAGTCCTCTCTTAGTTTTCTTTTTTTTTCTCACATCTTCATTCACATGTTCCTTCCGTCTCATCTTTGGCCTTCCATTCCTACTTTTTCCATTGATGTCTATGTTCATCATTGTGTTTCCTGTATAATTTCCCATTTTTCATCGCATCACCATCCTTTCTCAGTCTTAACTCTTGTAATCTTCTCGGCATATGTGTTATTTTTCTCATCTCTCTTATTTGGTTATTTCTGATTCGGTCCTTTGGGAGTTGTGCAATTATTACATAAGCAATATTTTGGCCATTTTATACCCCTCTCCCTCCGTAAGCAAAAATTAACATGGGCTAACATAGGAAAATAAGCACAACAGCAATGCCCTCTCTCCCCAAAGGTGCTTACGTAATACTTGAAATATCCTTTTTTCGTCATTTGAAAGTTTTCACCCGAGGTCTTCAAATTAATGCAAAATTTAAATTATGAATAAAAAAGACAATTCCTTAATATCTGCATGATCAGTTTATTTTTACGATTTCTGTTATGATTAATATTATTGCATACGTTTAGGTATATTAATTTTTAATTTCATTTTCCCAAATAACAAATTTCCAAACATGTAAAAACGTAGGCCCTGAAAATCCTATCCCAATATTAATTTCATTGTGTAAATATTTATAATCTTCTTGGAGTTTCACACACCTTAATAAACCAATAACCAATCGGTAACAAACGATGTATATCTATAAGCCAATAAAGTAGGAAGGCTTACTGTAAAGAAAAGTGTTTTGCGAGGTTGTTGCCACCGTACATTGATAAAACGGACCCAACTCGGGTTCTCCTACTGCATCTCTAATGAGAGTCTCTCTCTCACTCCCATCCCACCCTGATGAGTTGATCCTCCGATTTACATCTTTTGGACTTCCTCCAATCCTTCCTGGAAATACAGTGCAGTCAACTCGGCCAGCTTTTCCATGCTATTAGCATTTTTTTTATTGCACAATTAACAACAACTTTGCGATGCAATTTTGAGCTGCTATTCTGCTAATGACTTTTTTATATTTATTTATTTATTTGCACTTTTTTTTTTATTTACAAAAGTAGGTGCATCAGTTTGGAATCACTGAACATAATCCGCAATTTCCACCCACAACAAAGGGAAAATTTCGTCTCATCCCTGCTTTACTATCTGCTTAAAAACTGTATTTCCGCGTGCAGTTAGTCACGATCATAAATTAGAAACTTCTAATGATCTTTAATGCGGCGATCAGAGTTCCTGTTTCGATGAGTGAGACACGCGCTTCGCGTGTTAGCCAAATCTGAGACATCAGTTATCCACAGTTTCGTGACCTCAAGCTATGTTTCATCTAATTAAGACGTAGTTTCACTTAGCACGTCTCCACCCCCAGCCACTAATCTGCATTGATCATCTCCAAATTTGAATCAATCTATGGAAAGTAGAGTGGTATCGAAAATAGTCAGCGCCCGAGGACGAAATATGGAACGTGTACCCTTTCATTAACAAGGCTCGTTCATGCTTAATTTCAAATTGATTTTAAAATGGGTCCATCTTTGTCACACCCTACAGCAGAACGTAATATTTAAGTAAAATGATTAAGTAATGGTTTCAGTTCTAAAGTGAAGGTTATGTCGTAGAAATGTAGTCTTCAGTGGTGTGTGGATTATATGTCTTAAAAGCTTTCCAATAAATCAATACTATAGAAATTATTTATTTTAATGTTATATGCATTTGTGAATGTCCCTTTCAGTCTTCTGAGGGGCCTTATCTGCGCCACTGGTAGCTACTATATTCTTATTAAAAGCAAAAATACGTTACATTTTCAAAAAAATGTATAAATAATATCAAACTCTACTTAAAATCAATTAGACGCATTTACATTGTCATTTTATGCAAGTGGGTACAATTCCTCTTCTTCTCTTCTACTCTTAAAATACCAATTCTGTTTCCTCAGCTTCCTAAATTCTTCAAGCTATGTATTTGTTATTATGTAAAATGTTTTACACTAATGAAAGAAAAGCTTTGTCCATAAAACAAAAACTACACGGAATTCGCATCGCGTGATGCGTAATAGTGATGATATTGGCAATATAATTATATTCGGAAAAACAAAAGTAATATACTTTCTTCACATGGCAGTATATCTCCTAATCACTTTAAACTGAGGAAGGCTAAAAAGTAGTTTAAAATCCATTATCGTATCTTACGTTACAATGCGCATAAGTATTTATTGATGGAGTGATTTATTGACGAAGATTTCTAATTTATTTTGCTACAGGCGATTCGAATTTTAACATGCCTACCAAATTCATTCTGGTAGAAATTATTTGATCACTCACGCATTCATAATAAAATATTTCTAAATACTTAAAGAGAATTATATTCACAGTCACTCATTCTATTTAGATACGAAAAGAAAAATCTATATTATTTTAAAATTATAAAAAAATGTACAATTGGCTTTATCACATTATGTAACATCTATGTCTGCATACGAATCGAATTCGATTTTATTAATAAACAATTATTAACTTATATAGAAATTCATCAAAATTACCAAATAATAGAGTATTTAATGGGGAAATAAAATAGTACATCGTTAAAAATAACTTTTAGGTTAAAAGGGTTATTGGTTACAATGCCAAATTAGCTGAAATGTATCTTCTACTTATACAATACTTATATTAAATTTACTTATACAATACTTATACAATACCAACTTACTACAATAAGAAACCAATTTTTTCATTGGTGTGGTCGTTAAAATTCCTGTTCCCATTACTATGAATGATCATTGTAATGATAATTATTACTAATTCCCATTATTATGAAATAATTCCCATTATTATGAAATAATTCCCATTACTATGAAAAATGAACATCTCTAAGTAACAAAAATTTGGAAAATGAAATTTATAGCACTGAATGATGTCCCCTCTAAAATAAATCTCTTAAATTGCATATTTAAAATATAAAAATTGGTCCCATCTACTTAAATACTTTTGCTTAAATTAAAGATTGAGTAATTTTAAAATCTTCTTCCATGGTATAAGTTTTCCATTTTCAATATATTAATCTTTAGAATTGAAAACACATAGTATATTATATACAGTCTATGAAGAATAGTGTAAATAAAATTTTCTAATTTTTACACAATAATTTATTCTGATTTTGTTCAAATTTACTATGGTGATAGTTATCAGTCTGTATAGATTCAATTTTCTTTATTGGAAAAAATGATAGGATTAGTCAGATTGTGAAAAATAAATAGAAAAAAAAATTAAACATTAACTTCCCTTGTTGAAATTCCTACTCGCTGTTACCAGGGCCAGATTATAAAAAGGGCTTGCGGGGCCCACGCCCGGGTTCCACGAAAACAGGGGGCCCCCAAAACATTTTATTTGACAATTGTATTTAATGTGATAAAATAGTAAATTAATACAAAAAATCATTTTTTTCGGATTTATGATCCAAAATGAATCTAGCGAAATCATAGCTGGTATCCACAATTACAACTACAACTACTAGCAATTATAACTACAACTACAGCTTTAAGAATAACTACACTTAACTCTTTTTTTTCGTTGTTACTGGTCTTATAATTTCACTGCTTAATTACGTTATAATTTGGCGACTTTTCACCATAAATGGCTTTAAAGATTTGGAGAATGTATGATTTAAGGTGTGTGTTTTTTTTATTGCGCATTTTTTCGCAACCAATTTTACCTTTTGTCCGTTTACATCTTGATAAAACCATAGCATTGTACTTTTTCAAATGATCAGGAATAGCACAGGAGTGAGCAGCAGTGTTTCCAAAAACACGAAATCGGTGTGCTAATGCCACACACTATTTGCTACTTTTATCAAACTTTCACAACTTCAGCTATAAAAGTGCCCTCATTGACATACGACGTTGGCGTGATAGTGGAATCAAAAAGCATACTTCTACCCATATTTTTAAACGGGAATAGGGTTACATACATTTTTCAGATTTATATCCAATCTTTATAAGCGTGTCAGGGGTACCCCAATGCAAGTTGCGCCGGGATCCCTAATAGTCATAGCCGGCCCCTGGCTGTAACAACAAATGCGACCTTCCACTTCGTAGCTCAGTGGGTAGAGCACCCGCCCGGCAAGTGGAAGGTCGTGGGTTCAGGTCCCACCGAACGCAGAAATATTTATTTTCTTCCGAACGTTTCACCATCTAATCACGCCACACCATCGGCGTTGGTATCACTACGCCAATAAACGTTGATTGATTGTTATATTATATTGATTGTTATATTGATTGTTTGATTTAATCTGCGTAGTGTTCGATTTATATAAAATAAATACAATAAAGGTTATTTCTAATTTCACGTGCGACACATATTCGTCTAATCAGCATATGGAATCAGACATATTCGTTGTATCAATATATATGTTTAAGATTCTACATCGTTTTTTGGAGATAAATCACCCAGTCCATGAATTATCAGAACTAGTCAAACATACGTAATGAACGAATTTACCTGTATATACCGAACAGGAATAAGCTAATGATGATCGAAGAAACAATTTGAACTTGTCTTGAAATGTGTCAAAATATTTTGTAAAATTGTGAACACGCAGATTAACTAGAAATTGCAATTTAATTGTAGAAATTCCAGCAAATTTCCTTTAAAATTGAAATTCATAGCTATGAATTACGAAAATAAGGGAAATATTATTTATGAACAATCATCACCGTCTGATTTATATCGATAGGTAGTAAATACCCTGTCAGCCATGTTTTAACGAAAAACAGCGCTTCTGTCTACATTATTGAATCAGGTGCTTTTTTATATCAAATACACAACAGCTATAGATGCTGAAACGTATGATTGTAGTTGTGACAAAGCTTCGTCACAATTACAAATTCAGCCTTCATAATTCCATGTTTAAGTATGAAAACTATCAAAACACTTCGAGTTAAATGTAATCTTGAAAAATAGCTAAAAAATTTAATAGGTAAAAAAGAGAAGAAACGGAAAGAACGATTGAGAAGTAACATTTTTGATCATGGCACAAACTGTCACCCAACTAGCTTTCTCCCATAAATAATTTTTATCTCCTAAGGTCGAATCTCATATCCAGTTTCGGGCTGGGCTTCCTGTTTTTTAACCTTCCCAGACCGATTGGTCTTTGGTCACAGTTGTCCCAGGTCATCATTCACCATCTTCTGCGTTGTCTACGATCGATAATGTCGTCTTATCAATCCAGCCACGCATCATCGAACTCGCCAAGCGTACTTCAACTTTGCACCATCTGGAACATAGGACCCATGCATGCAGCCCAATAGGCCCAAAATCCTAATGTAAGAAACCTGCAACACATATGGTGTTGTAACAATGACTTACCAAGAGTTACTGAAGGTGACACATTGCATAATCTCTAAAGAGCCCTTGTCTTATGGGGAAAAATACTTCATTGTGTGTGTGTGTTGCAACCCGTTCGCACGAACTAAAGCTCCAATTAAGTATGCTCACGCGATGGTGATCTTGACCTCACAAATTAAAATCTTGACATTCTTCAATGTATCGTATTCCGAAAGGCTCAGCAGCACATACAAAATCCTTGACGTTTAATCGAGTTGGGGGTAGGAGTAGTCATGCTGCAGTTTCGAAATTATGTCATTGTTTCAAAAGGTTTAATCCTGAAATGTACAAATATATCATTGAACGATAGTCACCTGTTTGAATGCATGCTCATCATAAAGTTCAACTCTTCCGTTACCTAGAATTTCAGATCTATAATCGCAGATTAATTGTGTGCTTTAACCCTTCCTCATATGTATATGAATAAAATGATTCAAATCTACTTTATGATCGAAAAACTTCAGCATTCCATGTCTTTTTAAAACTATGTTTCAAAGAAAACATTAGAAGATTATTTAAATGCTAGATAAATGATCGGAAGGGAACTCCCCTTAAGATACAAAAGGCGTAAAGAGGTAATTCAAATGTGATTGAAGTTTTAACTCTCCACTCTGTTCGCTATAGTTCATACCAAAATCTTTGATGTAGGTAGAGAGGGAGAGAGAAAAAAACTTCGATCTACCTTAAACACAGGTTCTAACACGAACCATCTTAAAAGTGGAATATCAATAACTTAATCGTATGCTAGACGAATATATATAAAAGAAGGAGTGTGCACGCACTTTATATACATTGTCACTAAAATATAGTGTACACAGATATTTATTTTATATGTATATATACAGGGTGCACTGGTTGTAAATATTTGTGCATGCTGGACGGTTTTAGAACTAGCGCTGTGAGTGGTTTGCGATCCAAGGTTCTATGACAAATATTGTTCGTCTAGGTGTACCTTACCCCTCCTAGATATTTGTAACCCTGGTGCTGAGACGCCCTGTGTATATATATATGTGGCAGGATATATAAATTTTACAAGGGTGTCTCAGCCTCAGGAGTTCAAATATCTAGGGGTAAATTACCTGGTGGTATTGGCCAATCATGTAATATTTATGAATTAAAATGTAAAGAAAATAAATATATTGCCAATGCAAGAGACGCCTATATAAAATTAACGGGTCTTCTCCTGTGCTAAACCATATTTAATACCCTAGATTAAGAAACCTTTTTGTGACTAGACGCAAGGGCGGAGACAGGGGTGGTCACAGGTGTCATAACCTAAACATTTTTTCACTGTAAAAAATTCCAACTTTCATGATAAATGAAGGGTGTTATTCCGGGCCATGGTAAATTCTGTCGCCAGCCCCCACCTAAAATGAAAGTCTGTGTCCGCCTTGACTAGATGCTCAACTTCACACCAATTTGAAACTACCTGCTAATTAATGCGACATACTGTGAATTAACCGCACATTAATTCAAATCCTCTTGTTAGTTATAATTTTGAATGCTATTTAGTTTTTGACACCCCACTTTTATGCAGTTCATATCCCAAAAATCTCTGGTTGGAATCAATCTGAAGTACGTGGCAACTTTTCTCTCTCTCCCTCTCTCTTTCTCTTTTTCTCTCTCTAAAACACAGATTCCAGTATGAGCCATATATAAAAAAGGAGTTTAAAAAGTTAATAGTATTTGAATTATTCCTACACACACCCTCCTTTATCGCTTGAAAAGTTCCCCCTTTGGTTAGCATTATTTTAGTTATATAAATATAAAAAGACTGTCTATATATAATTCAATATTCTCAATAAATGGCACACATCATAAATATATTTTTTTAAGACGTTCAATCTTGCTTTTTCTAAACTGTATCGCCACGGCAGATCTTAACTCTCTTCCGATGGAAGATAAAATCTCCTTTATTACGCGGTTGCTTTCAATTCATTTTATGAAAGCATTTTTTTTCCTGAGGATCTTTATCGCTCTTGTAACTTAATTAGCGAAAAATCTTTCAACTCCCACTACATAATAAAATCTCGCTGTATGGAAGTTCGAGAACAAAATCATTAAACATGGATAATAGAAAATCAGTGATAACTAGTTCACATTTCCAGAACAAATGGTTTAAGAATAGCGAAGAGAAAAAATAACTTATAACTTACGTACCTGAAGATCTCGCTGTCGTGAATACATCCTCTACTTAAAATGTAGTCATTGTGCTTTAACCCAGGCGTCATTTGCAAAAGAAAAAGAAAGTAAAAACAATTTGCGGAATGATATAAAGAATTTTGTTTGCATAGAGAATTCTAACAGGAGGCAATTCCTATTATCCCTAAAAATAATAATAAATGAAAAACGAAAGTGCAGTTCACAAAACGACATAAACAGAAAGAATACGGAAAAATTTGAAATGGAAAAAAGAGCGTGTCTCAAATCTCATTCAGCAACACGCTGAGCATGTTTAAAGGTCAAGGGCAGATATCCTGTTGAGAATGCAAAACGTCTCTTCTGTCGATATCCTGCTGTATCAGATACAAATGCAGAATTCATTTCACTCCCGAAAATACTCCAGGCTAAGTAAATCCACACATTTCGCTTTAACAATAATCATGTGTTATATTTTAGAAGAACAATATAAAACGCCACTTGATTGAACGCATATAGCGATATTGAAATTAAAATATGCTGAAGTATTTCTCATCATTTGAAGGTGAAGAACTAAGAAGCCAAATGCATTAATTTTAACGCTAGCTCATCTAAAATAGTCTTTTCTTAGTTTTTATGGAGTGAAAAACCACTTATGATAAGAACGATTCGAAAAATAAAGCATGCGATTAGAAAATAAAGCATACAAATATAAGAAAAGGGACAGAATCAACCATGAGCCCACTGTTGAAGATGCCATTGTTTGCAATGCATTTAGTAAACACTCGAAGAGCAATCTTCGCAATCGAGCAAAAGTATCTACAGTGTACTGTAGATACTTTTTAAATTCAAAAGAAACATTGTCTGTTCTTTTTGGGAAGAATTGAAGTACTAAACACAATATTTTATCGGTCTACTGAATGATAATGAAGGACCGTTTTCTCCAACAGTTCAAAGAATACTTACCGAAGTCAACCGTGACTGTAGTGCTTCAAACTCCTTACTAAAAATTATACTCAGAAAGATGGAGGAGGGTTAATGGGGGTTGTAACCCTCCATTGCGATAAAATTTTATATATATATACATGTGAGTACATGGAGTTACATCTCGGTAACTCCCCATTGTGAGCCTGAAACCCTCGTTATGAAATTTCTGCATACGCCTACGGATGAGCGTTCTCAAAAGTTCTTAGGTTTCAAATATTCGAAATTATATGTCATCATGCTCGTCCTAATTCCCAATTAAAAAAATCGTCCTTCACCAGCCCTGCGGTGGCGCAGTGTGGTAACGCGTTCTCCTATTGCGCGGCTAATCCGGGTTCGACTCCCAGCAGTGCAAAAAGAACGCTTACTCAGAGATCTCATAAAGATCGCACTGCTCACTGTAGTCCGGGGTTTGGTTCCCTAGGCCTTAAGAGGTTCGGATTCCTCGGAAAACAGTAGGTCCCGGCGCAGCATGACCACTGTAGTCTTTGAGCCGTAAAACCAAAAAACAAACAAACAAACATCCTTCACTCACTGATCTCTGAAATTTTTTTTGAACTTCGTTTAAATTTTTAAATTTTCTCGTTAAATCCGGTCCCTAAAAGTCTTGTTCATTAAAAGTGATTGGACTGCATTGCACTTGGATCATTGAGCATCAAACAAAATTCATATTTTCCTCATTCAATGGCAGATTCGCTAAATATGAGCTTCATTATATAAGTGGTGTCACATTGTGTGTTTTAAGTATAGCCCAGATTTGTTTTGCGCCACAAAAGCCAAACAACCAACCAAACGCAACTACTGTGTGTTAAATTATTTTAAAACTTATATTAATTTAATTTCAATATAAAACACTGAGCGAAATAAATCTATTTTCTTATTACAATTTTTATTTATCTCCCATAATACCTTCTATAACTACTAATTGTTCAGTAACCTTAGTAATTATTCTATAATCTTGCTAATTATTCACTAATCTTACTATACAAATATTCTATAATCTTACTAAATATTCTATAACCTTACTAAATATTCTATAATCTTACCAATTGCCCTGTAATCTCTCTTATCTAATTATAATTTCAATTGTTTTGAATATTTTTGAGGCAGTATTTCTATACCGATTGCACTCTAATCAGCATCTGGCATAAGAATGTCTTTATTAACTCCTGAAAATTTACTAATATATGTAGAGAGCACATATAATATTTTTCCAGAAAGTGAGCCTTGTGAGGATTACTATAATATATAGTCTTTATTTATTTATTTATATAAATCAAACAACAATATCAATCAACGTCCATTGGCTAACTATTCTGCTATTATTAGGTACAAATAGCCCATACTTAAACTTTGATACTACTGCTTCAACAAAACAAGGTGGTAAGTTAAACCTGAACAGTTTGTATATTAAATTTAGAACGGCTTCTGCGTTGCAAATAGGATCAAATTAAACGATTGAAAATCAAATGGAAACTACCATAATTTTATAACGAAATTATCTGTATTAAACATTACAACCATCGAAATAAATTGAACATTACTCACTTAGGTTTAGTGACAAAATAATGGGAATAAATATAACTCTCTCCTATTTATATATCCTAGGCTTAATTATATATTAGTAAAATTATGTTATCGAAGGGTTATGGTTTATTCCTATTTTACTTAATACCAACAGTATGTAAACTGACACGTTCAAGTTATTAACAGTGTTTTGCATTTCTATACAAAGTTACGTTTTCGTTGATGGTCTTTTATCGTATATCAAATAGTAAATTTTCTTCATTTCATCATTAGCTCTTTACCTATCTCCTATTTAAGCAATATAATTTCTTAACGTACAAACGTTGTTTCTATATCGTATTTCATCGCCAATAATCATGCTCTTTCCAAAAAGGTAAAATCGCCGTTATTGTTTTTTCTATCACCAAACGGGTCTATAAAAGGCAGAATGAAGAATATTTGGTCGTTAGAGTTGTGCTTAGAATGCAGGATGCTTTCATACCATAGCTGACATTAGGTCGACAGGCCACTTCCTCATTCAAGAAAGTACGAACTAATCCAAAACACTTTTTAAAAAGAAAACGAACCGAGAGATAACCATTGCCCAAAGGGTGATTAACTTGCTGCTGAAGCGTGCAGCAGAGAGTGTGGTAGAAAAAAAAAAAAAAAGAAATATAAACTACATTTTTTGTGATAATCCTTAGGAATATATTCCACACTTGGCCACGGTGTATAAATGATTGCCGACTCGATGAAGATGCGGCACAATGGGGTAAGAAGCAGCAGCAATTCACACGTGCTGAGTGATTTTTAATGGATTTGAGGTGATTTCGCTCCAATATTTGTGGGCTTTGTAATTCGGGAAAGTTACTGAAAAGACTATAAAGTAATTTTTATTCGATTAAGGCCAAATATTATCCCTATCCGTAATTAAGGAAACGCAGTGTGCATTGACCCTGTGCTGCACATTGAAGATTCACTTTAATATGAAAGTTGGGTGAAGCTAAATACATTAATTTTAACGCTAGCCAATGTAAAATGGTCTTTTCTTAGTTTTTATGGAGCGAAGAACCACTTACGATAATCCCTCCGGACACCAACGTGCTTCCCTCCTAAAAAAAAACAAAAAAAACATACATCCCACATGATTCCTAAAATCATATGAATACTGTGCATTTATTAATTTTGAATATTTGTTCCATTTCCATTTTTCAAAGTTATAGGCACATCGGTGCTCTCCCACACATAAATTGGATAACTATCCATATAAAATAACGCACTTAATTTTGAAAAATAGCCTGTGCTAAGGAAAAAAAATTACATCTCATAAAGTTAAGTGGTAGATTGGGGGATTTTGTCGGTAGATTTTAGATCCACCCTGAGTTGTCTCATGAATTATACACCAGCTTTTTGTGTTACGTATCTGTCCTAAACGAGTTCCTACATTTTCTCTGAAATCATCTTGAAAACTCAAATTCACTAAGGGATAAATGGTTTGGTTGTAAATTACAAGTTGCATCAAAGCTGATCTAAACATACAGTAAATGCGCGTTATTCTGAGAAAACAAAATTCCGTTACTCTTACATGCTTTAGTTTTCCATAAAATAATTCTGGAAGTTATCGGATTCTCTTGCAATTATGACAGCTTTTTCCAGATGATCTCGATATAAAAAACAATTATTTCCTTTGAAGGGCACCTCACGATGGGCGGCTTCAAGAAAGATCAGTAGATATCAAACCAGTCTAGTGAAATTATGTTTGCCATAATAGCAATGAGAAATAAAAATATGTGCATGATAAATAGAATTGCATATACCATCGATAGTATAATACAACTTGTTACAAACAAGAGTTATCAACAAGAGTTACAAACAAGAGTTATCAACAAGAGTTACAAACAAGAGTTATCAACAAGAGTTACAAACACTTAGCTCAGCCTTACCATGAAAATACCAGCTACTAATAAGAACATGCAGTACACACGTGTTTAAAATGAAAATTTGGAAAGGACTTACAAATTGATTTAAGTATATACATATATTAGATAATGATCAATTTACTTTTGTAAGAAGCATTGTGCGATTTAGTGGCTCTTCTACATTTCCGTGTTTTCTTTCATTGCAGATATATGATGAGAAAAAGACTACCTTCTCCACCATTACAATCTTTCACAATGGTTTGGGTAAGTACAATCAACGTTGACCTTTTTAGTAAAATCAAGTTTACGAGCCAATAAGGTAAACGGCTGATTTTTTTATGATCTTTACAAGTCATGTTTCACGTTCTTCTATTGCTGTTGAAAATCTGTACCTGATTTGATAACCAGAACTGCTGCACCTGAAGCAGAAAAAAGAAACAATAAACAAACGATTTAAATCAATTGAGCAACTCCCAGTCCGTGTTTCTTTTAGTTCTGCGCGCGTCTCTGTCATAAAATGCAGGATGCGGAAATAAGGTGATCTGGAGGAAATGGTTATTTACGACCTACGTGCAAATTCTTGACTAGCGATAGGTGGATAATCTGGTCATGTTAATAAAGAAGAAACTAGGGATGGATTTGGGCATTATTATGAGTAATGACACTGTTATCCCTCATCCCTTTTTTTAGAACTTAAGGCCAAGCTTTTCGTTGTATAAGAATAATACTTCTTATTACAAACAAAGCTTTAAATTATAACCATTTTTAATACTATGCTACCTTTCTTTTTGTATATTTATATCATTATTTTATCACTTTTTAAACATATTGGCAAAGTGAATTTTTTTACAATTATAATTGTGTGCATAAATGATTGACAATAAATAATGAGTTCTAAAAATAAAAACGTATAATTTAATGTTTTTAAAAAATTACAGGTAATATTGATTATAATACTATTTTAAATTAGCGTTTAATGAAATTAGTCCAAAGTTACATTTTCACTAATCAGCAAGTCTCAATATTTATTTCTTATAAAAAAAGCTTGTTTTATTTTATTTATTTATAATTTTTATTAAAGCTTGTTTTATTTTAAGAGTTTATTTATATTTATAAATAAACTCTCTTTTGCATTCATTTCGTAAAGCAAAATGCTAAGTTTGTGTTTTCTCTGACAGTATTGATATTGGTTTATTGGTACGGAAAATTTATTATTTTTGTGAGAAAACAGAGCATCCGAATTTTTTGGAAAGTTATCCCAGTTAATAACGCATTCTACCCTCAATATTCTGTATTAATACCATTATGATAGTTTTAAAAACATAAGCATATAAACATATACCGTACAAGTATCAGCAAAAGTAAAACGTGCTAAATTTTGCCAAAATTTACTTGAATTGCAGTAACGATTACTTCTTTTTATTAAAAAATGCATCTAGTAAGAGTTCTCCTCGTAACTTTGTGTGTAAATAAATAGAAGTATATGCTTTAAATAACCTTGAAAAGTATAAATAGACGTAATGAATGAAATGTTTATTGTGAATGATTGTAAATGTTCACCGGGCGAGTTTATGTGGATAACTTTTATTTTAACACAGATGTTTCTGAATAAATACAACGTTTCGAAAGCTCCCGTTCTCAAATAAGGCAGGTAGATAGAGGAAAGACAAATAAAGACATATGAATTGGTATATATTTGTATATATGAGCTTGCACAGTCTTCTCTCCACGCATAATTATCAATCTGGTGAAGCCAATAAATCGGAACATAAAACTAATCATTAATGGTCGCCAGCGATCAGACACAAATCACTCATGGCCTTATTTACAAATAAACATATTTATTGACTTGATGATATACAAGTAATAAAGATTATTCTCGAAAAATGGTACAACACATGTCAAGTCAAGTTTCATGGAACCAGGCGGACACCGGCACACCCTCACAGAAATAAAATTACATAGTTGCTGAAATAAGTCAAATACGCTTTAACTTTTGTATTATTAAGTGTCTCAACAAGTTAATAATACAATGTCTAAACAATTACAAAGTCCCTCCAACCTGTGATTATCTGCTCTTTACCCATATTCGGCTCTGCTGAACATCACGTTAAGTTTAAGGTCACACGCGTGTTTTCCACAGAGGCGGTCAGCTCTAACCTACCGTCCTAAGTAATCAACTACTTGGAAAAATACTATACAGATCTCCTAAGATCAACGGACTTTTAATAAACACGTGTGTTACAATCCAACGTGATTCAATGCCAAATAACATTCGAATCATTTATTACGTGTTGCTCTACGATTTACTCTACTTACCAAAGAACAGCTTAATTATTCTTATATATGCACACGTTTTACCTGAAATAAAACATATTTTTGGAATCGAATTAAGTTCTAAATTACATGAATTCAGGTATAGCATATTATGAGTTACATTTTGAACCGTGAATTAAATTCTAAGTTACATGAATTTAGTTTGAAGCACATCAACTTCAAATTATAAGACACATTGCAATTAACAAGTCATACATGAAACATAATTATCACAATTCTTATACAATCAGTTTGATAGAATTTTAAATAAAAACGTAACACAAGTTCATAACCCCCCGGACATTACAACATTGAAAGTAAACTTCGGCAACTCTCTATCAACTATATCATTAGCAAATATTCGCAAAAGAATTAATTAGTACTGTCGAACTCGATAATTAAAATATTTCCTATAGTCCCGTGAATTCTCTATTGCAATAATATTTTAAAAAATCGCCTGTAAATCGAATCATTTTTTGATTAATTTGAAGTTTTTCTTTCTTGGAAGGTGCCAAACAAAAAGATTCCTTCCCCAGATTTTTCACTAACTGGATTCCCCCTGTGGAAATTCTCTATTCGAGTCTTTTACAAAGACAAGAATTTCCACCAACTCTTTGCCGCTTCTTTACCTTTTTTGTCCGATATAAATAAAAATAATTCAAATTTTAAAGTCTCCTACGTGAACCGGGTTCCCATATTTATTTATATTTCTCAGATATGTGTATATATTTAAATTTGCATAAATCAATCAATTGTTAAAAACGATATACATCCTGGGCATTTTTTACAGCTATATTTGAATGCAGAACCCAAAATTTAGTAACAAGTACTCGATTTGACCCATATTAGCAAAGATTTAAATCTGTTTAGTAGTATAAAGATAAAAGATATAAAATTAGAAACACATCAATCGTTAAACCATTCCATTATCGTTGAGTTGTTATTTAGCCAAATTGTAAGGAATTTCTCAAATTTTTAAAGTTTTTACTAATCTCAATATAACTCGTATATTTGTTAACACTGCATTCAAAATGAAATTTTTTGATCAGTCAATCCTCCTGCTGAGAAGTTCAGCTTCAACAAACCCATGAATGCAAGATACTTGAACATAGCACTACTCAAATTTAAATTAATAAACAGAAGTCTCAAACAGCATGCTTAATAGTACAGAATTTGACCACACCTTATATAAACTGCACTACACTTATAACATTGAATTCCGCTTGTTAATAACCGTAAATTGTTTCATAGAATATACATACAATGGAAACTATCATTAGTTAAAAAAATAATACGCTGAAGAGCAATGAAAGCGAAACAAACTTGCGTAAATCGTGATGTCAAAAACGTCTTATCTCATTTAATCTCCCATGAGAATTACAAAAACTTCGCCCTGGTGACCTCATGTATCACCCATTTCTCATGGTGAGTGTGTTATCCCTGTGAAGGGTAACGATATCTAACATCAAAAAAAAACGAGCTAACTGAAATTTAGAGTATCAACATATAGTCATATCGACGACATTTGAATTCAATCACATTTATGGATTTAATTCCCCAGAAAAGTTGAAATCCCCTACTTTCCAAACGATGCAAGTTGATATTTAATTTTGCTGTCTTTTTGTATCAACTTCATATTTACAGTAATAGACTCAGATCCTTCTTAGCGTTGGACATAACGTTCCACGGAACAGATGTATTGTGTGGGATCCTATCATATCACATTGCATTGTAACATTATTAGGACATACAGTAAAACCTCCCTACAACGATGTCCGATATAACGATAAATCCCTCTACAACGATAATTTTTCTCGGTCCGTATAATAGTGTTGTAGAGAGGTTTTACTGTATAATGAACCCTCCCTATAACAATAACTCCCTCTACAAAGATAATTTTTCTCGGTCCGTATAATATTGTTGTTGAGAGGTTTTACTGGATATGAATCGTTCTCATTGGTTATATTGAACGTTTTCCGTGACGCCAGTCGCTCTTGTGAAGTTCTAAGTTCTATTTAAAATAATTTTTTGCCACTTTTAAAAAACAAAATTCATTTAGTGTTCAAAAACCGTGCTGAAATGGATATCTGCGCCATACGGAATAGCGTTGCGCAAAGTCTGTATGTGTGTGTATTAATTTTCCAATCGATTTTATAATCAAATTTTTGTCTACACTTAAATCAAGAGACCTCACTAATTACCTTCCTACCTCTTTATACATTTTTCTCTTGACACAAATCCAACATTAAGATAATAATATCCTGAAGAAATATTATTATTGTGTATATAGATACAATCTATAAGGGCATAGAGCGCATAAATATGCTACGTGTATGCATATGTATGTGTGCGCGTGTGTACGTGTATCAGTAGGGAATAAAAAGAGAAGTGGTCATAACATGATGATCATTCATATAAAATGATCACTGTCTATTTCATTGCAGTGATATCATAGATTACAAGTTATTTCTTAATAGTGTGCTGCCGCTTTAACCTCCCTAATAGCGTGGGGTTACCAGTGACCCCAGTCTATGTTTGCCGAAAAAATTTTAGTGATTTCTACGGCTCGTAAAATTCTAAAAAAAAAATGTACTGTTCATTTAGTACTGCACATATCACTTATATATTGCAGCTTAATTATATTTGTAAACTTTAATATTGCCAACTTACGCACTGGGTACCAGTGGGGTCACCTGGGACCCCACAAAAGTTTTAGCATAACAAAAACACTGGGATCCCAGGTCCAAATTTTGGCTTCGGGGCTCAATGCCATTGGCTCAGCCATTGCCTGGACGCCTATGGGGCCTCAAAGGGCACACCAAGACTTAGAAGCCCCGGTGTGAAGCACTGCGTGCACCGTCAATTTTTCCAGCATTGGCATGATTCTTACCAATTATTGGCATGATGACCCAATTATTGGCATGATGATTACCCTAAAGCACATAATAATGGCACGCACAGGCAATAACAAGTTTATGGAACTTAAATGATGGTCGTCAGATTTTCAACAAGTCAATGACTAGGAACAGATTCACGCAAATAACTAGATGCATTCGATTTGACGATGTCGAATTTAGGCGTCAAAAAGATGTACTTCTAAATTGTGGTCAATCAGAAATGTGCTTCAGTCTTGGACTGATACTTTGCAAGGTGCTTATAATCATCATGAAAATGTTATTGTTAATAAACCGTTAGTTACATTTTGGGGTGAATGCCCATTTCGATGATATATCTCATCGAAAGTAAGCAAGTATGGAACAAAGCTATGGGCTATGTGTGGTAGTAAAACTTTGTATGTGAGCAATACTTAGGTATATACAGGAAAGGAAAATAATATGCATAGAAAAATCCATCAAGGAAAGAGTGTAGTTTTTAATATGGTGAAAAGAATTGAGAAAAGCGGAAGAACTATAACGGCAGATAACTTTAGTGTAAGTTTGAATCTTGCAAAAGAACTCGAAAAAAAAGCTGATATTTTTTAGAGCAATACGAAAAACCGTTCAGAATTACCTCAAGAGTTCATCATTTCTAAAAGAAGCGAAGTCAATTCATCATCATTTGGATTTCAAAAGTCAGCTACTATTGCATCGTATTATCCAAAAAGAAAGGAACAGTGGTAACTCTATTGAGTACAATGCATTTTTCAGCTGAAAAAGAGGATACTCCGGCAGCTAAACCAGCTATGATTCGAGACTATAATTCTAGGAAGTCAGAAGTCGACACTATAGATCATCTAGTATGGACATACACAACAAAACAAATGACAAGAAGATGGCTTATAATCATTTTTTATAATATGCTAGGTACTAGGGCGCTAAACGATTTTATTATTTGGCTGTATCTAAATTCAAAGTGGGAAGGAAAAACTAATTATAAGAGAAGAGTATTTCTTTTGGTCTTTAATCCAGCAAAACCTGCAGAAACGACTGCCTGTTCCAAAAACACAAGAATCAGCTACAAACATTAAAGAAAAGAAGTGCGAGCGGTGTACTTAATGTGATAGGTCAGCCAGAGGTGGATCCAGAGAGAGAGATTTGGGGGGAGAATTTAACTTTTTGCAAAAATTCCGTCGTTATATGCGGTTGGTCGTTATAATAGGCGCTTATTATAACCGATTTCCACCATATTTTTATAGATTTTGAGGGAATTTTCCTAATTCCCCTCCACAGATCCGTCACTGGGTCAGCTGACACACGTTACTTATTGTGAAAGCACAGTGACACTTGCACTAAATGCTCATTATTTGTATATAAAGAGCATTCTGGCATTGCCTGTCTAAATTGACCTATAAAACCTATTGTTACAAAATTTCTATAAATTTTATGTAATTATGTTTCACATACTACATATTTTGTATGCAGAAAAAATGTTGATTATATTCATAAGGATAATGCATTTAACGAATAATATTGCTTTATCATTAAACGTTACCGAAAGTATAAAAATAGCAGTGGGGTTACTGGAGATCCCAGTGGTAGTGTAACAACAAAAACTTGATAGTAAAGGGTTAAATTTACATGTTAGATTCTTTCTCAAAAGAGCTCGCTTGGACTGTCTCTGATTTTAAGTTCGTTGAGTAATTATCTCAAATATATGTTTTGATTTTCTATTTTGTTGTTTTTAGCATACATTTTTTTACATCTGACAGCAATATTCCATTTCTGAAGTACCAGAATGAATTAAAACCATGTTTGTTAACCGCTTGATAATATGCATCGAATTTACAAAAACAGTCAAAACTTCCCCCCTCATCATCCAGTATTCTATTTCAAATAATAATATTCCTTTATCTTGCGAAAAATTTGCATTTTATTCAGATGTGTCTTAGAACAAACATTACTGAAAACTGAGAAATAGTAACCTGCATTGCGTCTTATATTTTGTATCTTGAATCTTGGTTTCAACTCCTAAGGTCACGGTTTTTGGACATTATTTTCATTGTTCTTTGCGCTATTCGCATGTGACCTGGTGAGAGCATTTTTGTGCAACTAATCAAATATTTTCTCTGAGGAAACCAACTTTTTCTACCAGCACTTTAGTTTCTCTTATGTGTTATTCTTTAATTGTTAGAAATTTTGTTTATAATATAATATTATATTTATATTTCTATAAAATATATTATTATAATATTTTTGAGCGAATGGCTGTTTTTTTTTTCAGATTTTGGCATGGTATTCTTTGCCGGAAGTGATAGCTTATCGCAGATCATGTAAGTTTAATAGCTAAGTTATCTCACATTGAGTTATTAGTATCATTGTTATTAATTAAGACGCCAAAGTCTAACCAATCACTTTGTTATTAAAAGAAATAACCTTATAAATTTACATTTCAAGTGCACCTGTAAATAGTAATTTCGTTATGGTGACTATTAAGTTTATGACAATGGACTTGGGATCCTTAAATCACGTTTGTTCTTTAAAAAAGCAACAAAAATAAATTCTACATGTGTAATTTTGAAATCTTTTAAACACGGTCCGTTTTCAAATAATATACGGATATGAAAAGAGTAGATTGGTATTTGGGCCATTAAATTGCGATAATATAATTTTTAATAAATTCACGGCGTAGCTTCTTAAATACGTGCTTCTCTTTCCTCTGCTGTAATGTCATTTTTTTAATTTTGCGCTTTGCAGACAGACTTTTATTTTCAAATTTATGTCTTCTAATTTCTGTTTCCTATGTAAAAAACATCATCTCTTGTAATAGCGCAATAATTTTACACTTTAACGTGATTAATTTCAAAGTTAGTATGGTCTCTTGTAATTTAAACTTAAATCTTTTAATATTTTGTTTTGAAACTTAAAATGAAAACAAAAAATTAAGTTTACTGCTTTTGGTCTCTTAAATTTTAGCATAATGAAATTTTAATTAATTAAGTAGCGCATTTACACACACACCACCGTATTACTTCAAATTTGTGCTCTGTCTTTGCTTATCGCTTTGACAAATCAAAGGATATAAATTTACGCTCACACAGAATCTTCTGCAGTTTCACTTGAATTTTGGGCAAGCGCCATCTTGAAAAGTATTTTTCTAATAGGAAGCAAAACTTAATTGAGATTGTTACGATGCAAGTAATTAATTGAATGAACTATGAGAATCACGTCTTTGATAATAGAAGTTTACTACTGATGAATAGATGTATGGGTGGATGAAATTCTTTAAAAGTTAGGAATAAACGTCATTTAGAAATTTCAGCTGTACGATTTTAAACTATATACTATTTTTTTTAAAGGATAACATGAAAAAATTGGCACATTTTCTTTTCAAATGTCTCAATACAAGGAAACACGATTATAACGAATAACTGATTTCGGATAGTTGGATCTAATATACTATAATTAGACATAGTTATATAAAATGAAAAATATAGTTGATAACTACTCCAATGATGAAAATCCTCTGATCCATTGCTGTAACAGAGCTCGGCTGTATATGATTTTAAATAACGTAATTTTCTTGAAAACATACATACATACGGCTCCTTCTAGAAGTGCGCAAAAGCTATGTTTAAGTAGGATTTGGTATGGTTGTTTTATAAATAATGGAAACACAGACTCTTCGTAAACATAAAACATCGAAAAGATTTTATTGTGAAAATCGATGCTAACAGGGGCGACTCGAAATTTTCAAACGAAGTGATGAATAGCACAGTATTCAATCAATAATCTCCTAATTTTCGAAACTTCTGTGTTCGTTATTCACATTTTCATACTTCAGCATATCTACTCAAACTTTATACTTCGAAACGGATATACGTCGTAGATTTCTTCCTTTGAAATGATCTAAATGCAAAAAAATAAAAACTATTTACATACTCTTTACAAAATTAGTTTTAAAGGCTACTTTTTTACTATATTACAATATTTACAACACCAGCGTCTCTTGAAGGTCAATTAAACTTTATTTAAATCCTACTTATAACATACTTGAACTTATGCGATGTACTGCGTATAAATTAAATATAGATTAATCGCAAATTATTGCAGTTAAAAGTTCTTATCACGTTGATAGCAGTTTCAGTGGTCATCTACCACCATCATCACAGCAGTACTGACTCTGTATACACGAGATGCCGATCGACGTTGCCATGCATTCAATCATAAATCCGTTGATTGGGAGATAGAAGAAATGTGTGCGTCTGTGGCGACGTTTCTAATTGTAGAGTCAAGGAAATTTCTCCAAACTGGCAAATTCTTTGCCGCCCATATTATTCACAAAAGTTCACTATGTACTGTTCTCTATATTTATAGAAAGCAACATTCTCTCTCTATCTCTCTTTATATATACATGTGTGTACGCAGATGTATATGCCTAATATTAACTCAATAAAGATCAAGAAACAAAATAAGCAAAATATGGGATTTCGCATCCATTCGTGTATTTACACTGCACTCCTATTTTCTCTCCTAAATTGTATATACTAACGTTTATGGCTAATTTCAAGTTAGTATAAAACATTTCATTATAATTAAATTGTGTGATATTTGAATATAATATGACGTAAGTAAGGGATAAGATGCAAACAATGTGTTACATGGTTAGATGTATGTACAATGGGAATAGAAGGAAATAAAGGAAGTATCACTATCCTTATTTTACGAGCAGTGGATCCAAATAAGTATGATTGTGAAAAAGGCGTTTCGTCTTTTCCACCAAGAGTTTTCAAAGTTGCAAAAACGAAAGAATACGACATTCCAGGATTTAAATTTAAAGCAATTGTTTGCAGTAAACTTCACCCTTTCTTGCCTTGGAGCGTACAGCCCTCCATTTTAGAAGAGAATTTAACCACACTTTAGTAATTACTGGCATTGGCGGCATCCTTCCAGACTTCAGCTGAGCTATAATAATTGCTCTGAAGTGTGCCTTTACCAAGCTTTTAATGATGACACAAGCATTAGAGGGTTCATCAGCAACGGTAGCTAATGGCAGGTTGCAGTGTCTCCAAGTTGAATTGGAAAATCTTAAGTAGAATGTTGAACATCAAGCAAATGTACGTTAAGTAGCATAGCTCGGTAATTCAACGCTTCTCAGAATGCCAACAAACGCATTATATAGTGTCATCTACGTCACTAACAATGCTTGCTGAGCAGTCTTTTAACCGTGAATCGTTCGCATGAACTGCAACATGGCTACCTTTTACGTAGGAGCAATATTGAAAATGGAACTAAAACGCATACTATCATAACGATGTCCAAAACTTCTTTGGAACAACGATCTTACTACATCATGGAAAAGCAGATAAAAAATATTCCAATTGGGGTTTTGGTAAATAAAATAGGCTTTTTAACGAATTTCTGTACGTTAAACAAAATCTCCAATCCATCCCTCCCTCTCGATCTCTGAAGAGTATTGTCAATAAATGCGCAATAATTCAATAGGCCACTCTCTAAATAAGACACATACTAAAAGATTTTTAGAAGTTTTTGTTTTAAACGTCGTATTTTTTTTCCCACACACAACTAAACCCAACTCGCATGGAAGTTTAGAAGGCATTTATTCTGATGTAAATTTTTAAAAAAAATTAATGAATAAGTTTTGGCATTTTAGGCATTATTTTTATTATAATTGTTTTCTGAAAAATAGTCAAAAAACAAACTTATAATTTTTTTACCTAAAATGTACAAAGAGGTTTTGTACAATTGTCTCACTTTTTTATATAGTCCCCATAACTTTTAGTGTAGGTCCTCTCCCTCTTTATTAAGACTTAAATTCGTCAAAACAAATTCTTTTGTCCGATCATGTGGTAATTTGTGTATTGCGCTTGTTGGTGCTTGTCGTCCGTGAACTAGACTTCATCCCACCTACCACCTCCTTACGGAATTTATACGTATAATAGCACGGGGCGGATTATGGTGAATAAATAGCATGCAAAAGGTATTTAAAATGTTCGCCCGCAATTTTTTTTCTTTTTATTCTATTATACGGAGCGAATTGCCGTCCAGCAGCAACACCACACGCGTATACAGAAAGTTCCTAAGGGGAGGTTATAGGCTCACGGGGGGGGTTAATAGAGCTTCAACTCACATATTCCTATGTTAAATATACAAAATTTCATTGCAATGGGGGGTTACAACCCCCATCAACACCCCCTGCGTACGCCAATGAGCAACACGCCATGAGTGAGTAAACCATGGCTTTTAAACCGGACACGGGCTTTAGTTGATTTTGAAGAAGAATGTAATATAACTCTCCAGTGATTCGCCTCTGATACTACAAAATTCAAAGATCCAACAGACATAGCTGCAATATGAGACTGGCTTGAGCGAGGAATATCAGTCAGAATTGGCAAGCACCTCAGCATTTACCAAACCTGTAAAAACGATATACATATATTTAATTATATTGTTTCTTTGGATCTCTACAGGCTTTATACCCTCAGTATCAAAAAAACAAGTATCTACAACCTTCTCTTCCCTTATGCATGCTTTCAGGGGAGTAGCAACCTTTTAAATGGTTTGCTAACATCACGCGTATTAACTGACGCCTGTGCGTTTAAAGAAAGAAAGAGAGATAGAGAGAGAAGTTTGGGGAGGAACGTACGGTTGATTCCCGTATAAAGCGAGTTCCTCTACAACGGGAATTCCTACGTATAACGCGCCATAGATATCGCGACTCCTGTTTTCATATAACGAGATTCTTCGTACAACGCCCTATCTAATAAAATGCGGGAATTCCCCGCATTTGAACATTAAATTTGTTTTAATTGGACATAACATTGTTATCTCCATGGAGATATTTCTTCTGGTCCGTACTTATGTGATTTATTGACATGGTCGCTCCTAATATCATACTGTGAGTATCAGTCAAGTGTCCGAAACGTCATTCCGATTTCAGTTCTGTTGGCTTAACTCTGGCAACACGAAATTTCTGGTGTAGTTATAGGTCTCGGGTATACATAATACAAAATGAACTTGTATATAAATTAGGTTTATTAAAAACTAAGCTCATGCTGAATGAAGTTAGAATGAAAAAATCATTAAAAGGAAATATATTTCTATTCAAGAAAAAAAGTCCTGTTATACGAGGAAAATCATAACACAATTTCCTATAATGCGAATTCGTTCTACGCGTAACGCATTCACCGCAATATACGGAAGAAAGAGACAGTCTATTATTTTGATATAGGAAGAGCATAATATATTTGAATAGTTAAAATATGTGCAACTGAATTTATATTCTTATGTATACATTGAGGTTACTTTTTTGGCTTTCTACATCTACATTAACTGAAAATAAAATTATATTGGAAATAATATCCTTTGTTCAAACCCGCAGTATGAGTTACTTCGTCCAACAAAGATAATCTTTAAAAATCACGTCCTCCACGAAAAAGGACATTGTCAAATTTATGAAGATTCTTTGCGAATTACACCTAATTGCATGTTATAAATAACGGCTCACCTATAGCTGGCATGCTACTGTCAGAATACTTGTCATTATCCATGCTTTCTGTTCTTTAAGTTGACTGATGAAAAACTCGTTTAACTTCAAAACCCTAATTGAAATCAATGTTGCTATAGTTACTAATTTAGAGAACATACTGTTTAATTATTTGGCTGAACTTATGCCACAAGATATCCAACTGTTCCAGCCTTGTAGATCGTCATTCGACTGCCTCCTTCACATATCTCACAGTCATTGTGACTGGGCTCAAAGAATATGTACGTGTCAACCATACCATGTCCCATTTAACAACACCATGTGTTTACCATGTAAGTACATTCTTCTTCTTCATCTTCTATGCTATTTGTTTTGCAGAAAGCAGGTAGTAACGGAATTTAAAATAATGTTTGGCTGGTGTTTGGAAGATCTGGAGATAAAATTATTCAGAAATTAGCCGATTATAATACACGTTTAATAAAAAAATGGACGTATTTTGCTCAATCTTTTTACATTAAATTATAGCAATATAAGTTTTAAAATATTACAAGATGCAGTATTACCCACTTGTGATGATTCCGCATTTAACGGGTTTCCGAATTTAGCAAGAACTATATGAATTTTGTTTTAACGACAATGATTAATAGCAATACACTCTAATCGTTTTTAGTGAACAAGATTCTTACGAACCCCGGATTTAACGAAAAAAAATAGCAAGAATTTTAAACAAAACGTAAAACAATCTAAAACAATCAAAATATGAAAATTAAAAACAATTTGGGATCGAGGATTCCTTTTTAACTAAGGCAAACGTGATGAAATTAACTTTCTTGTACTTAAAACCAGCGAATTCCTATAAATTCTCATCCCTTTCCCAATACATATTAAGGAATTCCTAATATATGCTTTTTTAAGGCAATGAAGGACACTGATAATTACGTATTGAAGACACCAGATATTTTAGAATGAAAATTTAGTGAACTAATTAATTAATTAATTAATTAATTAATTAATTAGCTACTACAAAATGAAATAAACAACAATAAATCATTTTTGAGAATCTCTAAATAA
>QLNU02015360.1:199823032-199842523 GCA_006491805.2 Dysdera silvatica
GCTGAACGGTTATCCTTTCTATACTGATGTCCAGGTGTGGGTACTGTTGTGCGAATTTGGCGTGAAGTGTGGGTCTGTAATTTGTCATGTCTGTTTCCAGCTTTGTAATCGTATAGTAGGTGCGCATGATGTAGGTGTTCATATCTATTGTCCATGACATGCGCTGGCGTGGTCTTTCAGCCCTAGTGGTTGCACCTATACTAGGCTGCAAAGCACTTTGGGCTGTGTTGGTTCTAGTAGCCGTACAGTTGGAGGCGCCGCTACAACCGCCGACACCTCCAAGGAGAGACTGTTGCATATTTTTCGAACTGGCCCCTCTGCTTAAAACTCGAACGCGGTTCTGATTTAAGAGCGCGACAACCGATGCTCCATTCATATTTTCATTATGGTTCATATCATCAGAGTCTGAGATAGCCTTTTTCACGTCGCTGGGGTACCAAATGGTACTCCAACGACATTCCGGGTGCTGCTGTGGCGTCAACTGACTACGTATACGGTTTTTCATGGTCCAGTGGTATTCTCATTGGTTAGTTTGGTATCATTTGGTATGTCGTTTGGTATCTTCAATGCTAGATGGCATGGTAATTACGGTATTGCTCTTGCTTTTGTGTCCATTATCCGAATCGATATATATTTCTAATAGGGTGGGGAAATATAGAAACAACTTGCTCAAATTAGACATGTGTAAAAGTTACTTGGAAAGACCTTCACGAAGCAATAGATAGATAGATAATGGTTGGATATAATGATGATATATTTAATACTAAATCGACTATTTCGCAAATACTTCATTTCTATATGAATGAATCTGATATAGGCATAAATTGCTTTTAACTCTACAGCATTGCAAATATTGCAATTATATCCGCATACTGAGAATATCATACTGAGCCATCATCTAGCGGCAACAGACTACTTCTTGCAAATAGCTAAAAGTTTAGATGACCATACAGGCTTAAGCTTTCCAATACATATACGTCAATAACAACTACAGCTCTGTGTAGCAGTGAACCAGCAACACAGCAGTAACGTTCAAAACTATCAAAAGATGAGAATAGCAATTACATCAAAAGCGTTTAAAATGCACGTTCACTATAGTGACAATTAATCTTTCAATGTTGTAGAATCAAATTTAAAAAAATACATACATCTCCCAGGAATAAAACCTGCTTTAAGGATTATGTTTTCCATATTTGCATCTCTCTTCTTCCAAATCCATCACTTTATTGACAACTCACTACTCGTTTGTTTAGTCAGGCATCTTACATGGTATACCGACATGTGAACACGTCCATACACTCTATCATTCATGATAGTACTTTCCGTTTAACCTTGTTATGGCAGAATCAAGAACGGCTTGCACTTGAAGAAGGGCGTGGAGGCAGTTAGTTTGACACCAATCGGTTATCGTCATCTGCTTTTGTGTCAAATGAAATATAAAATGCATTGATTCGATCAGCGTCAGATTTAGTCCCCTCTCATACATTCTAAATTTGTTACATGTATTAGGTTCAGGTGACTATATTAAGGCGTGTGTATATTGAAATGTGTAATTTAAGAATATATTTCATGTTAAGGGATTTACACCATTCAGTTAAATTACGTCTTAATATGGCCCGATGATTAATTTAAAATAGTATTAAACAAATTGCTGCGATAAAAACGTATCTTTAATATTATTTTTCAAAAGCAGCATGTATATGCATGTAAATTATATATTATATTGTATATATTTAACATGTAGCAATTGCTTATTATGAAAACTGGAATTTAAGCCAGCTCATTGTTTCTTTCTTTCGATAACTTATCCATAAAAGATTGGTATCCAACTAAACGTCACACGTTTTTTATAACCATACAATTACTGAAATGGATTGTGAGAGTCAGTAACGTAGAGTTTTCAGATTTATTGGGGGAGGTCCAAGAACATATTATATATATTTATATATTGTACAATATATATAAATTGCGTTATCTTATTAGGGGCCAATATAATTCTATGCGGTAGTACTTTATTTGTTGATTATATATGTTACTTAACATTTTATACCTCCTCAGTAGAAAATCTAAACGGAAACAATTACTTAAAGAAGTATCCGAACCACAATATAATTTCAAAGAACTGTTCCTTTCCTGAATTTAAACTGGGCTCTCATTCGCATGAAACAACTGTGTAAACCAAGAAACTAAGGTATGGAATAAGGAGATATAGTATGCCATATATATATATATATATATATATATATATATATATCAAAAATCATTATTGCCTTGAAATTCTACCAGTCAAACCTTAAAGATAAATTATGGACAAAAGTTTTGAATATTTTATATATTTAGAATATGCGAAAGTAAATTGCAAATTTTTGTAAGCAAATATTTTCGAATTTAACTTTTTCCTTCATTAGATATTTCTACAGCAATCGTTTAGCAAGTTGAGCTGTGTAAATATAGTTTATCGAGAAAGAAAATTTGTAGTTTAAATGCATGCAGCTGTTATAGAAGAGTTGGAATTTTACCAAAAACGTCATTGCGTTTATGATATTTTCCCCATATTTCATCCCAGCGTAGATGTTTTTGCGATTCGTATTAAGAGTACCTTACATGGACAAAGTTGCCACCATTTTTCGTTAATCATACAAATATTATTTATATATCTATACTTTGTGCACATGAATCTCTTCCTTGGCGAGTGTTCGAGTATTACGTAAGCAATATTTTGGCCATTTCACCCCCACCTCAGAAAGCAAAATTTAACATTGGCTAACATAGGAAAATAAGACCAACGGCAACCCCTCCCCACAAGGTTCTTACGTAATACTTGAAGAACGCTCCCTTGTACAAAATGCACCAAAATTCAATTTTCACTTTGGCATTATAGCCAATTGTCGTACAACTTTTTTTATATTTTTTTTTTTCAAAATTACACCAGGAAATAGTTGACATACGAATAACATAATTGATACATACTTATTGAAAAGTACTAACACAAAAAAAAATTATATGTAAATAATTGACACATACTATTTATTTAAATTTCATTTATATTAAATATTTTATTTCACAAAACGGTGCATGCCTTGAAATGGATGAGGAGTAAATATTTTCTTATAACCAATTCTGGATCCATGTAAATAAGTTTTTCAATTTTAATTTATAAATAAGTTATTATTATTTATTTATTTTTTAGTTCCTTTGTAAGTTTGTTGCTAGCTATGGTCGTTTAAAATCTACATTCTATATTGCGCTTTATGTCAGTTCTTATTTTTATCTGTGTAAAACCACTTTTTCAGATGAACTTTCCATAGAGTTATCCATCTCGTAAAGGCATCCATGACGACAACAACAAGCATTCAAATATATTATTTAAAATGAACCAAAAAAAAAAGCATTATTCTCCGATTCGTCATAAAAAAATTCAGACTGGTGGAATTTTTTGATGGCAGGTAATTCTACATGTCAAAACAGCTGTTGTGGTTTTTTAACGAAGTCACGTGGAAATGCTATTTTTCCAAGTGATTCAATAGTCACGCCGAACAATTTAATTTCAGTGAATTTACAAAAAAGGACTAATAGTAAAGTCACTGATTCTTTCGTTAAGTTGAAAATGTATTATTATATTAAAACAAATCAAATATTATTCTAATTATAAATTTTTTCAACCTTCTCACCCAGCGGCGTAGTATGGGTTGCCAGCGGCTGGGGCAAGTTAAGTATTGCGCCCGCTAAAACACGTTAGTACCACCTTTCACAGTCCAATATTGAAATTTTGCGCCTCCCACGCTACGGCACTGTTTTCACCGACATCAAATTTTATAATTCAAGTATGATACATCGCCATAAAAAAAATTCATGTTATGCTCAAACAAGTTTGTATGTATAAAGGAAGCCAAGGGAATTTATAGTCATCCCACACTTGCAATGGTCTACTTGCTTTTTTGAAATCAGAAGTATTTTGTAATGTAATTTATTTTCTTTTTATGTTATTTATGAGAAATGATTTTATAAAATTAGCAACTGTCTATTTATATGTGGGTGTATATATATATGCACAATCATACTACAATTTTGCTATATATCATCATCATCATCATATTCAACCATTATCTATCCACTGCTGGATGAAGGTCTCTCCAAATGCTTTCCACACAAGTCTATCCTGAGCAATTCGCTTCCACGTCACCCCAACCTGTTTTCTTATTTCATCCACCCATCTAGTTTGAGGACGTTTTCTAGGTCTTCGGTGGTCTCTTGGAATCCAGTTGAGAATTTCTGTTGTCCATCATTGATCAGTTCTTCTTGCAATATGCCCAGCCCATCGCCATTTCAGCCTTTTTACTTTAACAATGATGTCCTCTACTCTAGTTTGCTCTCTCACCTGTTCACTAACTATGTATTTACCAACCGATGTCTCTCCTTGTTCCTGTTGTCCAATTCTTGCATTAAAATCTCCCATGATGAGCTTGATGTGTTGTTTCCCCTTGGTATGTAGCTGTTTGATTTCTTCATAGAATTCCTCAACCTCCTCGTCGGTATGGCTTGATGTTGGTGCATATGCCTGTACTATCTGAAGTTGGTATCGCTGGGTTAGTTGAACAACGAGCCTCGCTGCTCGATCTGATGAGAACAAGCTGGATTTCGAAGTGGATTCAGTACAGTGGACCATATTCAAGTATTAAGAGAATTAATTGAAAGAACACATGAATATGAACTTCCATTGTGTGTGGCATTTATTGACTATGAGAAGGCCTTTGACTCTATTAAAACATCAGCAGTCATCAACTCTTTAAGATCAGCAGACATCGAGGAAGTGTACATTGACATGGTGAAACGTGTGTATAAAAATGCAAGTGCAAAATTTCGGTTACATAAAGATACCAAAACTATCAAAATTGGTAAAGGTGTGAGGCAGGGAGATACCATTTCTCCAAAACTTTTTACTTCAGCTTTACAGATGATTTTTCAGCAGATAAATTGGAATAACAAGGGAATAAAAATAAATGGTGAATATTTAAATCATTTGCGGTTTGCTGATGACATTGTTATTTTTTCAACGAACCCATCAGAACTCCAAGACATGGTACAGGAGCTCTCAACTAGAAGTAAAGAAGTTGGACTCAAGATGAACCTACAAAAAACTAAGATCATGTTCAATAATTTCGTAGAGGAAACAAAAATACAAGTTGACAACATTGAGCTAGAAATTGCTGATTCATATATTTACCTTGGCCAGCTGATTTCAATGGAAGGCAACATTATGAAAGAACTCAACAGACGTATTAAACTTGGCTGGAGTGCATTTGGAAGAAACAGTTTTATCCTGAAGGGGAAATTGCCTTTGTGTCTAAAAAGAAAGGTCTTCAACCAGTGTGTATTGCCAGTCCTCTCTTATGGATCAGAGACATGGAGTCTAACAGTTGGAGCAATACGAAAGTTACAGACAACGCAAAGGAGCATGGAGAGGTGCATGCTTGGAATAACTAGGAGAGATCGAAAAAGAAACACTTGGGTGAGAGAGCAAACTAGAGTAGAGGACATCATTGTTAAAGTAAAAGGGCTGAAATGGCGATGGGCTGGGCATATTGCAAGAAGAACTGATCAACGATGGACAACAGAAATTCTGAACTGGATTCCAAGAGACCACCGAAGACCTAGAAAACGTCCTCAAACTAGATGGGTGGATGAAATAAGAAAACAGGTTGGGGTGACGTGGAAGCGAATTGCTCAGGATAGACTTGTGTGGAAAGCATTTGGAGAGACCTTCATCCAGCAGTGGATAGATAATGGTTGAATATGATGATGATATATATATTCATAAAGCTTCTGTAATTTCTCCAAAATCATGAACAACTTTAAAATTCTTTGTTACAACATTCCGTGAGCTAATATATTAAATATATGTATAAATGTCTGTAAAATAGTAAATTTATCAAATCTTATTTCAGAACTTTCCTTTCTTCAAATTCCGGGACCCAATCATCTTCTCTTTTTCGAAAAACAAAATTTGAATTTAAATAATGTTTTTCAAAATGTTGTGATTTTAACTTTCAAAATAAAAACAAACACCCAACACTAATAAATTATTGCAAAAACTAAAATAGCTTTCAAGGCTATATTTTGCATTAGTGCAAAATGTTTCTACTGGGGCGGCCAAACCCTTGAGCAACCTCAGACCGTTTTACTATATTTTCTTCGATTCAAATATCAAATAAAATATCAGGAATCTTTGTTTCATTAAAATTAACAAGTATTTCTCTTTTGCATGGTAACTGTTTCAAACTACAGTAGAGTTTCGTTAATTCGAACTTATTGGGACCGAAACCTGTTCGGATTGAAAAAATTTTGGATTAACTGAAACTTTTACTACAAAATTTACTGCAAGCTATAATTGTTTTATGTTTGTATGTCTTTTGATGTGCACGCGTAAGATAACAGATGACAGGCGGGCAACGGAAAATTTCCCCTTCCTTTATGAAAAATTTCAATTAGTTGACAACACACGTTGCGCTGGTTATTTGCGTCTTGTCAGTCGGCTGCCGTTGAAAAAACGATCCAGCGGATTTAAAAAAATTTAAGATTAACCGGATTTTCGAATTTGCGTGATTCGGATTAACGAGACTCTACTATATGTATACACTCTTTTGCAAAAAAAATGAAGAAGCATTCCTAAA
The DNA here is from genome assembly GCA_006491805.2 of Dysdera silvatica. NCBI lineage: Eukaryota > Metazoa > Arthropoda > Arachnida > Araneae > Dysderidae > Dysdera > Dysdera silvatica. The sequence continues at coordinate 199,829,704 of QLNU02015360.1, forward strand.
AAATTATCCGATCATCTCAAAATTTCGCATGCAAATTCCTTTAGATCAAGTAAATGATTAAATTTTCAAAGCCAATGAGTGTTAACTTCGATCATAGCGCGCATTTCTACTGCGCAACGAGCATCGTATAAAAGAGGTAAAAATTGCGAACGGTTTATTTTTTTTCGTTATCAGCGTTGCAGTTCCCTGGAGACGCAACCAGTAATGCCGTTACGACGTTGTCGAAGACCTTATAGCCAATTTTACGATTTCGAACGTGGTCGCATAGTCGGGATGCGTGAAGCTGGCTGGTCCTACCGAGCAATAGGCTGCCACCTGCACCGTACGGACACTGCTGTGCAAAGGTGTTGGCAGCAATGGTTTCTGCGAGGAACTCATCGGCGTAATAAAAGCTCTGGAAGGCCAAGGTGCACGAATGCGAGGCAAGGTCGGTTGGTTGTGCGAGAGGTTCGAGCTGACCCAACGGCATCATTGTCCGCCATCCAGCGTGCTACAATCTCTTCCATACCACCCGTAGCACCTTCTACCATCACACTACGCTTGGCTGAGGTGGGGTTAAGCTCACAGCGGCCTTTAAAACATCTGCCTTTAAGACATCTGCCTTTAAGACATCTGCCTTTAAGGCGTTTGCCTTTAACCCCACACCATCAACAGAGTCGTCTGGAGTGGTGTCGTAGCCGATCATCGTGGCTGCCAGCAGATTGGCATCGCATAGTGTTCAGCGATGAATCCCGCTTCAGTCTTGGAGCAGATGACCATCGGATCCATGTGTGGTGGTGCCAGGGCCAGCGGTCCCAACCACCCTTTGTTTAACAGAGGCATACAGCCATTACCCCTAGTGCGATGGTGTGGGGTGCTATCTCATACGACAGCAGGACGCCCCTAGTCATCCTGCATACAACTTTAACAGCTCAACGATATGTTGATGACATCCTGCGGCCGTTTGCGTTACTCTTCATGACACGACAGTTTGGAGTCATTTTCCAACAAGATAATGCCAGGCCCCATATGGTTCGCATATCTGTGAGCTACCCCAGTGCTGTTGATACTCTTCCTTGGCAAGATACGTCACCAGACCTTTCGCCAATCGAACATGTATGGGACATGGTAGGCTGCTGGATTTGGGCACCGCAAAATGTCGCAGAGCTGGTGCAACAAGTAAGGACTGCCCGGAAGAATATGTCGCAGGATGACATTAGGAACCTTTATCACTCCTTAGCTGGACGTATAGAAACATACATCGCTACCAAGGGTTGGGGCGGGGGGTTTCACCAACTATTGATTTGAACATTTAATGTGCAATTCCTAAACATTGATGGGTCCCACGGCCTTGAATTGTTTACCATATCCTTACCCGTGTATGTGCTGGATGTACATTTAATTTCAATAAAAACAGATAATTTCCTAATGGTGCTTTTTTTTCTCAAAAGAGTGTATATAGATAAAAGTAAACACTGCATATGTCAAATTCTTAATTAAATGATATTAAATTAATAAGGGCGGTGATATTATTTTTGCACTTGGGTGGCGAACAACTCAGAAACAGTCCTGTCAAGTTTTGGAAAAAACAAAGTTACATCTTTCAGTCAGGGGCGGACTGGGCCGCCGCGCCCTCATTTGCGATAGGACTCGCGCCTCTGAATGGACAAGGACTTGCCCCCTTCAATAATCCAAGATATGAGCCCTTTGAGAGGACCCAGTCCGCCTCTGCTATCAGTGTTTTTTAATAAACACAAATTACACCGATTTCACCATTTACTCCGTTGGTTGACGTAAACGCCATCTATCGGGGAAACTATTAATATATTTGACAGTTAAAATTACATTGCGACAAGCAGGAAACTGCAATTCAAAAAATATTTCATTTATAATAATGGCTCTTTGCAACCTATATGTCTAGAAGTAGGCAAATGACATGAAAAATGACATGAAAATACATGCTTATTTTGTCATTTCAGCATCATTATTAGGATTTAATTGCATATTAGACAGCCAATGCAAGATGAAGGTTCCTAACAGTCGATGTGGATCTCATGTATGTGAATGCGAGCCAGACCACTTGCCTCTGAGGAGGGACAAGTGCCTTCCACGTGAGTTTTCCTAATAGCTGTTTATCTAAGTGACATTTCAATTGAATCTTTTCCTGTATATGTAGTTGGTAAAGCTGAATCAATTGAACACTAAATAACCTTTATGCATTTTCACCTAAATAGCTGCAATTGTCGGGGACTATTGCTTGAATAATAAACAGTGCCACCTAGGAAGCAGCTACAGTTATTGCAAATATATTATTCCCAGAATCTACGGAAAATGCAAATGTCCTTTTGGGTACCTTGTGACCGAGGAAGGGAAATGCTTACCATGTATGTATTGTTCTTTCGCATTTTCACAATCCGGTTTAACTTGATTTTTAATCGAGAATTTTGTAATAATGCAAATTATCCTAAAGCCATTTCATACTTTTTTACACTTTTTTAACTTTTGTTAACCGCACATAAAAAAGACGGAGTATAATGTCTTTTGAAAAGAATTATGAGCTGAAGAAAACATATAGTGCAAAACACTATAAATTAGGCTGAACCGTATGGGAGGGCTCAATTATTACGTAAGCATATTGGGAGAGATTGCCGTTTGTTTTATTTTCCTATGTTAGCCAATGTTAATTTTTGCATGGCCAATGGGAATTGAAATGGCCAAAATATTGCTTACGTAATACTTGAAATCTCCCTATGCAAAAAATATGCTAGTTTTATTTCAGCATTAAACGTTCTCTCAGGTCATCTAGATACATTTCAACGACCAAAATATATTATTGTGATGTATTTTGAAGTAAATTCAACATATTTTCTGAAATAGAGACCAATTTATGCTGATTTTATATTTAATTTCTTCTTCGAAAACTCTGAGATGTCGCACTGCCTTTACTCTTCATTACATGAATGTAACTTATTAGTAAGAACGAATTGTTTACAAAAACAGCAACTGCAAAACCTGAGTGTATTTCCATTCCATTTGGAGATTTTAACACTCATGTCTTATCCCATCTGTACAAAAAATGGTAGTTAGAATCGGGCGAGCAAGGTTTTAATAAACTTCACCTCATTAAACTTCGTGGTGAGGTGCAGAAATCTAGCTTTAAGAGTGATCGTCGTAAAGAGGTCACTCTGGCTAGACTCAGCATCGGGCATACACGCTTCTCCCATCAACATCTCTTAAAGGGAGAAGATGCCCCGATGTGTGCCACATGTGGTGAACCATTAAATGTTTTACACATTTTAACCACTTGTATAAATTTTAACCAGGAACGGTCATAAGATTTTAATCAAAATAATTTTACTCTTCATGACATTTTATTCCACTCTTTTAACCACAAAATCATTTTTGACTTTTTATCTGGTATTGGTTTTTTAAATCTCATCTGATATTGTTGCATCGTTTTGCTCCATTATACTTTTATTACATTTTTACCTTTGTATGTTGGATTTATTTTATTCTTAAAATTGCATGTACGGTCTCGCCTTGTCTGGCGCAGAATGATCCTTGTTGTCCTTGCGCCATAAACGTACAACCAACCAACGAAGTTTTTCATTATAAAGTTGGGTTATGCCTAAAGTGTCTAGACATCCCGTTTTAGACGGGACTGTCCAGTTTTAGGTGAATGTGTCCCCCTGTCTCCAAGATTCTACGCATAATTGTTCTGTTTTGAAAGGTAGTCCGTATAACAGGTTAAATAATCAACTAAAAGCATATGAACGCTAAGTCCAAACTTTTAAACGTTTGCAAGAAAATTCCATAAACCATCGGCATATCAATAAAATCACATATTATGTACTGTCACATGCGTTTAAAGTCAATGTTAGTTACAACTATTAATTTTGATTTAAGATCCTAAGTTTTTTATGCAATACTACGATTCTTACCAATACTTTTAAAACAAATAAGTTTGAATACCAAGTGCGCGAATTATATTAACGCATACGTTAAAGTTGACGGATTACAACGCAAAATAAACATCTGAATCTAACTTCCTATTGCGCTTTTTAATTACGATAACCCTCTTCACCTTCCTCTCCTACCTGCCCCACTTTTGGACAATATATATATATTTGGTCACGTGGTATTCAGTATATCCCTGTCTCGCATCTCCTAGAAAATGTTGCCATAAGTATCATCTCGGTGTTAGCTGAAAAGCATTTATGGCCATGAGGATATATCATAAACATTAATTTCAGTAAATAGCAAAGCCTTGATATCGTTTTAGTGAGCTGAATTCAGCCGTTGTGGCAAAACCGTTAAGGATTATAAAGACCGTTTTTATCTTATTCTAAGTTGTTGAGCTTTGGATTTTTGCTAAGAATTTGCCAACGGTTCTTTAAGGTCTATAGTCGAAGCGACAGCACAAGAATTTCAATTGAGGTAGACAACTTCAGGGAGAAGGCACAACTTGCTACGTATTAATGCTGTTTGGTACGATATGGTATCACTTTTTGAAACCAACTGCCAAATATTCAAGTTATTGGACTATAAAGAAATTCTTTTACGGGGTGACAGCCAAGATGAAGAAAGTTACCTCTTTATACAGGGTTCCTAGAAAAGTCCGAAAACGGCTAATAACTTTTGAACGAAGACATCTCTTGCAACGTAAGTTAGGTATTGATAAATAAAATAACTATGCACTATCAGATGAGATGAACAACAGCGCCCCTGGTGGCGAATTGAGGAAGTTAAAATTTTTATTTCGAAAAATAATGAAGACAAGGAAATATTTTCAATTACAAAGTTATGGAACACTTTTCAGTTAGTAAGAAAAGACATACGGCTTGCATGTAGTATGTACGCGTACTGCCACAAAGTGAGATGTTCCGGAAGTTTCAATGCGTAGCTTTCAATTAATGCTTTATAGCGCTTTAGAGGTTGAGTTGAAGTTCTTAGAAGAGAGATCATAGTTTTTTCCTTTGAAAACTTCAACCCAACCTCTAAAGCTCTAGAAAGCATTAACTGAAAGCTATGCATTGAAACATCCGGAACACCTTACTTTGTGGCAGTACGTGTACATAGTGCATGTAAGCCGTATGTTTTGCTTACTAACTGTAGGATGCTCTACAAATTTCTCATTGAAAATATTTACTTATCTTTATTATTTTTCGAAATAAAATTTTTAACTTCCTCAATTCGCCATCAGGAGCGCTGCTGTTCATCTCGTCTGATAGTACATAGTCATTTTATTAACTAATATCTAACTTTCTTTGCAATATCTGTCTTGGTTCAAAAGTTATTGGCCGCATCCGGTCTTTCCTAAAAATCCTGTATATAGAAATTATATATCAATTAACACATTCAAAATATTTTAAAACTTCAGAAATTTCTATGAAACGGGATGTTAATTATTTTATCATTCATTTAAACAATTCGTAAATTATATTGTTTGTTTAAATAAATGTATTTGTAAGGATGATCATCATCATCATCTAAAGTTATTCAATTAAATCAAGCAAGTAAATGATTGAAATGAAAGTATATTTTAGTTTACAATTTCCTCTTCAAAACCATCGATGAACACACTGCTCATTACTTCATATACGAAATATAACTTCAAAAAAAGTGATGGGTTAGAATTTATCAACACTAAATTTATTCCAAATTTCCTAAGTGAAAACGAACTTAAACAGAAAGGCAATAAAACAAATTTTAAATTTTGGCAGGGAACCTATGCTTTAAAAATATTGAAAATAGGTACTCTTAGAGGCTTTCCGTGTAACCTGTTTAGTGGAACTTCGGTGAAGAAACCCTGAGCTGCGTTTATAATCAAAACAGGATACAGTCGAACCTCATTAACGCGAATTACTTTTAACACGAACTTTTCCTGAATCCCATTCACAAATGATAACTTAATAACACGATCTCATCCTTTCCGGATAAGGCGAACTACTTTTAACAAGAACACATTTTTTCCCCCATGAGTATTAATGAGATTCGACTGTATTGATATTGCGCGCTTCGCAAAACTTGAAACTGATCTTGAAACTTGAGACTCAGTTACAAGGTTGATTCTTTTTCACATATATCCACGACTTGCGAATTACTAATTATTTCAACGTAGTTTTCCATCTCTTTATTACATTTATATAATGAATAACGCGGAAATATGAATGTGTTAGCTATTCTCTTTTCATCCAGAATTTTAACGACACATTAATCAATTAAATCCTTTAAAGCATTGACAGTGTATCAATTTTCGGTTTGTTTGCTTGAATTTTAGGTCCCAAAGCTACTTCATAAATCATCTAGAAAGAGATAGAAGGCTTAAAGTGGCCTTAAATTTAAGATACACTTGAAAATATCCAGCTATTTGAAAATCGCCTAGTGAGGACAAACGGCAAATTCATTATCGCTTACTCGCAAGAAAATTTTTGGAACTTTGAATCATACAGGTGGCAGCATAATTCGATTTCCTTTCTACTCAACGTAACAATGATGCACGTTAAAGTACAATAATACACCTCCAAAACGTACATATTGTAAAATCGAGAATGTGAAACTGCATAATTATAGACACGAAGTAGTCAATACCTTTAAAAGTCGCGTTCTGGTGTGCCTTACACAGATTTCTAAAACCAATGTAAATATAGCATATAAATATAGTTATGTCAACATGTTTATATACTTCATAATTTTCAACAGTTATTGATTATTGTCATCAGGTATATTTTTCATTCCATACACATACATTTGAAATTAAATATCTCTAACATATAGATTTAAAAATTTTGTCTCAGAACAGCATATGCATCATTACAACGGATAAATATCAAAATTCTTGTTATTTAAATATTTGAAAGTGTTTCAAGCAATCATAACATTTCATAGAGACTTAAAGCGCAAGCAAATGATTTATATCCCTCACTCTGTGAGCGGTCAAAATATACTATAGGGCGGTCAAAATATACCTTACCACCAGAAAGGCAATAAGCAGAGGAGAATGACCCTATTTGTGCTCTAAACTCATTAGATTCTAAGAAAAAGAAAGTTAATGAATTAATTCCTGAGAAACTAAATGCTAAGGGGGTTATTTTGCTTTTCAAAGGAAGAAAGTTTTATCTTATTTGAAACAGCAGTGAAAGAAGGGCGGAACTAGGCACTTAACACATTATCGCTAGCACATCGATACATCTCAAAATTTGGGATTAAACGTTAAGTGATTTGCTATTCTCCAAGACCAAACCTCTATACCGGCCATTCTCGAACCTTTTTCGTCAAAGGACCCCATTATACTCTTAAAATTTATTGAGCCCCCAAATATTCATTCTTTTTACATAGATGTGATTTTGTGGGTTATTTTTTCAAAAGTAGGGGAAAGGTATCGAAAGTTTCAGAGGCCCGTTGAGAGATTCTCAAAGCCCCCGGGGGCCCCGCGGACCACAGTTTAAGAAATGCCGCTCTGAACTTTGCTTCTGAATGCCAATCACAAGGTGGCATGTCATCATTCTGTCTCCAGGTGCAGATCTTTACTGTGATTCAAATAAATTTCTTTCGCGGGATAAACTACTACAATGCTTGAATAATCCATTTTATTTTATTTAAAAAAATCTAAATATATTAAAAGTAGCTTATGATGATGTATATTAAAGTTTCATTTGTCGTGTAAATTATTTGTGATTTGAGTAAATTTATGTACAGATCTTGGAAGCGAATGTGAGAAACATCAAGACTGTGAAGAAGCCACTCCAGGATCCTTTTGTCAACGAATAAAGAACACGGCTCGTTGTCAGTGTAGAGATGACTACGAAATTTCGTCCAATGGCATGAATTGTCTCCAAAAGCCCCAGTTTGGTAATATATTCTCTCATCACCAATCATATCGAAATCTATCATTTCTATTTATCGCGAGTTTTGTTGCCGTTCGTTAAATTCAAATTGTCATTATTACAACTATATTGATTTGTCGCAAATTTCAGTGGAAACTTATACAATAGTGTAGGTATATAAATTTGTTTATTTCTAAATTCGTGTAAGTCCTACCTCAATTTTTTACTACATAGGTAACAATGTGTTTTATTCGTTTTTGCTTAGAAACGTATTATAACGCATCTAGCAAAACTCATTTTTCTAAAAGTTCGAAAAAACGACTAACACCCAGGGAGTAACCTGCCAAAACTGTTCTCGCACATTTTCGGCTAACTGGCACCTAAATATTCTACCCGAATTGGAAAAGTTGTAGTCAAATCAGAAAGGTTGTTTTCAAGTTTACAATAAATTTTGGGCAGAAACAATCTACTCCACGCAATGGCATTTAATTATTTTTAAATTTTGACTTGATTCTTCGACGCCGGTGCAAGTGACCAGGCAAGATATACAGCCTTCAAATCAGATTCCTTCCTTCCTTTCTGACCTATTGATTGATATGTTCATCAAATGGGTCACATTGCTGACATGGAGTCCATTACGAATATCTGTTTTTATATTCATTTCACTAAATCTCCTTTCACAACTTACAGTATGTACTGCATGTGTACAATACTGCTAAGAGTTTTTAGCCGCGGATAAACAGCTTGGTGTTCCCAGTAAGGGTACATTTCAGCTGCGACATGGAGGGGGGCCTTATGTCCTTTCTCCTAACCGTACCGTTTTATGTAGTCGCGTGATCTCGCCATCACCACCTTTCCAATTTTAGTTGTTTTTTCGGCAAATTGCTCAGCAGTTTTTCTAGCCGAATTTTGGATAAGGTCGCCTTTCGGCACAAAGGATAGCGACAGGTTAATCCTTGCAACACCTCTTTGATTTTGAACTCCTATCATATGTATATTATCATAAAGTTCTTTTCTGTCTTCCAAATCTTTAACAAATTCTAGTGATTCCTGATTTATTGTATATTACTGTTTCATCCTAATAAAATATGTAATTTATTTATTTTCAGACGCGTACAACATCCAGCCCGTTTCTTTAGGAAAGTCTTGCCTAAATTCTCAAGAATGCCAGTCGCGTGACCCAAACAGTGAATGCATTGGTGGCATATGTAACTGTCCGGACCCTAGCGATTCCTGTAACGCTCATTTTACAGGTAAATAATTTGTTAAGTATATGATATAACATTGGTGAATAGATATATTGATTTAATATATTTTTAATGATTAGACGTAAAATTAAAGAGAATTTGAAAAACGTCCACGTTCAAAAAAGTGGATAAACTTTACTCTCCTGTAAATGTAGCAAATGATATCTGCACTATTAACACAGTAACGAGGTATTATTATTGCTGAATTTAGTACGGGGACTAGTCTAGTTGTGTTGTACTTATGACGTAGGGGAAAATGGGAGCGTAGCCCATAAAGCTGCTCAAGAGACTTGCTCACCGATTTATGCAATTAGCGATTGCATCACTTTTCATCAGCGATCATAAAACTACGATGCCATGACTCAGCTGTATTGCATTAGACAGTGTTGCAATAGCTCTGGGGTGGTGTGTTTGCTAATGCAATAAGACGCCATACGTGTTGCGATGTGGAGTTTGAAATACGGAGTTGACAAATGGTTACCCATATATTCAATATGGACTGCGTCGTTTATGCATGCCGATCCATATTTCTCCTAAGCAAGAGCTAATCGAAAAATTTTAGGTATTTTCGTGCTCGAGGCCTCGTAAAAATTAGCTACTTTAAAGGCTTTTTGTTGTCGTTGTGGTCCAATGTAATTTAAGACTTCTTGATTTCAGAGTAATCGTAGATTTTATAAATATCTGTTTGCAGGTTGCCGCAATGATACTTTTCAATGCCGTAGTGGGTACTGCATTTCTTGGTATTTCGTATGTGACAAACAGATGAATTGTCCAGATAATAGCGATGAAGATTCATGTATACCATACAGTAAGTATATTCCTCTAAATCTGTCGACAAAATAAACTACGCGCTACAAAAATATTTAGAAAAATAAAGTATATATAGGAACCAACAAAAATAACTTCAAAGTGGTTTCACCTACGAATAACAGTGTTATCAAAACTCCTTTCTTCGAAAGAAGAATATTTATGAAATATCACAAATTAGCTCCATAAAAAAACGTATATGTAAAAAGAGGCCTTTAAAACCTTTCTCTGCAATTCTATTACACCACGCTTAATCTTTTAATGACTTTAAAACCTTTCTCTCCGATTCTATTACATCACTCTTAATTTTTTAAGGCCTTTAAAACCTTTCTACGGAATTCTATTACAACACTTTCAACTTTTTAAGTATAGCATAACCTTCGAAAAATTTATAGATCGATAACTATTCATCTGTAAAGCCAGTATTTGAATAAATGTGATGGTTAGAAGGTTTCTATACATCTTCATAACGTTAAAATTCTCATAACACAAAAAAAGGTTCATTCCTCTTCATAACACTAAAATTCTAAGCAGAAGTTATTTTTAAATGACTTTTAACAGCAATATTTTACATCAACAAATAGTACATGAAATTTAATAAACTCCAAATAAAGTACGAGAATTTTTATTATTTTGTTTTAAAGAGAAAGGACTACGCAGCTCGTTACAAAGTTTGTCTCCCCCGTCTAAGTAGAGTTTGTTAAGTTCACCTTCAGCCTTAGATAAAACATAAATTATTTTCTTAGAATTACATGACAGTACACGATTAAGATTCAAGCTAGAGCTTGTTTTTTAGCTCATAAGAGCCGGAGTAGAAAAGAAATTGATCACGACCTCAAACTATATTCGAACCAGCAATCGCTAGATTACTGTGCCAATGTTTTTATCGTTAAGCCATTAGGTACAGCCTTGCGTGATCTCTTTCCCTTATATATGTTTAACAAAGGGGAACTTCTTAAGAAAATTAAGAAAGAGGAGTGTTAGGATTAATCCTGATGATTAATTCCTCCGCACAACATCCTTACTCTATTTAAAAAACTCATTTCCCCTTTGGTAAATAAACAGGTTGTCTCAGAACTAGGCTTTCAAACATCTAGGAGGGGTAGGGTACACCTAGACGAACAATATTTGTCATAGAACCTAGGGTCGCAAACCACTCACAGCGCTAGTTCTAAAACCGTCCAGCATGCACAAATATTTACAACCAGTGCGTGAAAAGCGCCAGATAAAACTCAGGTCAGCTGCTCAAGTGCATAGATGATTAGGACATCGCATTTTGCGCTTCTCATGCACTGGTTGTCACTATTTGTGCATGCTGGACGGTTTTAGAACTGGCGCTGTGAGTGGTTTGCGACCCTAGGTTCTATGACAAATATTGTTCGTCTAGGTATACCCTACCCCTCCTAGATGTTTGCAACCCTGGTGCTGAGACACCCTGTATATACGAGGAAAGGACTACGCATGGCGAAAAGTGGCTTAATGATCAAAGCATTGTGAAGGTAATCTAGTATTTATTGGTTTAAGCCCAGCTTGAGTGCATGGTCAACTTTTTTATTCTTCTTTTATTATGAGCTAAACAAATAAATTCTAATTTGAATACTAATCGTGGATCTCCAGACTTAATCCTGATGAGCCATTCCCCCATAACCTCCTTAACTTACTTAAGATTATCACTTCTGATAAATTTAATGTTGTCAGAACGAAGTTAATTAACCAAGTTCCTTAAAATCTACATTGTTTCTGCTTTTTCCCTTTTTATGCATTATTTTTTAGTTACTTTATGCTATAGCGACGAATTTCAAAACAGAAAGAAAACTAACAATACAAATTTCATCGGTTTGCAGAGCTAAAGGAAAACTAATGTCCAAGTCCTGATCTTTTCACGACGCCATTTTTTAAGCATTAATACGTTTCTATTAATCTTCAGAACAAAAAATATAGGATAGTAATCAAGAAATTCTGTTACTAAATGTAGTAACCATGGCACATTAGAAAAATCAGTGACATCCTCGTGTTTGTTTGTTTGTTTTCCCTAAATAGAATGACAAAACTGTTACTAAACTAAAAATTCAAAATTTTATAATCATTAGCGTACACGGAGAATTCAAAAGAAGGTGTTACTGACTTTTAAAGGGGAGATTACAGAGATAGAACTCCATATAAACACGAGTATAAATATAAAATTCCATCGCTATGGGGGAATAATGACCCCAACAACCCCCTACGTACGCTAGTGTTTATAACACAAAATTTAATAATAATAGCATTAAAATTTGAAGCAACAGGTGACTCTTATTCGGAGGTACATGTGTTGATACATACATATGCAGGGTGTATACAAAATGGCGTAAAAAAGGTTCACTTGCAAAAAGAGGAATAAAAAATGTCCAGTGCAATTTTTGCTTAAAATCAATATTTAATAAGATAATTAAGGCCAAAGATGAACGAATCACGCCCCAGATACGCCCATCGTGAGAAAAGCAAACCAAAGAAATTCTTGGAGAGGCATGGCTGAGCACAAATGATCTTATTCGTTAACTTCAAACCTGAAAATTTAGTTGCGTGTCCAAATACGTCATTGGAATTCCGAAGTATGGCAACCTAGTGAAAGTTTTTTCGTCACCAAAGAAAGCCAATGGAATACCAATCTTTTTCTAAATCTGGTAACTTTATAAAAAATGTATCCTTTGGCATAGGGAGCATTCAAGTATTACGTAAGCAACTTTGCGGGAGTGGGTGGCTTTTGTGCTTATTTTCCTATGTTAGTTAATATTAATTTTTGCTTACTAATGGGGGTGGTGTTGAAAATGGCCAAAATATTGCTTACGTGATACGTGACCTCCCCCATAGCCGCTATCATGGGGAGGGGGTAATTTTTTTATGGAAAGTGAGCAGAAGTACGGCAATAAGGAAGGGGAATAGCCATTTTGAAGCCATCTGCCCCTTTTCCCGGAATTAATC
>QLNU02015360.1:199842623-199860993 GCA_006491805.2 Dysdera silvatica
GCTCATATATAGTATGCAAAATCTTTAAAAATTCATATCTCTGAAAATAAGCCGCATTGGCACGAATGCCGAGACACGTATTTCCTTATTTTGGCTCTACTTTCATCAAAAAAAAAATAAATCATAAAAATCGGCGTGGCACTCACTGTGGGTTCCCCTGGTAAGACATTAATCATCTTGCAATTACAAACTCAGCTCTGTTTGGAGATGGCACAATTATATATCACTTCGGTGATCATTTGCCAATCTTTCTACTAGTTAAAAGTCTTTTTCGACCAGTCCTTCTCTATCTAAATTTTACTACTCTTCTGATTTTTCACCCTTTAATCAATTAATCAATCTTAAATCTGCTCTTCTTTCTATAAATTGGGGTTCTGTTTATAGTACAACATCACCGACTTCATCTTTGAAAATTTCTTAAAACTTCTTTCACCTATTTATTTCAGTTCTTTCCGACCACAGATTTGTTCCATACATAGTAGGACACAAAGTAGTTTGCAAACACTGGGTTTCAAAGTCAATTTATTCAAATAGTAAGAAAAAAAAATAAACCTTTTGCTTTTTATTTGAAACATAAAAATGATATGAATCTACTCGCATTTCGAAAATTTCGTAATTTTGTTAATAAACAAATAAGATTAACTAAGGTAAAATATTTTCACCGTTATTTGCTTACCAAAGATCAAAGAGGGATTTGGATGAAAATTAATAAACTTATGGGTAGATCAAAAACTTCAAATTTTAATATTGATTCTATATCCTTTAATGGAAGTAATCAAATCAAATAAAAAAAAATCAATCTCTTACCAATAACTATCAGATTTCTTGTGCACTTATTGATTTCTTTACAGATTATCCTCCTTCACTATCCCCTCCATCCGCTGACTCGAATGATATTCTCTCAAATTGTTTTAACTATAACACTACTTCCCACTATACTAAATTATAATGTTACTCCTTCCTTTTTTATTCATCCAACTACTCATACCGAAATCTTTTGTAAAATTAGAAACTTGGGTAAGGGCCAGGTATTGGTGGTTTTTACTAATTAGTTCTCTTTGAGGTAGCTGACATTCTTTCTTACCCTCTCTTCTACTTTGCAGTCTTATATTTGTTACTGATTTCATATTGTCTCTATTGAAAACTGCAGTGATAACACGCATTTTTAAAAAGGGAAATGCTCATGGAATTTCAAATTATCGACATGTATATATCTTAATTGCTTTTTTTTAAGATTTTAGAAAAAACTATTTTTACTGGATTAATTTCTTTTTTTCAACCTCATAATGTACTTCACTGTAATCAATTTGATTTTTTAAAAGGTAAATCCACGAAGATGGCTCTTTTGATAGTTACAGATCTAATATACTCATCTTTGAACAATTCCAAATCTTTGTTTGGTCTATTTCTTGATTTTACGAAAGCCTTCGATATGGTACACTATTACAGATTACTACATAAATTAACCCTTGCTGGTTTTAGAAGTTCTAGTCTTTCTTGCCTTACTTAGTAGTTATCTTTCTAGTCGTGAGAAAATCGTAAAACTTCAAAATATTTTTTCTTACTCTAGAACAGAGAAATGTTGTGTTCCACAGGGTTCTATTTTAGGTCCGGTGCTTTTCATATTTTGCATAGGTGATATTTTTTACTTTGACATAAATGCAAAAATTTATTGTACGCAGATACAAACTTTTTTTAAACACAAGGATATTTTTTAATAATTTTATTAAACTCATTTGGTTTTAGTCAATTGTACGTGACTTTAGATAGTGTGACAGGATTTGGAAATTTAGTGTATTATTATTATAAACTCAGTAGTTCCAGTATTATGTAACCTTCTTCGAAGAGGGCTAAAAGCCTTCGAAAAAACGTTTTAAAGCTATATTAAAACATATAGTTAAAAAAAACTGTGCCCATTGTGTTATTTTACCAAGTTTTGTGATATAAGGACATTGATTATCTCAGGAGACTCGTTTCGACTAACATTCCTATTATAACAATTTTTTTCTCCGAAAATTATCTCACACTAAATACAACAAAAACAAAAATTTTACTTTTTTCAAAGAAATTGAATATTTCCAGAGAATTCGTTTTTCATATAAAGGATGAGCAGATTCCTCTCTCATACGGAATTGACTTCCTTGGAGTTAGACTCAAATCAAATTTAATTTGGGATGGTTATGTTAATAATATTGTTTCTAAAATAAATAGAAATATTGGCGCAGTTAATAGAATTAGGAGTTTCCTTCCATTCGAAATAATAATTCAACTATATCACTCTTGTTGTGTCGAAAAATTATGGAAATTATAGTTTTAATATTTAATTAAAGGTAGGCCATAATCCATCATTACACATTCTTCACTTCATATATATTATTCACAAAATAAATCGTGAGACAAACCGTTGTAAATATGTAAAATACGTTCCTATTCTGCCTTCCCCCTTTTGGCTGTTTTCAGGAAAAAGTCCATCTGAAGTATCAACCTGATGTTTAACAATATGAAACGTGCCATATTTTAATGTTATACAGTGGCGCCAGTAAGGACAAGCCATGACAATCCTCCTTACAGTTACTGAAGTACCTGGGCCTTTCAAATAATGGGAAATACTCGTCACTTCAACCACTGGAAGACCATTACTCCACTTATTAATTGCCTGTAATCATATTCACAAAGAGCCTTCAACTTTTCCTGCATTTATATCGACTTCTCATTTTTAATAAACTTAAATTTCAAGATTTGTTTCAAGCAGCTGCCAGCCATCATACAAGGGCATTTAAATAAAGTTTTTTTTTAGAACATTACAAATCATTAATTTTTTTCCAGCCTCATCATTTATGTTCTGGACAACACGATCATATATATTTGAAAAATAGGGTCATGTTGCAAGATTTTTGTAAGTCGATTGTATTCAACATCCATAATGTTACAGGTATTGATTCATACACTTAGAAGAATTGTTGAAATTTGTAGCCAATGAAAAATGTTTTTTGTTATTTACATTATTGGGTAACTATTTAAGTTAACGTATTTTTTTAGTGGCTAATATCCACTATTATTTACTTTAATTCCTTTTATTTTTTTAATCTAGCTATTTTTGTCATTTTTATTATCTACTTTTCTACGAGTTTTAGTTAGAAACCCCCTTATATTCTTCGTCTTTCTCCTTCTTTTGGTGGGCGAAAGCAAAAAGCAGCATCTCATACTGTCCACGCCGGTCAACATGTTCTCACGCTTCGCCATGAAGTTGCCATGAGTTGTTTTCTTGGAAAAAGGATATAAGAAAATGCCGATTGCTATCCACTGATGTCTCGAGAGTCTGAGCCTAGTCTCCATATATGCAACCACCTAGCAAGAGGGTCAATGGTCTGCACAGTCGCCACTAAATCTGATTCTCGGGGCACTTACTATTACCCAGTGGTTCTTTTCAGGCCATAAAAATGACAACGAACCTGCCTCCAAGCCACTGGCGCAGTATAGCCCAGATGCTCTTGCGCCATAAAAAAGCCAAACAAACAAACAAGCCAGTTATAAATTATGGCTAAAATTCCATGAAATGACCACAAGAGTTGGCGAGGTTGGGGGTGTACTGGACCGCGAGCAGCGACATCTATTATGAGATCTATCACATTTCCGTTGCTTGGATTCTGTGGGTAAGACTCAGTGGTAAGTGGAGGAAGTCCATTTTTATTAAGCAATTTTAAAAAGTCGCCAAATGGCGCTTCGTAGCCAATTTTTGCTACCTTATGCGTAGTGGATGGAAGCAATTAAATGACTGTAGCACCTTAACGGCGCATTTTAAGAAAAAAATTGTTAGGACAAAAAAGGTTCATTTTTAAGTTCTTTATCGATTGCACATGCTTATGAATTCCCAAATGTGTATAGTGTGATAAAAAAAAAAAGCAATTTTCATGCTTTATCTCATTACAGGGCAATACAGATCACGATCAGGAAATGGAATTTTGCATTTTTTTTTGTCTCTGCTGTATTATTAGGCCAATGACTTAAAATCTGTATCAAAATTGTATTCAATTCGCATGATTGAGTACGCCGCGACGAAGATGGACGTAAAACATAAATTCTCTATACAGACAAGCTGGTTTCTTTGCGAACCGTGTGAGTTCCACCAATACTGTTTATTTAACGTCTTTTCCAACCCTGAAATTTTCCAAACGTTATTCTGAAACACCCTGTATATTCAGAGGCAGAGACAGGTCAAACCTATGCATAAACTAAGTTTGTGTTATTTCCAAAATTGCCCTCTTTGGCAGTTAGACAGTTCCTATCAAAATTGGAATCGCTGCCATTTGATTTATTCAAAAATGAAAACTTATCTGATCCTTCAGTTGAAAGATTAAGGTTAAACCCATTTAAGGCTACTACCATTGCAAATCTAAGTTCTAAGTTTAAAAGGGGGTCATTGTGAAAATCCCTCAAACGTTCAGCGAAGTTAAGCAATTCGCAATTCTAGAAGAGGAAGGTCTGCCTTCACTCAATTGCAATCCCTTCTTAAGTGAAGTAACCATATCTATGCCACAGGTATGTAGTATTCAAAAGGATGTAGAGGTTGAGCAGCTAAAAGAAAGGTTAAGCAGTCTCACTAAACGGATGCAAACCCTGGTAGAACAGATGTCGAAAATGAAAATGTCGGTGGTTAATCATACACCCCACTACATACCAGAATAGTAGTCTCATTAATTTTAAGGAATGCAAGTTAGTCGATGTAATTTAAAGATTGGTGTATAGCGACTGGATCAACGTTACATTTTTATTTGTGAACTTTTCCATTTTATGAAAGAAAGCCATTGGAATAATTGAAAATTTCTTTTATTCTACTATATACATGGATGTTGCTTTTATCTGGCAGTGCAAATGAAACCAACGTCTTGCACCAGTCTCAAAACAAAAGCAACATGAAATAAATACACTTGCATCAAACAGCACAAAATAATTTAGAAAAGGAACATTCATTCATACACAGTTCAATGTCAGGAATTCCTATGTCTTTTTACAATCTGAAAAATAAAAATAGATTTTATTGGCTATATACTATGTAATGCATGTGGCAAATCTTTATTAATCATGAATTTTTAATAATTTGAACTGCATTTTGCATGTGCATATATTTTTTGTTAAATTATTAAAAAACTTTGTGTTAGATATGTAATGTAATACATGAAGCAAATTATAAATGTTATAAACCAAGTGTTTAATGACAATGAAAAATACAATTAAAAATTGGCATTAGATTAACTAATAATATCTAATTTTTTAAAGCGTTTTCCTTTTAGCTTTTGAGAATCATTAATATTAATATAAGTTAAAAAAATTTTATTTTATATCTTTTTAGAATAAAAATTTTAGTGTACATATCTGCCTTTTTTAAACATTTGTATTCAGGTAATACAGTAAAACACCTTTTAACAGGTACCCCTCAAACACGGTTATCTTATTTTTATGGTATAATAAAAATTTCCAGGCAAGAAAAACTTCCCCTATAATAAATAACATCCCTTTTTTACGGCCATCCCTTTTTTACGGACAAATATTTCTGTTCATCGAGTGTCTGCTAATGAGGGGTTTTACTGTAATTAAACTCGTGTTCCAAATTAAAGTTACATGCAATGTTATTTCAATGGGAGAGGTACATATTTTGCTCTGTAACTCTCGATGTGCTTTATTTATAAAAAATCATTTTACAGAAAATTAAAGAGCTATAAACACTTAACATAATTACAAAGAAATTAAAAAAATTTCAGGTATACTATGAAAGAGAATCCACGATCAAAAATGGTACATAAATTAAAGGTAGAAAACAAAAATCAGTAAAAAACAGATTTAAGATAAAACGCTTGCTTACGTAAGCATTAACAATCATTTTCTGATAATTTTGCATGCTTATGTGAGAAAAACTGTCATTCTAAATCTGCTTTTTTACGAATTTTCATTTTCCATCTAGAATTTTTGTAACATTTTTGATCGTGGATTTTTCTTTATAAGATACATGAAAAAATTTGATTTTTTGTAATTATGTTAAGCGTTTATAGCTCTTTAATTTTCTGTACAATTTTTTTTATATAAATAAAACACATCGAGAGTTATAGAGCAAAATATGTACTTCTCCCATTGAAATAACGTTGAGTGTAACCTTACTTTTAGACGCCAGTATATATGGCAGCGTAAAGGTAACGTGTTTGCCTACCGTGTTTCAAAATCTAAGATTGACTCTTGATGGTACTGAAAGTTTGTCATTTTTCTACCAATTCATATTCTGAGGTTTGGTTTCCTAGCAGTGGCGCAGAAATGGGAGGGACTTAGGGGGCTCAAGCCCCCCTTAGATATCAAAATACATTATTTTCTCTACGGCCGTATCACATATTCTTCTTTAAAGCCACTTGAGGCCCTCATAGCCACTTGAGCTCCCCCATGAGTTTTGAACTGCTACGCTACTGTTTTCTAGGCAACCAGTTCGGATATGTCGAAAACTAGGTCATGGGGAAACAAGGCCTTAACTATCCTTGTAACATAAAACACAATCTATAATTTATATTTACTAATTTGAACCACCAAATTAATGTGTAATAGTGAAGATTACTGTATCTAAAATATTTTATTAGTACAGTATGTTCCAAACAAAAACTTTCAAATAACCATGATATATACCATTCTTGGATAAATTTCGTAAGTGTTTGGAGTGCTGAAGTAATACCCTACTGGTGGAGGGAATTAGGAATGAAATTGTCGTCTTGTACGTTTTTACACCTTTTAAGAGATGCTAAATATTCAATATGCACCAATGTTTTATGCCACACTGTTGATTCATTTCAGAAGGCATTTTTGCTTTAATTCCTGATATTTATGACCTATTTTCTAATAAATATTCCTAGTAATAGTCTGTAATAATCCTAGTAATAGTCTAGTAATCATCTGTGATATGTATAGGGTAGCTACAATCCAAGTTTGCATTTTGAACAGTGTTTGAACAGCAACTGGGGAATGATCTAGCATGGAAAGGCTTCATATTTAACACACGTCCGTCCGTGGCTATATGATTTTATTTGACGTAAAAAACAAACAAACCCGTTGATTTCGAAAGTTGCTGATAGGGTGATACATAGCGCTAATACCGTAGTGGGAAATTAAAAAAGCTATAAAACTTGCGATACATACAGCGTATTGTGTGATTATACAAGTACATGTTCGGTATGTTATCTTCCATGATTGGGAACTTGCTGAAATAGCAAGTTGAAACCGAAAACGTAGTTTTACTTGAAATGTGGACTTGGTTTATAATTTTGGTTTTGAAGTCACTAGGTTGGCTGTGTCCATGATCAACAACGTAGAGTTTTCAAAACTATTGAAGGCCTCAAGTACTTAAGCTATACATTTATAAATTACAATATACGTAAAATTGCAATTTTAAATTATTGGTGGACTCGGTCTCCACAGACTCATATAACTCTGTGCAAGACCGTAGCCAGGATTTAATTTCAAGGGGGGGTTCAAAAATTTTTACAGCATGTATCGATACAATTACAGCATGCAAGGCCGTAGCCAAGTCCCATTAAAAATTTAGTTTTGAGAGGGGGACCGGTCCCTAAGATCCCCCATCTGGATACGGGAATGATTCTGCACCTATGACCATGATACAAAACCTCCTTGAGATATATCTTCAGTTTTGAATTTTGCATTACGATATGGAATAGCTCTATGCATCGCTCAAGCGGTAACTTTTAGAACTGACACTTTTATTTGAGTCAAATAAATTTCCATCGCCCTCATATTTAATATAGAGTTTTTCCGCTCAATTTTTCCCTAGTTACCACCTTTCAAATGTAAACTCTGATTATCGACATCTTGAACATTGCAAGCTAATTGTAAAATCAGGCTTTTTAAATAAAAGGACTGATTCTTACAAATAGTTAACAATTTATACATCACACTTAATATACTAATATGTAAATTAAATTATTTGATCATGTAAGTTAACTTTCAATTCTATATACTTACAGCAAACTTCACAGTGCGTCTCATCACTATTATCACCACATCCATCCAACCCACTGCATAATATTGCTGATGATCTGCACCGTCCATTTCCACATTGGAAACTAGCTCTTGGGCAGGTTTTGCCTATATAGAAGTTATTTGTATTATAAAAATATGAAAAGTATTTTTCATAAAATTTAGTTTAATGTATCATTTCTATCTTCTGGAGGATCTGTTTTATAGACTCTTGATTTTTGCGTTACTGACATCGATGAGCCGTCTTATTTGTTTTCGCGAAAGGTCGTGACTTTTCAAAAATAAGACATTTGTTTCTGCGTATTTCAGTCTCCATAGATTTTCTTAGGATAGGGCCTAAACTGTTATGAGGAAAGCAAGTTTTAACAAATTTGGTATTGGAGAGATTTTAAGCAACTCGTTAACTTTTCAATAGAAAACCACACAACCTTGGGTTTAGTGTTGAAAATGACGCATGTAGTTGAAGGTATTTGGATTTTAAGAAGAAAAAATCCACATCTCTTCACAAATCGATCAATTTTAAGTTTAAATACATCAAAGGGTATTTTAAATCTTGGTTGGCTGATGAGATTATAGTATCTTTCAACTGAGAAATCTGTTAGTATATTAGGTTTTTGTAGGAGCGAGTTCAAGGAAAAGGAATAAAATATGCTAAGAGGACTGGGAAAAGTTCTAGAAAGAAAGGGATTAGTGACGTTACTAGACTTTTTTCAGTGATGGCACTTGTCGAATCAGATTTATCGTTCCTCTGCCAATATAGGAACCAGCTTGGAATATTTGTAATTCTTGGCTTCTTTTTCACTCCTTTGTAATTTAATGCGTTCACTTTTAATATCCATTTATTGCAGTGTACGGGCGTTAAGGTGATGTAGTGGAAAAGCGTTACCTTAGCGCGGCGTTAACCCGGGTGTTAAAAAAGGAATGATGCTGTGTCAAAAAAAAGCACGATTATCTACGAACTGCTTGCTGTATAGTTCGGGGCTATTTCTATGGTTCGGTTTTCTCGGAAAACTGTAGGTTCAGCATGACCTTTGCTGTCCTTGTGTCGTCAAAGTATCAACGGATATTACAATGTATTGAAAAGAAAATTTGCTTTTATAGAAAAGTTAGTTATTCTGTGTGATTAAATAGTAATTTTTACTCATTTTCCTTGTACGCTATTATGCTCGGCAGATTTTCAAAAAGTGGAAAAAATTTCAACATACTATTTCCTAAAAATTCTAAAATTTTGTAGTAAGATCTAAGAAATCATAGTACACTATTTGATAAATTTTTCTACTTTATTGCTAATTCAGTTAAGTACATAAAGTGTTAACATGAAGAGGAAAAATATTGCGTGTTAATTATCATAAAGAAATGGGAGTTGCGCGATGTTAGTGTTTTCTTGCTTTGCATTATATTTCTGACATCTAACCGATCGTACTAAAAGTTACAGTTGCAACACAAAAGTTTCAATATTAGAGGAATCATTTCTGTGTTAAAAATTGATTTGAAAATCAAGAGAGAATTGCTTCTTTATTAATGCATGGATTTATTTACCTTGCTCGCAAACGCTTTCTATTTCGTCACTACCATCTGCACAGTCTTGAACGGCATTGCAAAATGTATACTGTGGTAAGCACTGACCATTCCTACAGCGGAAGGCACTTCTATCGCAAGGAATACCTGTTGATGATAAATAATTTAGTCGCAAGCTTTTTACTTTTACGTTAAAGTGCATCAAGACTTGAGAATTTTTTGTGCATTTATTGGGTCTATATTATAGTTTTAATGATATGTAAAATAAATTCTCTACCTTAAATACGCATACCAATATAAAAAGAGTATAGTATATACTAGTGGCAGCCAACCCGCGGCACGCGTTCCACAGTGTCACGCGGAAACCTAATAGTTTTTCGAACACACATTTATTATGTGGTGCCGTTATACAGACCGTATAATGGCATGAAAATGCCCGAATTACGAGAGATATGGAAACTTAATATCTGTTTTAGATGCTTCCTTTGCATCAAGGTTTCGTGACTTCAAAGAAGGTAACGAAAATATTGAGTTTTTAATACTCCCTCCACTTATCGATTGATGTTAGAGACATAACCCAGTCTCCTTATGGTTTACAGAAAGACATCATTGACCCTTCAGCACAATACTGCACTTACAAGTAAATGTAATGAGATTATTTCCATTTCAGACGGTCCGAATTACGATGAATTCTGGAAATTTCTCCCAGGTCATGATTTTTCGATTTTGCACAGAAAACGATTTGGCCCTGAGGTACTATTGCAGGTTAAGAGGACATCCTGCGTGTGTGAACAATTGTTTTTATTTAATATAAACTGAAACACGCTAAAATAGAGAAGCAGGGCGTTTAACAGCTGGCAGTTTAATGGGCATTAACGATGAAAGTTGCTTTTCATCACTATACAGGAACTTCAGTTCGATTCCTAGATTTCGAACGCCATCTATTTTTTTTAAACTAATTTGGCCCTGCCAAATAAACCAATTTCCTCAAAAAGAAGGCAGCAAAATGTGTGTTAACCGAGAAATGCTAAAATAAGGGGACGAGACTTTCAATAGCTGATAATTGAAGGCCACCAAAAATGAACGCTGGTTTTCGTCATCATATAGCAAAGGCTTTTAAACTCTTTTGATCCACGACTCCCTTCACCTCTCATAAATTGTCGATAGCTTGCAAATATACAAAAACGTTCAAAATACATATTATAAATATTTTCATATAACATGTCATATAAACTGCCAGTCAACGTCCGACGTCCTTGATCGAAGCCCGTGATGCAGAGTTTGAAAACACCTGCAATGCAGGGATAGCATAATTGCCAAATTGACCCACTATTGGCCAGTACACAAAGCTATCGGGGTATGTTTTTGTTTTTATGCGGCTGAAATTAAAATAATCAAACAAGAAGACAGCATCCAATCAAGGAGTGCATATATATATCGAATACCATTAAATTTCTGCTAAAACAATGTGATGCACCGAATTTGTAAATCATCACGATAACATTTTTTTTTCCATGTCATTCGACTCTTGACTGAATATTAAAACATTATTTTACACTTAACTGATAACTTTTATTTAAATTTGACTTTACCCTTATAACAACGAGCCTCATCGCTGCCATCCGGGCACTCCCACTGACCATTGCATACTAGCGACCTAGAGAGACATGTCCCATCATCACATTGAAAGGCTTGCCTTGGACAATCTGGGAAAGAAAATACATAGAAATTAATGAAACTCCTGTCCAAAATTCAGGTTACACTCAATGTTATTTCAATAGGAGAGGTATATACTCGTATTTTGCTTTATAACTGTCGATGTGCTTTATTTGTAAAAGATCATTTTACAGGAAATTAAAAAGCCATAAACACTTAACAGAATTACAACAAACTAAAATGTTCAGGTAACCTATGAAGGAAAATCCACGATCAAAAATGATACAAAAATTCGTAGAAAACATTTAGAATAACAAATTTTATTACATACACATGCAAAATTATTAGAAAATGATTATTTATATATACAGGGTGTTCCGAAAACACCGAATCAAAAGTATATAGCGGTGATCCTTGTGCAAAATGGACCATAATGGTTCTTTACATGGGGGGTCGGAAATAAATAACCACGGAGTTATGATTATAAGCAAATAACAAAGCGTGATTGGACAAAAAAGGAAAGTTGCGTCTATAATGCACGTGTTTGTCCAATAGACTGTACCTGGGCTGTATTATAAAAAACCTGTTTCTTATTTCCAGTGCATCTCTGGAATGTGGGAGTTAACAATTTCGAGCCAATGAAAATTATATTTGAAAGTTTGGCTCGCCCCTTGAATTTAGTTTCCTAAATTTCGCCGTCGCCAATTTTTGGCGAGAATGTCGAATTTTTGGCAAACTATTTAAGAATCGAACCATTGATTTTTTAGCCATTTTATTCGCTCCCCACCCCCGATAAATAAAAACATTGAAAGTAAACTAACATAGCAAAATAAGCACAACAGCAACCCCCTCCGCCGAAGATGCTTACATAATATTTGAACGCCCCCTATTAAATTTTTTCCATAGTAAATGGAAATACAAGTCCTGCGACCCGGCCACAATAACGGCACCCAAAAGCATAATTAAGTATCGATCAAGACATAAGCGTACGGGAGAGGGATTCATGTGGGCCATAATCTCCCGCAATTGGGAGAATATTAACACTAGGTGCAGGGGCGGACTGGGTTCTCTCAAAGGGCGCATAGCTTGTACCTTGTATAACCCGGGCCAGCTAGCTTACCGTTAGGTGTGAAGCAATTTGATGGCTGGTAGGGAGAACCTGATCCCTAGAAAAGGAGACCCAACGAGCAACAAACAGACCTCCAGGCAGCACTTATATATATATATATATATATATATATATATATATATAATACACAGAATTACGTGAATACTGGCAGGAGTTAATTAGACAGTTCGTCGCAGATCTGGATGGCAACATAAATGCATTGATTCAGAAGAAAAAGAGAGCGGGGGTTATTGATGACATTGTTAAGCCACAGGGGCTTGTTGGTTTCGGATGGTCGAGTCAGATGAAAGACTTTGGTGTGTGGGCAATCAAAAATGTAATGCTCAGAGTCTCCAATAGAGGTACATGAACAGTTTGGTGAATTGAATAGGTGAAATCTATGGAGGTATGATGGAAAAGATCCGTGATCTCTCAGGAAGTAGAGGAGGAATTGCTTGGTGATCTGGAGGTTGCTATCGACTTTCTTCAAATATTGGTAGGCCTTACGTTCAACGATGGAGGAGTTTCATTGGTTTTGCCAGAGCCTAATGTTGTGTTTTTTCACGAAAGTATTCAATGAGGACAGAGGAGCCGGAAAAGTAAGGTGAACACCGGTTGAAGCAGCAAGTTTGGCAAAGTGGTCGGCGGCTTCATTACCCGGAATACCCGAGTGAGCTTTGATCCAGTTTAGGCTATAACTATTATTGTTAAGGTGAGCGTCCTTTTTGATGGTGTTGACGAAGAATGGTTTATTTTTTGTGCAACCGAAGGTGGCAATACTCGATGAGCTGTCTGTGAAAATGTTGCCGGTAGTGTTGTTATCTCTGAGCCATTTAATGGCGAGGTTTATTGCCAAGAGCTCGGCCTGAAAAACGGAATTATGGGGATCCAGTCGGTAGCGAAACTGGTCAGTGAGGACGTTATCCCTAAAGACAAAGAAGGACAGTCCAGTGTTGTTTTCGATGCCTGAGCCGTCAGTAAAGATATCGTAGAGAAAAGAAGGGTCTTGTGAGGATACCTGGAGGTGCTTATGTGGGAGTTCATAGCTTGGATTATCGGAGGGCGCGAGTCCTATAGCCCATGAGGGCGCAAGTCCTATCGCCCATGAAGGCGCACTGGTCCGGGGGCTGGTTGGCTAGCGGCCCAATCTGCCCCTGAATAGATCTACCGAAAGCTATGATATAGAGGTAAACCTTCTCATTCGAACCAACCCCTTTTAGGAATTTTCTGCGTACGTTACTGGATCAAGGGTAATTTTTCGATACTAACTTTTATTATCAAGCTATTTATTATTTACCTGCAGGACAGACTTTTGAATTCTTGAATGGTAAAACATGAACGAAAAGAAAAGAATCTTCGGAGCATAAAAGTTTATGATTGGCAGGTGGAGGGCATTGACGGATCCAGTACGAATCCCAGAGGTGGGGGGCGATTTGTATGAAAGTGCACAAAGTAATTTTAAACTTCAGGCGGGGGTATCCCAGTAGCGCAGTTGGTAAGGCGTCCGTATACGGATCTTGTTAACGCATGCTGGGCGGAGGGTTTGTTCCTTTTAGTACTGGGCGCCCTTGGCCGCACGGGCCCCTGTGCAATTCACCCTTCCCCCTATTGCCTGCCCTGCCCTTCGTAGCAAAAATTGAAACGCTCCTTATGTAAACTTCTTTAATCGGTGTTGCGAGTCTCGAGATATTTATTTTTCAAACTAAACTTCTTGTTTAGAACCAAGAGGGCTCCCACGGATCTTGAGGCCTCCTATGTTCGTAGTGCACCACTGAGGAAAGTTGCCAGCCCTACGTAGGAGCCTTAAAATCTTTATTTATGAAATTGCGCTAATTATAAAATCAAGTCGCCAATCTCAGCAACCACAAAAAATGCCAACACGCCCGGAAAGCTGTTTGACGAGGCAATGTAGCAACCCCGCGCTGGAGTTGAAATTTTCGTGGGAAGCAACTTCTTGGTTTGTAAGTGCAATTGGTCATTATAGATCCCGCCTCTGCGAAATAAAAGTATGCAAAATTCCGTTGATATTCATTTCCGACCCCCCATGTAAAGGGCCATTATGGCCTATTTTGCACACAAGGATCACGGTTAGATACTTTTGACTCGATGTTTTTGGAACACCCTGTATATATATATATATTTGCTATTTTGTATGCACCCTGTATATATATATATATATGGCCTGCAAAAGGGTTGCTGGTATCTAACTGGAAGGAGACCCACACGCTGAACGTATGTGACGATGTGTGGAACCGGCCAGGCCAGTAACCTAGTGTCCTACCCCGCCTTCAAGTGGTGCAGGCTGAGCTTTCTATTTATGTGGCAAATTAATATTTGCTACACGGATAGAAAGGCGGAAGGGGAGGGCTAATTCACCAACCCGTTTAGCCAGCGTGGTGAAATTATGGCTAATTCCTCCATTATGTTGACACACCAGAAACCATGGCCCCTAGTCTCCAGGTGCTGGAGTGCTCCTGATCAAGGCAGCGGTCAGTGTGGCATGAAAGCAGGGGGTGCTAAGAATCACTGGAATGGCCCAGGCTGCCGTTTGTTATTGACCTTGGCTACGTTTAATGGACGATCCCTTGCTTCTGAAGCAAAACTTCAGGAATTGGAAGAGGAACTAGACAAGATCAAATGGGACATTGTAGGACTCAGTGAAGTTAGAAGAAAAGGTGAAGAGTTGGTGGAACTGAAAAGCGGACATTTGTTTTACTATAGAGGAACGGAAACTGGAAGAACAAGTGGTGTTGGCTTCTTAATCAACAAAAGAATTAAAGACTACCTTCTGGAAGTCGAAAGCACATCAGATCGAGCAGCGAGGCTCGTTGTTCAACTAACCCAGCGATACCAACTTCAGATAGTACAGGTATATGCACCAACATCAAGCCATACCGACGAAGAGGTTGAAGAATTTTATGAAGAAATCAAACAGTTACACACCAAAGGGAAACAACATATCAAGCTCATCATGGGGGATTTCAATGCAAGAATTGGACAACAGGAACAAGGAGAGACATCGGTTGGTAAATACGGATACGGGGAAAGGAATGAACGTGGCGATCAACTCATCGAATTTGCAGAAGCTGAAAATCTTAGCATCATGAATTCATTTTTTAAGAAGAAACCGCAAAGAAAATGGACATGGAAACACCCCAATGGAGGAACCAGCGAAATTGACTATATCCTGGCAAACAAGAAATCAATTATTGAAGATTGCAGCGTACTGAACAGATTTAATACTGGAAGTGATCATCGAATGGTGAGATGTAAAATGCACTTAAATACTAAACTAGAAAGGCAGAAGCTCATTAGGAAACAAGTATGTAAGAGGGTGGATTTAAAGAAATTAAAAGAAAATACCGAGGCATTCAAGTTGGAATTAAAAAATCGCTTTTCTGCACTGGAAGGACTTATTGAAGAAGTTGACATCTCAGAAGCAAATGAAAACATTGTTAAGACAATAATTGAAACTGCTGGGGAAATTGGTGGTGTAACCTGTAAAAAGCACAATAGCAAATTATCTGAGAAGACGAAACAGCTCATGAAAAGGCGAAGAGATATGAAGGTGGACAATCAAAATACCAGTTCCAGGATTGAGTACATAGAACTTTGTAAAACTCTGCGCAAAAGCATGAAAGAAGACATAAGAAAATTCAACTGTGAGCTAGTAAGGAAAGCCATTGAAAATAACAAGAGCCTTAGGGTTGTTAAAGGAAGTTTATCTGTTGGGAAGAAACACATCATTGCATTAAAAGGAGAGGATGGCACCGTAACAAGAAATAGGGAAGAAATACTTAGAAGAGTTGAAGAATTCTACAAAAATCTATACGAAAGTAACAGTGGATTAAACGAAGACATTGAAATAGTCGAAGGAACAGCTCCTAAAATCTTAAAAGAAGAAGTTTCATTTGCAATAAAAAGTATGAAGAAAGGAAGAGCCCCTGGTGATGATGGTATTACATTAGATATCCTAAAAGAAGCTGGAGAATATGTAGAAGACATACTTGCAAAATTCTTTACCAAATGTCTTAACAGCGGTAACATACCAAACCAATGGGATTCTGCAACAGTAATTCTTTTGCATAAAAAAGGTGATAAAGAGGATTTGAAAAATTACCGACCAATTAGCTTGTTACCTGCTATTTATAAAATCTTCACAAAAGTGCTAACACATCGCCTGCAGAAAAAATTAGATGCAGCTCAACCAAGAGAACAAGCTGGATTTCGAAGTGGATTCAGTACAGTGGACCATATTCAAGTATTAAGAGAATTAATTGAAAGAACACATGAATATGAACTTCCATTGTGTGTTGCATTTATTGACTATGAGAAGGCCTTTGACTCTATTAAAACATCAGCAGTCATCAACTCTTTAAGATCAACAGACATTGAGGATGTGTACATTGACATGGTGAAACGTGTGTATAAAAATGCAAGTGCAAAATTTCGGTTACATAAAGATACCAAAACTATCAAACTTGGCAAAGGGGTGAGGCAGGGAGATACCATTTCTCCAAAACTTTTTACTTCAGCTTTACAGATGATTTTTCAGCTGATAAATTGGAATAACAAGGGAATAAAAATAAATGGTGAATATTTAAATCATCTGCGGTTTGCTGATGACATTGTTATTTTTTCAACGGACCCATTGGAACTCCAAGACATGGTACAAGAGCTCTCAACTAGAAGTGAAGAAGTTGGACTCAAGATGAACCTACAAAAAACTAAGATCATGTTCAATAATTTTGTAGAGGAAACAAAAATACAAGTTGACAACACTGAGCTAGAAATTGCTGATTCATATATTTACCTTGGCCAGCTGATTTCAATGGATGGCAACATTATGAAAGAACTCAACAGACGTATTAAACTTGGCTGGAGTGCATTTGGAAGAAACAGTTTTATCCTGAAGGGGAAATTGCCTTTGTGTCTAAAAAGAAAGGTCTTCAACCAGTGTGTATTGCCAGTCCTCTCTTATGGATCAGAGACATGGAGTCTAACAGTTGGAGCAATACGAAAGTTACAGACAACGCAAAGGAGCATGGAGAGGTGCATGCTTGGAATAACTAGGAGAGATCGAAAAAGAAACACTTGGGTGAGAGAGCAAACTAGAGTAGAGGACATCATTGTTAAAGTAAAAGGGCTGAAATGGCGATGGGCTGGGCATATTGCAAGAAGAACTGATCAACGATGGACAACAGAAATTCTGAACTGGATTCCAAGAGACCACCGAAGACCTAGAAAACGTCCTCAAACTAGATGGGTGGATGAAATAAGAAAAGAGGTTGGGGTGACGTGGAAACGAATGGCCCAGGATAGACTTGTGTGGAAAGCATTTGGAGAGACCTTCATCCAGCAGTGGATAGATAATGGTTGAATATGATGATGATGATGATATATATATATATATATATATATATATATATAATAATGTATATATCGTTGTTTGTAAGGTAACATTGTAACGCAGCTAGAGAAAACATGCACTTTTAGGGACGTCATCATTTTTCTTTTTTCATTTTCGTTTACAATGTTAAGAATCATGAATATGCGCATTGTGTGAATATGATGAGTTTTTTAATCTAAAAATATACATCTCCTTCTTCTCTGAAGGAAGTTACCAATACAAAAATTAATTATCTTTATTACATCATACACGTCGGGACAGGAGCATTACGGGACCGAACGGCAAAAGACATTATCTAGGTGCGAAACATAGATTATTACGTGAAATAAATTAATACTTTAAGTAAGTGATATTCTTTAGATGAAACTTATATGATTATATGCGTAATTTACATGAAACTTGAATGATTATATGCATGATTTACATGAAACTTACATAATTATATGCATAATTTACATGGAGCTTACATGATTATATGCATAATTTGCGTAAAAATTACATGATGACATGCGCAATTTACATTAAACTTGCATAACAATATGCATAATTTACACGAAATTTACACGAAACTTACGTGATATGCATAATTAACATATCATCATGAGTATATTCATAATTTATTTACATGATTATATGCATAATTTATTTATATG
>QLNU02015360.1:199867327-199880925 GCA_006491805.2 Dysdera silvatica
GTGTGTGTGTGTGTACTTATTCGTACCGAAGACCTTTTATTAGAGGATATGTTTATGTTCAAGGTTATATTTATATTCCAACGAAGTTATAAAATAACTTAAGTTAAAATAACTAAAGTTATAGAAGCATGTTATAAAATATACACATAATAGAAGTTAAATAGCTAATTATTTATTCACTGTGTATGATCAATGTGTATAAATAATTAAATATTTAACTGCGATTATGTGTAGGTTATAGTTTCTATACGTAGCGTACCGTATGTTGCATTCCTATATTTTTTATTTTTTTAAACTCGGCTGCAAAGCGTAGAAGATAGGGATTTTCTATTGTGTGAAAGGAACAACGCTTTATAGCTAAACCACCATTTTTTTTACACATGGGCACTGTCATATATAAAATGTTTATAAAGGGATTATGTTACGGGGATGGGATTGCGGGGTTTGGACTCCATATATGTATGCCAGTGGGGTTCATGGTGAGATTTAAGGTAAGTTGCGGAAGCCAATTAACCAGCCTAGCTTGCCATGGCATACTGGGCAACAACGAACTGAATCGTTACATCCCCAATGAAGTAATTAGATGGCGGTGGGTTTTGGGCAGAAATGGCGTGGAAATTTAGTAAAGATCTATTAAAAATGGATGAAGCTAGGAAGGTGAAACTTTAAACTTCCCCTGTTGAAAAAACAATTTTTAAATTTTGCCAATTCACCCAAATACAAAATTACTGTAAATTTCTTCATATTTACTGAATGCGGTAAAAACCGGCTTCTTGGCGAGTATATACCTTAAATTAATGTGTTTTTGTAAATTAGCTTCACGTCTTTTTCTCTTAAATCTCGCCACGGGCCACCACTGATATATATACTTATATGCAGGACTAAGACAAATACTTTCGCCATTGGCGACAGTTTTTTGAATATGGTTAACATATATTACATTTTTTTGCGTAGTTTTTTGCAGTTGGCAAGTGGGAAATGTCTTCCTTAACAAATTCCTAGACTTTCTTTCTAAGTATTATTCCTGTTCAGTGAGTATGATTCGTTGCGATTTGTGTCAAGCCCTACATATGTACAAAATGGTACCATAATAGGAGGCTACAACCCCCACTGCGTACGCTCATTCGCACCGGAGTAACCGTTTTTTATCGAGAGGCAATATAGTATTCTTTGGTAAGAAGAGTAATCAATGATTGAAAATTCACAGCAGGGTGTGGCTACGAATCCTTTCCTATCTTTGCCGATCCCAAGTGGTTTGTTTGAGGGCGCGGCACCGTTTTCCCATCTTACAAAATGGCAACTGTTTCAGTTTTCGGTCCTTAATTTCGGAGTTTTAAATTTTGATGCGCCTACAATAGGTCTTTGTACTACTTCGTAGCATTCTATTTTTTGACGTGTTTTTTTGCGTTGACGCGGTAATTTATTCCGAAATTAGATACGGCCATGATGTAAACTTCTTAGCCCTTATTTTTTTTGTTGTTATATCCGCTAGACTTTTTTGTTTTTCGTTTCTTTGCTCTAACAATCCTCCAGATTTTGAGTATCAATTACTCTCCTTGAAACTGAAGAGTCCTTAAAGTTGAAAAAGAAGTGGTTCTAAAAATGGCTGTACATACAGGAAAAAAAAACAAAATGGCTGACGGAAACTTGGATGCAGATTGCGTCGTTTTGAAAAGTGTTGAAACGGTTTGAAAATGAAGTAGTATGCAGTGGCAAGTGTCATTGAACTCCTTTTCCATGTCGTCAATAACTTGTTAAGCCCCTTGTTATATTTCTTAACAAAAATCACCTTTACTTCCGTAGGTGAGCATTATATACCGATGTTATATCACTACTATACTCTCCCGTATTTCAGTTAATTTTTATAGATTCTCCCGACTTCCGTATTGACGTCCTATTTCTTCCTTATATTTCCTTTACTTCCATAGGTGAGCATTATATATCGATGTCACGTCACACAATTAGGGTGAGGAACTTTCCCGTATTTCAGTTAATTTTTATAGATTCTCCCGGCTTCCGTATTGACGTCCTATTTCTTCCTTATATTTCCTTTACTTCCATAGGTGAGCATCATATACCGATGTCACATCACACAATTAGGGTGAGGAACTCTCCCGTATTTCAGTTAATTTTTATAGATTCTCCCGGCTTCCGTATTGACGTCCTATTTCTTCCTTATATTTCCTTTACTTCCATAGGTGAGCATTATATACCGATGTCATATCACACAATTAGGGTGAGGAATTCTCCCGTATTTCAGTTAATTTTTATAGATTCTCCCGGCTTCCGTATTGACGTCCTATTTCTTCCTTATATTTCCTTTACTTCCATAGGTGAGCATTATATACCGATGTCACATCACACAATTAGGGTGAGGAACTCTTCCGTAGTTCAGTTAATTTTTACAGATTCTCCCGGCTTCCGTATTGACGTCCTATTTTTTCCTTATATTTCATTAACCATCAAAATCGCCAAATTTCAATTATATATTATTAAAAATTTGTATGACACCTTTATTTAAATTTAAGTTGTATATTATTAGGGGCACACATCTATAAAGTTCTGTAACATCAGTGAGCAAACATGTATAGGGTAGACTGTGAAACGTGTAAATTCAAAACTACTATTAGGACGTAGCACTACGCAGAATATATGAAGCGAGTCCAATATTTTAGGCGCAGTATAAGTTATTTAACAAGAATTAATATGTGTTTCGGGCGGACCTTGATCTTCCTTTGTCAGGAATACGTATGCGTTGCACGTATTTCTTACGAGGGGCGGCCAAGATTGTCCGAAACGCACGTCCATGCTTGTTAAATAAACTATAAAATGTTGAACTTATTTTCTTCATTTACATGTAAATTTGTATTCTGTACTATCAACTGTATATTGTCAATACTTTTGCTTCAACAATTTATATTTTTTATTTTATATAAATCGAACACTACGCAGATTAAATCAAACAACAATGTCAATCAATCAACGTTTATTGGCGTAGTGATACCAACGCCGATGGTATGGCGTGATTAGATGGTGAAACGTTCGAAAGAAAATAAATATTTCTGCCTTCGGTGGGACCTGAACCCACGACCTTCCACTTGCCGGGCGGAGGCTCTACCCACTGAGCTACGAAGGACAATATATAATCTCTTTACGAACGTATATATATTGTTGCCAGTTATTTCGCAGAATGGTGTAGTACATAGACTACTATTTAAACCAAATTGCAAAGAGACTGGTATTAAATTGATCGAAATGCACGTTGCAGCATATGTGTGTATTTATATAAATCAAACACTATGCGAAACTTCCAACAGTATATATACGTTCGTAAAGAGATTAGATATTGTCGTTCGTAGCTCAGATGGTAGAGCCTCCACCAGGCAAGTGGAAGGTTGTGGGTTCAGGTCCCACCGAACGCAGAAATATTTATTTTCTTTCGAACATTTCACCATCTAATCACGCCATAACATCTGCGCTGGTATCACTACGCCAATAAACGTTGATTTATATTGTTGTTTGATATAATTTTAGAGTCAAAGAATAATTTTAAACAAAATTAATGCAATTTTTGATATTGCAATCTTTTCAATTCTTCGGTTCTAGAAGAATCGATTTTCAGAAAAAATGAAGCCTAGAATATTTTCTGGGGGGGGCAAAGCCCCCTGACTATGGCCCTGTTGTGTAGAAGAATTATAATCCAAGAACAGATGAGCTGTTCGAAAGAGCAGTTCACGTTGATGAATCAATTTGCCCATCTCTAACATTTGTGGCCATTTTAGCAATCGAAAATTTTCTTTTTCCCTGATTTCCCGGTTCTGTTACCACTCTGTGTGTAGTGCTCTATGTAGCACAAACTAATAAGTGGAATGTCATCAAATTTTGTACACAAACTATTCAAGGGATAGGGAGAATGGTTCTGTGTATGGGGGGTGAGGAGAATTTAGTACTAAATTTGCCAATATAGCAAAATGTGGTGCTTTAAAATAGGAAATATGTGAAAAACATGAAAAGTCAAATAACTAAGACAAATTAGAAATTATATTTCCATTTTTTAAGTTTACTGATTGCAAAAATACAAACTTGCGTAAATTGTGACAGGAAACAGTTTTACAAACTCATTCAACATTCCTTTACACTGTTGCCAACAGCGAAATTGAACAGCAACATGATTACCATTGTTTTGGGCCAGAAAGTGCATCCAATACACAGCATACTGAACTGCAGGATGCAATATCTCAAGAGAAATTTTCTACATATGCTGCATTGCATTATGTTTTCCTTTAAAACAGCTAGGTTAAGGATACTTCCTTAATAAATATTGGCTTTGAAATGTCCCCACAGCAAAAAACCATACGATGTAAAACCAGGTGATCTTGGTGACCATGTTATCGAGAAACGACTGTCTAATCTCTCTCATTAGTGAAATATCGGTATTATAGCTGCTGCAATAGTCATGCAGTATAAGGCAGGGCTTTAATCTTACACGAAAATTAACTCATACAAGCATCCTCTTACCTGCAATTGCAGAATTGAGAAGATACTTAGCATGTAATGATTGCTTTGTGCTGCAACAAAACAGATTACTGTACCTGATGACTGTAATTTTTCAAAAAATTATGGCCCAAGGATAAAATTCGAATCAAAATCACACCATACCGTAATTTTCAGCAAATTCAGGAGAATTCGTTAAAAAATGTTTGGAGCCACCGAATCCTATATTTTACAATTTCGGGTATTAATGATCCCATCAAAGTGAATATGGGCTTCATCATCTTAAAGAATGTTTCATGGAAAGGCACTGTCTCCACTTCCTTCACTTTTTTTTTTTTTTTTTCAGAATTAGAAATTAAGACACCATTTAATCATTTAAATTTCTTTCAGTTTTTGCAGCAAGTAAACTTTAAAAATGGAAGTATAAATTTTAGATTTGTCTTAAGTTATTGATTTTTTGTGTTTTTTTCCATGTATTTCCAATTTTGGAGTGACACATTTTTCCCTATCGGCAAATTTTGTTGGCTTTTTTACGGAATTCTTCTCCCCATCAGTTGAATAGTATGTGCATAAAATTTAGCATCACTGTGTTTATTAATTTGGGCTACAGGAAACTTTAAACACAAAAACTTTATTGATAGTCACCCTGTGTGTGTATGTGTATCTTCAAGGTCAACCAAAGTCTATATAAACTTTAAAATTCATAAAAAGAAAAATCACCACATTAAAGTGTGGTTTGCATGATAAGCATTGTCTGGATGTGGAATTTTTTTTTTTCTTTTTACAAAACAAAATATTGTAGTTCAAAACCTACCAATGGGCAGCAAGTTATACATTGAAAAGATATTGAAAATGACTACTGTGTTTTCAATCGGTTAATTACACTAGCCAGTGTTTGATATAAACGATACTGGATGATAAAATACTCGAAAAGAAAATAATTTTTCGGCATCATTCATGAATACTCACATATTTAAAAACACACAACTTGGTTACTGACAGTTGTTGCACAAATGTTATTTAGGCGCTCTGTGTCTAAACTTTCTGATGCATTCGTGATTATTATTCTCCTCAGAATATTTCCAAATATTCAAATAATTCAAGTATCAAAATATTTGTTCATAAAAGTGCTTAGAAAACTGAAATGACAAATTTCAGGAGAATTTCTCGTGGCCCTGTATAACTAATGCCAAGGCCCGGTGAGTGAAAAACACTAATCTAATACAATCATATCACTTATGATGAGAATTATTTAAATAATAAATTAATAAATATTGATGCTCATCTCGCTTTTCAGATGTTTGGCTTCTTTGATTTGTCACCTTAATTTAAAAAGCAGTCAAAGCACTGCACTGTTCTTCATGAACTTGTCCGCAGATAAAAGATTATTGTGTATGCTCGCAGAGGGTACAATGATCGATTCCTGTACAACCCCTGACAAAAAGTATCTGATCATATTTGTTTCTGCAATGGCATGACACACGCACATAATTATTTCTAATTTTTATACATTTGCATTTTAAGAAATGTAGATATAGAATGAACAGAAACACATATCAAAGAATAGAAATATATATAAACTGAATTATATATTACAGTTTTGGCATTGAAAACTTAATGAAAACAATATTACTTCGAAGGAAAAAAGTATCCAATCACCAAATTTAATATTTCATGACTCCTCCTCTGGCACGAATGACAGCTTTCATTCTATTTGACATGAACTCCATGAGACCCCTATAATATTCTGGGGTAATTTTATCCCAACTTTCTCTTACTGTTTGGTGCAATGCAATTAATTTGTGGGCCTGCTCAAATTTATTTTTTTCAAATGTTCTACACATTTTCGATGGAATAGATATCTGGACTATTTGTAGGCCATGTCATAACATCGATTAGATTGTGTTCATCGTTTTGAAGATAGCATTTCACTTGTCTGGTACGGTGACACGATGCATCATCATCTTGGAAAATGAAATCATTGGTATCACCAAACCATTCTTTGATGCTAGGGAAGCAAGAACTGTTCCAAAATGTCAACGTAAGTTTCAGAATTTACAGATGTGAGCATTATATAGTTTCCCCAACTCCATATATCGTCATGCAACCCCATACAGTAAATGATACAGGAAACTTTGCTTTAGTGTTTACACATTCTTTGCTGAATATTTCATTTGCTCTTCTCCAGATAAATGCACCGTTATCATCACCTGTCCCTAAACAAATACATGACCCACCACTAAATATAAAGTTTGCTCACTCTCTAATTCCCCGTTTTACATGTTCTTTACACCACTCTAAATGAGACTTTTTGTGCTTAACTATTAAATAAGGTTTTGTTTCTGCTTTACAAAAGTGAAACCACCTTGAATTCAGTCACTTTCTCACCATGTGGTCACTTAATTTTATGCCATATCTAGACCTTTCAGAATTCAGCTATCTGGAAGTGGAGTGACATTTCTTTTTAACATAATCATAAAGTTTTCTGCCCCCTCTTAGTGAGGTAGATGATGGGCGACCTCTACGATGCAAGTTTCTCATGCTATGAGTCATGCAATACTTTTTCCACAGAACACATGCAGTACTTTGAGCAATTATACAATTAGCCAATTTGGCGACTTTTCTTTGGAAAAATCTGTCCAGCAGTAGGTGAACAATTCTTGCTTTTAAATGTGTCGAGAGTTCTTTCTTGAAAGCCATTTTTTACACTGCATAAACAAGCGTCGAAACCAGTGTAAAGTTTAATACCTTACTCTCTCATATCCTCTGTGTGTGCACATAGTTCTAAATTTGCACAAATCCCATTTTTAAGTGTTTGAACCTCTGTGATCGTACAACTTTTTCCAACTTACTCTGAGAACGGATACTTTTTTCCAGCAAACTTTATTGCTGTTTTCCTTTTTGGCATTGTATTATTTACATGAAAAAATTAATTCATCATTTATAATAGTCAACTTCATCAAACATTTTAATGCCATATAAAAAAAAATTACATTTGATTATTTATGTACAAGAATTTTCATTATATTGCAGTTGTTGCGCTGTTTAATGCAGTGACCGGATACTTTTTGCCAGGGGTTGTAGCACAATAGATAGAGCACTTGACCGGCATTTAAGATGTAGGTTCGGCTCCTCCAAGCATCAAGAATTATTCCTCTCTCTGAAAGCATTTATCATATAATACAGCAACATCATCAGCTATGATGAATTACTTTCGAATAAATAAACGATATTGTAGGCTTTTTTTTTTTCCATGTAGACTTTTATTTAAGATTTTTATCAATCAGACCCTTCAACACTGTCCGAACTCAAAAATACCATTCAGCATGAAACGATTCCCATTCATTCAAGTATGCTGTACTCTGCAGTCATGGATGCTGTCACTTACCTGAACTGTGTAATACCTTGAAGCAGAGATCATGTCAGACACTTGCTAGTATGTTATACAAACTGAATACACAATAATCATTTTCATTGTCTTTCAAATATCTGAAATGCCACCTATCAATGAATTCTGAACTACAAATTTTCATCCTGTCAAAATAAAATTAAAAAAAAAAAAACCCACCCATACAATATTTATCATGCAAACTGCACCTTGATATGATGATTTTTCATAAAGGTTCCAGGACAAAGTCTATATTTCAGAAAAAAATGGGTTACAGTATTCCAGAATGTTGCATTTGTTCATGGGGAGAATGTATTCTGCATACATGCAGCCTTGAAAATCGTTCCACAAAATTCTGCTAGATGGTGCATAGTAACATGTTTGTCTCAATGGCAGGATTTTTCAAGTTGAAAATGGATGCAGAAGTTGATTAGCAAATAAACAGTAAGTTTTGTGCAAAATTAAGGAATACAGCCATCAAAACACGGAACCTTCTGCGACAGGCCTACTGCTACAAGGCCTTACCAAGAAGCCATGTATTTAAATGACAACAGATGTTAGTTATTGGTAGGATATCGGTGACAGATGATCCAAGATCTAGAAGGCCATCAACAATTGCATACTGCTGACTGTGAATTGCATCAGAAACTGGCTATGGGAAGACTGCCATGTCACTGGGCGTATGTTAGCTAGGGAACTTAGCATCAATAGGAAGGTAATCGTGCGCCGCTGATCTAATTTCTGGGAATTTGGGCAATAGTTCTATTTGTGTGAGTTTTAAAGTGCAAGAACAGAAAGGGTCATGCTTTGTCAGGACCTACAGTTACCCGAGGAATCTAAGCCTCTTAAGAACTAGGGAGACAAACCCTAGACCATAGTTAGCAGTTAGTTTGTAAGAGTTTTTGATTTAGCACAGTTGGGAATCAAACCCATAACAATTGCATGCTAGGTGAATGTGTTACCTCTGCAGGGCCTACAAAAGTTCTTACTGCACGACAATTCAGGACAATACACTGCTCTGTTGATCCAGAAACTTCTTACAAAAACACTGACAGCTCTTCTACATACACCATATTCTCTTGGTATGTCCCTATTTGATTCCTTCCTGTTTCTCTCAGCTAAAAAAAAGGCTGAAAGGAAGACAGCATGAGGCCACTGTGGCTACCCAGAAGGTTGTGACACATCTGCTGGACAGCATGAATTGGGAAGTTTTCTTAGACTGCTACCAAAACATTCAGAAACATTGGCAACCATATATCAATTCTGGAGGGTGGGGGCTACTTTGATGACAAGAGCAACTAATTAGCAAGTCTCTATTTCTTATAGTGCCAGTTCTGGAACTTTTATGATAAAGGTAATGTATAGGGTCATTCCATGTCCAAATGAACTGAAATTTTATCAATTTTGAACTTCACCCTCTTGGATTTTTTTCAAATTTGGCTTATTAGATGTTCTGTCAGAGATAGTATAAAATTCAAATTTTTAGATTTTTAACTGCAGTATTTTTTAAATTATAGGCCTCTGAAATCTGGAAAAAAGCATGGTTTTCTGCTTACGTGCAATTACAAAAACCATTATTACACAAGCTAGAAATGAGATGGATGGATGAAATAAAAACCATGTTACAGATTATTTTACAAGCTTTCATATGATACCCAACGTGACTAGTTTTGGGCAGTTCGGAATTTCAAGGTCATGCAATACTCTTTGACCTTGAATTTCTCAAAAAGCGGTATTTTTAAAATTTTGAAAAAAAATCACACATAAACTTGCATGTCTTGGCATCATTTCTGGAAAATTTCATCTTGGGATGGGAATGGGGTCATATTTTGGTCATTTTTTAAAAAAAAGTTGGTTAAAAAAAGGCTAGTTTTAGGAAATTTAAAGGAATTGTATGAGTTGTTTAAGGAAGAACATATTACTGAAAAAATAGGATTTTTAAATTCGCTGAACTGCAACCCAAGCACTGTGTTAGCTGGAGGAAGTGGTAGTCACTGTGTTGGTACAACATATCAAAGTGTGAAACTTACATAAGTACAAAGGGCTAAACTGAAAAATATAACACTTCATGATGGTACAGCAGTGACAAAGTCCTGTTTAATGAAGATAATGTGTAATGATCCAAGTACAGCTTGCCACCTTAATGAATGTCCTTCATGTCCTAGTGTTGAACATCTGAAACAAGAATTAGGTGTAAAGTTGGAAGAAGAGATGATAGATTGTATAACATACAAGCAATGGGTATCCGTTGACAGATGTTGAAAAAAATATTCCACTTCTCAGATGATACTGCTGCTCAATTCAAAAATTGAAAAAACTTTTTAAACTTATGTCACCATGAGAGTGAGTTCGGCATCGAGGCTGAGTGACATTTTTATGCAACGTTGCATGATAAAGATATATGCGATGGTCTGACTATGAAAAGACTTGCAGCAAGGGCAAGTCTACAACGGCCTTATGATGAGCAAATTATGACACCATTACAGTTATTTAAATGGTGTCAAGCTAACATTGACTCTAGAATTTTTTTTTTTTAATAAACAACATGACAATGAGAAGAAAGTTCTAGAAAAACGATTTCTGGTTGCAAAGCCAATACTTAGCACCCGGAAATTCCACAATTTCCACAATGTGTCATCTAAAGAGACACTGACAAAAGTATACTCAAAAGGTAAGCAGTCCTACAAGCTCTCTTTGATAGGAGAAATTTTAAAGAAGTCTCTTACAATAGCAGATGTGAAAGGATATGTAACATGCGAGTATGGCAGTCGATGGTAGCTTAGTATAATTTTGGAAAAGAATAAAATGACTGAGATAGTGAATGTAAAGTTTCTGTATTCTGAAGGTACTATTCCATCCTTTACATGCCCACTTGGCTTCACAGATAAACATGTACAACAACAGTGCATGTTTCCAAAATTTTGATTCTGGCAGAACCCAGATGTCCTACTGGCTGCACTTATTACATTTGTAAAGAAGAAATGTACTTGGCGACCACAGCTCTTAAAAATTACCTTGCAGGGGATTGTTGAAGTTAATAACATAGAAAAAAGGGAAATGAGGCGATGCCAAAAGTTTCACCTTTTCACATACTAAGTAAACATAATTTGTAAAAAGGTGAAATTTTTCATGAATTCACAAGTTAATGTTTATTTGAGGATATAATTTTCTTGAGATACACCTATCTTGGCCTCAATCGTCCCCTTTCCCCTCTCTCCTCCTCTCAACTGAGCAAATTTTTCAAGCTATTTTAGTGTGATAATATGATGGTACTGTTCTTCTTTTAAAATAACTGTTCTTGCCAAAGTAATTGATAAGTGTGGACTAAAATTAAAAATTTCCATTTATGCAGATGGTCTTTCCTTGGCATAGTTTTTTTTTTAAATGACCAAAATATGACTCCATTCCCGCCCCAAGATGAAACTTTCCAGAAATGATGCTAATATGTGCAAATTTATGTGTGATTTTTTTAAAAATTTTAAAAATACTGCTTTCTGAGAAATTCAAGGTCACAGAGTTCATGACATGACCTTGAAATTCCAAACTGCCCAAAACTAGTCACGTTGGGTATCATATGAAAGCTTATAAAATAATCCATAACATGGGTTTTTATTTCATCCATCTATCTCATTTCTAGCTTGAGTAATAACAGTTTTTGTAATTACATGTATGCAGAAAATCATGTGTTTTTCCAGATTTCAGAGCCCTATATTATAAAAAATACTGCAGTTCAAAATCTGAAAATTTAGATTTTTCACTATCTCTGGGTGTACATCTAATGATTTGTTTGTTTGTTTTGTTTGGGCGTTTTATGGCATAAAACATCTGGGCTATACTCAGGCAGCTCTGGCTTCCTTCAACGTTAGCTAATCTTTAGCCTTTTTTAACATCAAATGAG
The DNA here is from genome assembly GCA_006491805.2 of Dysdera silvatica. Taxonomy (NCBI): domain Eukaryota; kingdom Metazoa; phylum Arthropoda; class Arachnida; order Araneae; family Dysderidae; genus Dysdera; species Dysdera silvatica. The sequence goes on from QLNU02015360.1 coordinate 199,879,108, forward strand.
CCAAATTTAGAAAAAAATCCAAGTGGGTTAGGTTTTTCCATTGGATAATTGTCACGGAATGAATTATAATTGAATGCTGTTTAAATAACACATGCTTCTTGACTAATGATATGCATAAAATATGATATAGCTTGATACAAAAATAAGTTTTTACTCTTGAACTTAATGTTAATCATGAAATTTATTTAACAATCACATTTATTATACAAAATCATTTTCTAATTAAATTAAAATTTTAATCATCACATACTAACTATATAATGGTGCTATTTAAAAACATATAATATGAACAAAGAAAAATCTTCACTTGCTTCATTCTAAAGAATTCAACAGCTTCCATCATCTTGATTATCTTTCTTTCCAATTGCATCAGGATTTGCCAGTGGATCGAGATCAGCAAAGTACTTAAACCATGCAGACATATCTTGTTTTCCCTAAATGTGTATACAAGATGATTTTAAATTAATGCCAATGTTTGTGACCTGTAGTTTTCAAACCAGAAGCAAAATGAACTCAAAAAATTGTATTACCTTTAGAAAAAAAAATCAATACTGCAAAATGCCAAACAACTTTAATATGCATGGCTTTCATGGAGTGTAAGATTTCTAAGTGATAATCAATTTTACAGGGTGTCTACTCAAATTCTGTTTCAAACTTCCCTGACTTTTCCAGGTTTTCCAGACCAAATCTTAATCGATTTCCAGTCACTAATTACAGTAAACAACACACAATGCATTAAAATTCGTATAACAAAAACAAGTTTCAAGACCATACAATCCGCTAACAAAAACCCTAAAGCCATTCAATTCAATTACAGTGAATTTACAAATACAAAAGCTATTAAAAAATGCATTTCTTTATACTAAAAACTTACATTAATTAAATATTTACTTTTTCTCTTGGCCCTTTTTAAGTTCATTATAAAGGTATGTAACTATATAATCACAGGGCTGATGCTTCATCTTCTACTCTTTTAAAAGTGTGCGTGACTATATATAGGGGAAAGAATATTGGTATGATCAAAATCCCCTACATGTTAGATATTTCAGTTAAAAACACTTTTTTTTCAAGTTTTAGTTATATATTTGGCAAACATTTTCTTCTGAGGAATAGATGGGTTTAACAATTTTGGTGCAAAAGGGTAATTTTTGGAAGAAGTTTAGTCAAAAGTATAAGTTTTTCAAAATTTTCAGTATGCAATGTGGTATGAAAAGCACAGTTCAGGAAAATTACAGGGTTCGTATGCTTCTAAAAAAACAGAAAAACCTGGAATTGTCTGGGAAAATTAGATTCTGTATAAATGTCAGGGAGAAATCAGGGAAAATTTTGATTTTTCCCAAAACCTGGAATTATCAGGGAATATCTTATTTGCTAGCATGGCCGCTAGTTACGTGAATTTTTCCCACAAGGTGGTCTCGCAATCTGACGTTAAACAGTCGCAGACATGTCTATCTACATATATATCGAAATTAAATATGATATTAGTTACCCTTTATTTAAAATATCTTTCCTTTGTGTTTAATCAAGTCTTCTCTGCTACTCTGGTATTTATTTTTTGTCAGCAAACACCCTATCGTTTTTAATTCACCTCATTTCTTTTCTTCCTTTAGTTTTTTCCCCCTCCCCTTCTTCAGTTTCCACTTACCTTTACCCTTTCCTGTTTTTTTTTATGGGATATCTATTTTCCATCGCTTGTCTTTGCTGAAAAATGGAGTTCTGCTGTCTTGAGAAATAGCAAATGGAAGTTTGGAAAAAAGTCATGAAGAGCCCATAATATAGTCCCGAAGATAGTAAGTATATATATATATATATATATAT
>QLNU02015360.1:199897686-199924980 GCA_006491805.2 Dysdera silvatica
GAGGTATATAAAATAGTAATTAAGGTTAAATAAGGATGATGTCATGACATTCAAATACTTGACACATGCCAACAAGAAATGTTTGTTATGCAATTATATATAAAAGTCACCACTCTTGCATGTTTAGTCTGGCAAATACAGTCTGCTGAAATTATCAATGAGAAGCTCTGATCTTATAAAGAGTGTTTTCATTTTGGATAATGCCTTAGAAAGTGCCATTGATTATTCAGTTCATAGTAAACGGTATTTTGTCTTAATTGTATTTGTGTTAAATAAAAAAAAAGGACAGGGAGATTCCTATACAATTTCATGAGACTACAGAAAACGGTTTGTATTAAAAGTAATTCATCTTGGTTAGTTGGTTTTTTTATGGCACAAGGACAGCAGGGTCATTCTGGACCAAGCAGGGTATTTAATTTTAAGCCAGTGTTTGTTGTAATGACTGTATTTAAAAAAAAAAAAATGCACCCTCAACAGACTAACTTTTCAAGCTAGGAATAACATCCAATTTGGCAGTGTTTTATAAAGAGTTCAATATTTTTATTATGTTTACTCTGTTAGATGAGCCCTTTTTTTGTGATAAAACATGAAGTCATTATTGTGGCTTTATGGGAAAAAATCATGGCAATAGCCATTAATTATTCCAAAATAGATGCAATCAACTGCCAGATTATGACATTAAAGAGATAACAAAAAGTATCACAATTTGGAAGTGAAGCATTTTGGATCATGAATATAGGGCTTTTCTAGGGGGGGAACAACCTGTTTACACTTCATATCTCAGTTAAAATAATTAAAAAAAAATAGTTAACTTGTGAAAACAATTTTACTGGTACCGAGGTATCAACTAATAAAAAGTAAGTAATCTTACAATCATGATTGTAAATTTTTCATATTGTACTATACAAATGCACATGATTTGTTCCACATGGTATGTAACATACATCAGTACAAAAGTATGTAAAATAAATTACTAAAAATAGCTGTTAGACAACAACTTACTATTAACAATATTTTTTCTTTCAGAGTCATTAAGCAAAAGTTGCTGATTGGTAAGAGAATCATGCTTAACATCTGTGCTACCCAAACTTATCAAGTCCATATCCACTTTCTCAGGGGTGCCAGGAGATAAACTTTTTTTTTTCAAAACTTTCTCTTTAGAACTTCTGTTACTTTTTCTATTAAGTGAATCACTGTGATTTTGTGAACTTTTTTTTGTCTCAGATTTTTCTTCACCAGCTTTATGGTCAAGCTCGTCATGATATTCGGCTTCAAAGAACAATGCACTGAAATTCAAGAATTCTCTTTATGTATTATCAGATAATATAATGAGAAAATGGCTTTTTAACATGAAATACAGATACAGTAAACTAAATAGTTGGGTTAGTTGACTGTTTTTGGTAGTGTAAAACTACTTGCCTAAGGTTGTCATTTTGTAACATACATCAGTATTAATGAGAGTATACACAATAAAAAACATTGAAGTAATTGTAAGATCGCATGTTAATAAAATATAACTCTACTGAACTATAACAAAGTATAACAAGAAGTCTCTAACAAAACACTACAAAGTTTCACCAGATTGCGTAACAGTTATTATTAGTTGAGTGAGAGGGGAACCCCCCACACTCAACGATGTCAGATGGCTATCCCCAACTCAAGGCTTTGCGAAAATCCTGTAAGGTTCTGGTAGAGGTTTTGCGATGTTTATTGCACGACTCTTCAAACCGTAGGTTTCCCATGATTCCAGAAAAAGTCTACTCCCCAGATTCGTCACATTCTGATGTAATGTTTTCATCGAATGCCAATCCGGTTCACGGTTTTCCCTGAGAACATATTCTGCTAATTGACTTGAGTTGGCTCCTCCGGCCACCGAATACATATGCTCCTTCCCTCGTAGACGTATCGATCTTCCCGTCTGTCCAACATACACCTTGTCACAGTCTCCACACGGTATTTGGTAAATAGCACCAGATTTTTCCTCCTCAGGGACGCGATCCTTAACTTTAAGTAATAGATCTCGAAGGACATGGACAGATTTGCAGGAAGTCTTAACATTCACACAATGGAAAATTCAGGACAAGCTCTCTGAAACACCTGCCACATAGGGCAAAACCATCGATACCTGCCTGATTTCATCTTCTACATTCCTGTTTCCACCACTAACACCACATTAGTTACGAGCGATAAATTTACTTGAGTAAATTTATAGCTAGTGTTAAAATAACTATTGTTAAAAAATCTCTAACACAGTAACTGCTTTATAAACATATCATAAAATATGTGGATAAAAAACTCCTTTAAATGTTAGTTAAATTTTAATGTCATAAGAACAATGAAGGTCATGCTGCACCAAACTTGTTTAAAGTTTGAAGCAAAATAATCACAAATAATTGTAAGCCCATAAAATTAGCAATTAGGATACCTTTTAAAAGGAAAAGGATTGGAATACTTCATATATGTCCCTTCAAAAAGCTTTTGTTTGTGCTCAAGGGAGAGCTACATCATGGCCTAGTCATCTGAGGGATCTTAATCTTTTGTCACCTAGAGGCATATGTGATAAATTATTTACACTTAAAAGTGTCTTCAAAATAGTCTTGTGCTTTTAAGGATTCTGCTTCCAAGAGCAAATAGCTTATGAACAAAATGAAGTTGTTAACTTTGAAAGAATTTTACGGATTTTTTCCCCCTAACTACTTACACAACATTTTGCTTAGCTGAGTAAGTATCAATACCATTAATCGGAAATATAGAAAATTGTAAAATAATTTAAGAGGTATCAGAACTCAGTCTCAATCTAAAATGGTTATAGTCTAATTACTCAGAAGAAAGGATTCTAAAATGAAACTTACGTGTCCTTATCATCAACTGGAAGAGGTTTTATATCAGAAGTTTCTTCAGCTAACTTCTTGCTAGTTTCTGTAAGCTCCTATAAAGAGGGTCATATTCTTTATATAGTATTCGCTAATAAATAATATTTCACACAAAGTTGTTAAACTATTTTAGACATACTTTTAGCATAGAAAATTCATAATGTTGGTATCCTTTCGTTACAGTGACAACAGAATTCGATGTTGAAGCAATTTTCTGGCAAACATTTAAAAGTGCATTTTGATAAGCAGCAAGAGCTTGGGAAAAAAGGTTGCATCTTGAAAATGATAAAAGATCAACTTTTTGCAAAGTGTCTAATTTTATACGGTCAAATGCAAGCTTTGATGTCCTCACTTGGCTTTGCACCTGTATAAAGAAAACTGAATGAAATAAGTAATATTTTATGTTTCCTATGTTAATTTAAAAAAAAAAAAAAAGTATGATTACTAAACACCAGGTGTCTACCAACATTCTGTTTCAAACTTCCCTGACCTTTCCAGGTTTACAGACCAAATATTGATAGATTTTCAGTCACTAATTACAGTAAATAACACACAATGCACTAAAATTTACATAATTAAAATAAGTTTTAAGGCCATAAATTCCATTAATGTAAACCCCAAAGCCATTTATAACTCAATTATAGTGAATTTACAAATTCAAAAGCTGTATTAAAAAGTGTATTTCTTTACACTAAAAACTTGCACTAATTAAATATTTACAGCAACATTTCCATTTGGCCCTTTTTGAGTTCATTATAAAAGAGTTTAACTATATAATCGCAAAGCTGATGCTTCATCTTCTATTTCATTTAAAATGCGTATAACTATATATAAGGAAAAGGAGATTGGTATGATCAAAACCCCTTACAGATTAGATAATTTAGATATAAATTAGATAATATTTTCTAGTAACTTGTTACTCAGAGAAACTTTATCAAGTAAATATTCAATGATTGTCATGATAAAATGTTTCACCTCATGGAAAAATAGTTTTAATTCTTTTTCCTTCAGTCTTAAAGCTTCATTCCTGGCAAGAATTCCAACATCAATTTCAGTTGTTGGAAGAATATTTTCCAGGTTATTGAAATCAAAGTTCTTTAAGTTCCTTCCAAACATATTTCCCAACAGTTCTGGTTTAACAATTCTTGAACCAAGACTTCGAATAATACAGCAGATTTCATTACATAGAATATGTATCAAGGGTTCTTCTCGTTGCATTAAAAGAAGAAATTTATCAAAAGTCTCATCCACTGACTTCCGGAAAAGCACGTGGGCTAAAGTTGTTGGATCCTTCAGGTGAGATCTAATACTTAGATAAAGTTTAGACTTGCCCTAATTCTTGCTGTTTTTGAGGATGTACTCAAGGAAATACTCCCCTAAGGCAAACCATTGCTTTGTTATTACTGAAATAACAGGGACCATAGAAAACCAGCTATTGTTAACAAAACTCAACATGTGTTTCTACTCCATTTCAAGGTTATTCTGAATATTGTGAAAATCCTCACTTCTGGCTGGATACTTATGTACGGCATCCAAAAAGTCTTCGATTGCCCAATGACTTAAGCACTGAGTTATGCCATTCCTAAAAGAATTATGCAAGATTTGCAAATTGTATATGGGTCATTCCATGAAAGAAGGGACATGACACCATAAAAAAAAAAATTATTTCTTTCGTAATAATATCAACAGCAATATATTCAATGTTTATTACCAGCATAATATATCACCTCAATAATTTCTTTTTATTGAGTGGCAACATTGTAAACATGAGTATTGCTAATAAACGTATGTTTCAGTTATATATGGCTAAAAGGATATAGCTCTTTACAAGCAAAATATATAACAAAACGAAATTTTTTCATCATTCTTCTTTTAAAGAGTTATATCTTTAATAATTTCAATAAAAATAGCAAATACAATTATATAATTTTTGTTACTCTGACAAAATAATCTCATGTTTTTTGTAACGTGAGTGACCAAAAACATATATTTCTTTGTCATAAAATATGTAGTATAATTACATGGTTTAAAATTAGTATTCTCCTCATTCACTGACTAATCATGAATATTATAAAGTTTAAGAAGAATGCAGTAAAATTTTTTATTATTATGACTATTACAATTTGTGTAATGCGAGTGACCAGAATCACATTAATGCAAGTTACCAAAACTGCCTTAATGCCTAATATTATTACATGTTGTTAATAACCATAATTATTACTTTTTAAATTTACCAAAATACATTAACTGTAACTTTTATATGATTTCTTTTAACCATAACCATATCACATATTTAACTGTAAGGTAAGTATGAAGAATACAAACAGAAGCAAAACGAACACAGTAAAAGAAGTAGAAAAAAGAAAAAAAAAACGAAGAGAAAGAACTTTCACCTCATGCTAAACTTAAACTTGATTTGAAAAGAAAAACTACATCAAGAGAAAGAGTTGCAAAATATCGAAGACAGAAGGAAGAAGAAAAAGTAAATCTTTCTGTTACACCTGGATCACCTATATCTTCATACAGAAATTCTGCATCTTTAGGTAAAGCTGTAGCTAGAACTCATCGTGCACTTCCACAATCACCATGTAAAAGGGATGGAGTGATTAAACAGCTATGCAAAGAAAATGAAATTTCACCTGTATTTTCAAATCATAATGAAACTGATTTAAAATCTACAGCATTTAAGTCTGAAATAGTGGAAGCTGTTGTTACATTTTATCAACGAGAAGATATTAGTAGAAAAGCTCCTGGAAGAAAAAACGTAATTACTGTCCTGAATGATACAGAAAAAACTAAAATTCCTAAAAGGCATTTAATGTTCAGCTTGAAAGAAGCATATGCTATTTTTTCCAAAGATGGCATAACAATTGGTAAAAATATATTTGCAGAACTCCATCCACCACATGTCATGCTCAACAGCAAATTACCACATAATATGTGCTTATGAAAGCATCACGAGAACTGCATCACTGCTGTAAATGAATTACACAATGTAATCGAAGATGTTCCTTTATACAACTTTTTACAAATGCTTTTGCTGCATTGTTCCTCTGTAAAAATGCTAAAATAGATTGCCGGCTGGACAATGCAGTAAATGTAAAGGAAATTTACAAAATGAGCTTCAGAAAAAATGCCAAAATTATGAAGACCTTGAAATGAAGTGGTTGGTTTAGAAAATGCAAAATGGATGGTTAAAAAAAGTTCAAATAAATGGTAGGGTACAAGATTTACAAGAGAACATACTTAATCAAGCAGGATTGTTTTTTAAGCATTACTATATTAAAGGACAACAAAAGGAAAGTTACCAAGATGACAAAATCAAAGTAAAGACTAATGAGTTTAGCAGTTATTCATATAGATTTTGCTGAAAACTACATATGTGTCGCACAGGACAAGATCCAGAGTGCACACTGAGACAACACCAAGTAAGTCTTTTTACTGCTGCAGTATGCCATTTTGGAATTTTTCAGTCATATGTATATGTATAAAATAATCTTGATCATTCTACAGATACAGTAGTCGTACATATTGACAATTAAATTAAAGAATTACCTTCGTCGATAACAACAATACGTATTTGGTCAGATGGCCCAAGCTCTCAATTTAAAAATCGATAGATACTTTCATCTTTGAGAACATTGGAAGAAGAAAACAGAAAGAAAGTAATCTGGAATTATTTTGCTTCCTCCCACGGGAAGGGACCTGTGGATGGTATAGGGGCTGCTGTAAAGCATCAAGTGTGTATGAAGGTTAGAAGCCAAAAATATATTGCTCATGATGCATTTGATTTTGTACAAGCTGTACATAGTAGTACATCAAAAGTAATTGTAAAGGAAATAACAAGTGACTGTCTTAAAGAGACATGAATATCTTAAATTATCATATTTATTCAAGCGTGCAGAAGCCATCATATGTATTTCAAACATGTACAATGCAGAAATAGTAAATGGTAAAATTGCCACACGATTTACAACTAAAGAAATAGATGAAGATAAAGAAAATGATTTGAAACTGGATGAAAGTGAGCTATGATGGTAATTTCTTTCCTGGAGTAATAACTGAAATCATAGATCGTGGAAAAGATATTAAAGTCAATGTGATGGAAAGCGTCAGAAATTTTTGGAAGTGGCCAGACAAAGACGAAATTTATTATATGAGAGAAAACAGTATTAAAACAATTGATCCTCATATTGTCATAAATGCAAGAAGACATTTTAAATTTAATTGAACTTAAATCCTTCTAATTACTTTTTAACACAAGAATTTAATATTTTCAAATCCAATGTTCTTGCATATTTCTCAATAATTAAATTTAACCATGATCGATGTTCGTATGATAAAATGTAAAATTTTGAAATTAAACTTCATAATAAAGTGCTAGAAATAATGAATCAACTTAAAAATACACGTTAATTATAATAAATAATGCATAACTTCAAAATGACTTTTGATTATTTTTGGACACTGTAATGCAAGTGACCAAGGTGTGTAATGTGAGTGACCAATGTTTATAGCTATATTTTAAAATTATTTATAAATTTCACATATCGAATAATAAGACTTTGTTTTTTACATCTCCCTACATATGTGTTGAAAATTTCAAGACCTTTCAATATTAAACAGAGCAGAACTTTGCAACTGAAACCAAGTTGCAAAAAACATTGTCCATTTTCTGTAATGCGAGTTACCAACAATCTAATTGAATTTTAATTATAATTAAGAATCAGATGTCAACGATTTTGTAAATAACAGATAGGTTAAGACAAGGCTTAAAATATAAACAACTGAAACAAAGTAAATAACTTTTGCTTTTCCAGTTCTTAAATTTAATATTACAATATTATACTCATTTTGTAATGCGAGTGACCATGGAATGACCCATGTACCAATATTAATTAAACCTGGCAAACCCTCACCTTTGAGAATAGAATGAATATCCTTCAGACGTTTCACATTCACTGGAGGCCCATCTGAACCAATCGCAAGTAATCATCTATTAAGAGGCAAGTGATCTTTTGATAGGGATAACAGTATCTTTTCCTTAAGTATATCAGCAGTTGCATGACCAAGCTCAAAGGAAGACAAGAAGTACAACCTTCTCCTGATCACTGTTCCAATATTGAAAGTGACTGTCTGTTTCTTTCCAGCTTCGGTTATTGCTTCATCAAATGATATGGTAAAATAAGAGTCACCTTTCTTTGCACAACTAACCAACCAATTATGAAAATATGGTCCAAGTCCGTGTGCAATTTCATATGAAACCTCAGTTTGTCCTAGCGTAAATGGCTTAGAAATTTTGCTGTCTAGAAACATTTTACAAAACACATTTTTCTAATTTTTACAAGAATTGAATGGGTAACCAGCTTCAACAATTTTCATTGTCCATAAACATTCTGCATTAGATACTCTATCAGCATCATTCACATTCCAGTGTTTCAAAGTTTCAGCACTAGATACAAAATTTGAAGACTTCTGTCCAGATGATGAAACCAACACCAGGAATTTTGTTTGATCTTTAGACAAAGCAGTTGTCACCAAAATCTTGTGTTTTGACGTATTTGTATGTTATAATACTTGTTGTATTCCTGAATTTGTAATACTAAAAGCCTTTTTGCATATGAAGCAGTGTGCTTCAAAGTCAGTATATTTTGCACACCACAATTCAATTAAATGTTTATTTCCATTCTTTTCACTCAGCCAGTTCTCTGGAAACCGTGTATAACGAGGCATGTTTATACTTATACATCAATTTTACTTCATACATCAAATTCACACCTTAATCAGGAAATGTTAAAAAAATACTAGAGTTAGTATCTAAGACAATCTTAGTAGTCAACACTAATCCAATCCGAAAGAAAACGGGTCATTGTTAGAGGAGAAATCAGCCACTGTACTAACAAGCAATCTATTATATTTCTCGCAATAATGACAGAGGAAGATTGAATGTACTAATTTATTTAGTACCCTAGGAAGTTGAAAAAAGTTTTACAATTGCATCTTCAAGTAGCTATAAAATGGCTGATAAACATTTGCAAGCAAAGCGAGCTAAAAATGAAAACTGCATGCTCCATATTGAGGATCAGAACTTAGAATAAAGATAGCCTATGATGTAGGTAACTTTTATATAGGTAACTCAAAAAAAAAAAAATCAAATAAATGAAAATAAAGGACAGTAACTAAAAATATAGGATGTGTTCCAAAAATATAGGATGAGTGGGACCCGAGAAAATGAACCATCAAAATTAAATACTAATATTAATAACTTAAATATCCTTTGAGCATAAGTTGTAGGACTTACCAATTATTGGTAGGATCACAAAAATATGTTGTCACAAAAATATGTTGTAAAAGAAACAAGCTTGTCTTACAGGAGTTTTAGCAAGACACATCAGTTTTACGATATAAAGATTCTAATCGCACCTTCCGAAATTTTTCCATTTGTTTGCAAGTATCAGGGTCAAGTTGTTGAGAAACATCTTTCATCCACATTAAACTTCCTCTATATACTGTCCTAGCTTTTTCCATCTTTTCAATAGTTTTCAAGGTGTCAACAATAGCTCGGTATTGGAATGTCTCAACTTCTTGATATAGCCGAACTAAAGGAATTCTTAGTGTTAACCTATAAAGACATTTAAAAAATAAAAATACAGCTGAAGACATTTTTAATATATATATATATATACACACACACACACTTTTCACATTTATCAGGCTATGAATAAAGTTCTTAATCTAATAGTTACACTAAATCCTTTTGAATTTATTTAAATGAAAAAGGAAAATTTAAAATCAAATAGTTCTATTTTACAAATAGGTTCAAGAATTGCACCACTAATATATACCAGCAAATATGTTGCCTCCAATAAGTATCAAAATAAAGTCATTTCTTACTTTTTATATAGCCTTGTTGCTTAATACACAACAAAAGGGAGAGGATGCTATAATTTAAGCATATCCAATTAGTCCAAACAAATAGGGGAAAGTTTCAAAAACATTCTAAAATATTCTCTCAATGTAGACATTTCAATTCAAGAAATTTAATATTAACCAGGAAATAAATTATACTGCAAAGTATCCTCTAAAAAACCTTAATAGTTGATGAGTTTGTATGAATTCAATTGTGTACACATACTCTCTCTCTCGTCCTGTATTTCCATATAAATTACACTAAGTGATCATTAAATCATGGCTATCACCATTAAAAAATATAAATTCCCAATCCATAATGTAAGGAATTTATGAAACATTGTGAATATGTAAATTTATATATAAACAAGGCTGTCAAATGGGCATATGGTTGTGCTTTGCTATTATGTGCTGTGGCTTCAGAATTGAAAGAAGACCCATAAAATTCCAAATTCATCTATAACATTGTCATTAGTAATTAAAGTGGTAGCAATAACAGGTTAACTGAACAATGAAGGACTGAGAAAGTATGTACTAGAACTTATAATAGATTAATATTTGTTATGACATATAAATAGATATCATGAGTAATTCAATGTGTGGATACATCACTGTGCAGTGTAGCCTATGCATAAACTACACTGAGTGGCCAAAAATTAGGAACACCCTGCTATGCAGTACTAATATCGTGTTGAACCTCCTCTGGCTTTGATGACAGCAGATATTCTTCTAGGCGTGGACTCTACAAGTTGCTGAAAGCATTGAGGAAGAATAATAGTCCATACTAACAAAATGAAAGCTCTTAATTCTCTCAGATTGGATGGTGGTGTTCTGGAGCTATGAACAGATCTTTCCACCTCATGCCACAAATGCTCAATTGGGTTGAGATCTGGCGATTGAATGTGCCATACAAGCAATTGGAACTCAGAATCATGTTCCACAAACCAATCTAAGATGATTCTAGCCTGATGGCTGGGTGCATTGTCCTGCTAGAAATAACTATCACCATCAGGAAACATTATGGCCATAAACAGGTACACCTGGTAAGCAATGATGTCGTGGTAGGCGAATCTGTCGACGGATGTTTACAATGAAACTAAGGAACCAAGTGTCTACCAGGAAAATGCTCCCCAGACCGAAATTCTGCCACCACCCACTTGAACAGTTATCATGTAGCATGCCGACTTTGTGCTGCTTGTGCCACACATGGACTCTGCCATCAATGCCATGAAGAAGAAATCTGAACTCGTCAGACTACACAACCTTCTTCCACTCATCAAGTGTTTAATGTTGGCGTTCTTTAGCCTACAAAACCAGCTTTTTTCGGTTTTGCAGCGAAATCGAAGGTTGCCGGCCATTAAAACGACTTTAAGATCCGTCTTGTAGAGCATATTGATATGCTTGGCAATAATTCTGCATTGTATTGCACTGCAACTTGTTGCATTGTAGCTCTTCTGTTTCTGCACACAATGCGTGTCAGTCGATGGGCACCTCTTCCATTCACAAGCGATTATCGCCCACTATTCGGCTTTTCACCTAAAGTTTCTTGGCTTAGCTGACATTTGTCGAAGACTCCAGACACTGTTGTACAAGAAAAGCCTAAAAGATTAATGGTTTCAAAGATACCGGAACCGGCACTTCTTATGACCATGAGCATGCAATATTCAAACTCACTCAAATCTATTCTTTTGCCCATTCGTAGGTGCTTCTGACCAAAGGAACCTTTTTATCAGCGAACTGAGTTTATTACATCAGAACACATGCTGCATGGATAAGTCGAAGTTTGAGTGAGGAGTGTTCCTAATTTTTTGGACACTCAGTGTAGTGGTAATATTATATTTTTTTCTTTTACAGCACAAGGATAGAAAGGTTCATGCTGTGCCGAGGCCAACAATTTTCTAAGGAATCTGAACCTCTTCAGACCTAGAGAGCAAACTTCCGGACTAAAGTGAACAGTCAGTCAGTAAGCAGCAGCATAGTGAGAGTTGCCAGCGCCCGAGGCAAGTTAAGTATTGCACCCACTAAAACCCGTTAGCACCCTCCTTTCATCAGTCCAATATTGAAATTTTGCACCCTTAAAAATTTTGCATCCAGGGCTTCCACGCTGGTAGAACCCCCCACACTACGCTAGTGTCAGTAAACATACTTTTTTAGCAGGGCATCTTTGGAAATCAAACCCAGATTAGGCAAATGTATTACAACTACACAACAGCAAGGCCATAACATATTTTTCTAATCTAAAGTAATCCTTAGCACATTTAAAGTGGCATGTAGTGAATCAAGTCTTTAACCACTGAACAGTTTTGTTTTTTTTCGAAAATTTTTTTCAAAAAAATATCACATTTTTTTATTGTAATTTATTATTTATTTTATATCTGTATAATTGAATTTGTACTTAAAAGTGAAAAGAACTCTAAAATTTAAGTATTTACAGCAATTTTTTATATCGAATATAAAGTAAAAATATTCTCCCTGAAAGTTGGCTTTTTTTCATATAGATGTGCTTCACCAGGAAGCATCCTTTAGAGTTCTAATACAACTAAAAAAAATCATTGTTAAAGTTGTTTACTTACATGTTTCTTCTTTCTTTTTTAAAGATCAGCTTTAGTGTGATATAATTTAAAACAAGGTGAGTGGCAAAGTCCAACGTTGCAGTCAGGGCAAAAATACCTTGTTTCGTTTCTTATCCTTTTTCCATTGTCATTTCTTTTCAAAGAGCATACACAGCACAGCTTTGCAGATCTGTTTTTTATCAGTTGGTGGAATCATTTCCAAAAAGTGTCTTTCCGCCAATCTCAATGGATTGGGTCGGAGGCCAGGACATCCCTTTTTTTTTCTGCTGCTGTTGCATGTCTAGTTATCAATTGATCAACAATGTCTAACCTAAACTACAAGTGCATATCTTTCCCCCCCTCCCCATGTTTTTGGTATGAAACATAAGCATTCCACAAACAAATGTCTACTAGATGAAAGAATATCTGTAATGCTTTTTTCCCTCTTTTCTTCATTACAGGGTAATTTATCAGATGTTGGTCTATTCAATCTACATCACCCATAGTATTATTGTATTCCATAACAACTTTTGGTTTAATTCTTAATCTTTGTATGTGGGTGCTTGAATCATTTCAGGGTTGTGCACTGATGAAATAAAGGAAACTGCCTTTTTATCCATCCACTTCATAATGCAGATTTTTCCTCTCTGGTAAACAAGTATCTGTCCTTTTTGTAGTTTCTTCGACAGCAATTCTTTTGGTACATCCTTTCTTCTGAGTTTCAAAGTTCTATACATATCTGTGGAGAAACTTACAAGGATATCTGCTAGTGCAGGCGATGAATAAAAATTATCAGTAGTGAGACAGTATCCTTTATGCAAAAGTGGTTTCATAAGCATCACTACAACTTGTGAGGACATGCACAAATGCATGTAAATATCCTCAAAATGAGTGCCTTTCCAATATACAGGGTGGTTAGTAAAGTCCTTATACACGCAGATAACTGTCGAACAGAGAGAGCTATATGTACGAACGTGATGTATAGGTATAGTAAAGTGACTATGCGTTACAAGATGAGACTGCGTGCAGCGTCCCTAGCGGAAAAATCCAGAATTTAAAGCTGCTATCTCGAAAACTATTCAAGATAAGGGCAAAAAGTCAATTGCAAAGTTGTTAAGCACCAGCTAGTTAGTACGAAATGTTTTTTTTTCACCACCTTAATAGGGCAAAAATCGTGATTTAGGAAGTTTAATGGGTACAGGATGCCCCTGCGTGACAGCTTTTCCTTCGTACAGCTATGTATAGAGGGAAAGCTTCAGGTAGGGGCGATACTTTCATTGCGCACACAACTTTAAGGGTGGTTTAGTAAAGTCATTATACACGTTGATAACTGTCAAACGGAGGAAGATATATGTATGAACATGATATGTATGTACGTGCTGTATGCGTAGTGAAGTGACTATGCGCTACAAGATAAGACTGCGTGCAGCGTACAAATACAAATTTTATTTTCATGCCATTTTTACATTTACATTTGCCATTCTAACATCATCAGTTGACATTACATACCTAGCGGAAAAATTCAGAACGTAGAGCTGCTATCTCGAAAACTATTCAAGAAACGGAAAAAAAAAAGTTAATTACAAAGTTGTCTCGTATCACTGATGCAGTACAAAATGGTACATGAATTGCGGGAATAGAACACGTCAAACGCTAATATGTGGGTATTTGGTTCGGCAAATGTGAACAGCGTATTACTGTATGTCATTATGTGTGCTCAATGTGGTCACCGTCGGCTGCAATACACGTTTGTATACGGTGGAGCGTTTCTTCTTGCACATTCAGCAGCATTGCAGGTATGACGCTTGTACAGGCATCGGTAATGCGACTGCGGACATAGTCCACAGTCGCCGATTGGGTATAATGGACGTGTCTTTTGAGATAGCCCCAAAGGAAGAACTCCAATGGGGTAAGGTCCGGTGACCGTGCAGGTCAGCTCACACTACCACCCTAGCCAATGACCTGTTGGCGGAAGGTTTGGGATAATAATAATTGTACTTCTGTTGGATGGTGAGGAGGAGGAGCGCCGTCATGTTGGAACCACATGGTTCTCCGCTCACTCAATGGAACATCATGCAAAATATCCGATAGTACGCCATGTAGCAGCTGCAAATATCGACGTCCCGTTAATGTGCCCTCGTAGTACATAGGTCCAATGAGTCTGTTGTTCAAAATACCGCACCACACATTAACAGACCACCACCACACCTGATGTCGGACTGGTCGTCTCCATAAAGGATTTTCGAGAGCCCAATAATGTCCGTTGTGTCTATTTAACACCCCGTTGCGGGTGAATTTTGACTCTTCCGTCCAAAGGACATTCGCTAAAAAATTCGGCTGCATATCTAAGGTGTTCGTAACGAAGTTTCACCAATTAAAACGTCGCTCAGCATCCCCTGGAACTAGTGACTGCAGCAGTATTCCATAGTAGGGGTGAGCTCCCACTTGCTGCAAGATTTGCCGCACACGACGGCCTGTTAGGCCACACATCATACGAACTTCTCTTGAACTGCACCGTGGGTGGGCCAGAACATAAGCTAAACCGGTGAACACACCCTGACTTACACCTGCGGGGCGAACTGAATGGGGACAAGGTGTAACACTACCTATCTCTTTTAGCCATCGAACCACATAAGTGATGATCCTTACAGTCGGATGAGGTCCTGCAAGAAAACGTACGGCATATTGTCATGCACTTTCTCTTGCATTACGACCACATTCCCCATATAACAGCACCATCTCGCAATACACGTTGTTGGAATATTTCACAATGTACTATGTAACTACAGACGTTTAACGCACGGTTTCACTTCTCACACTGTCTTACACTCCTTGCCTGGCCACTATTTTATGCTTACCGATAACGTATGACGTAGCGTACACATTTGCATATCATCCGCTTTGTGACGAGATTGTGTGTGCAATGAAAGTATCGCCCCGACCCGAAGTTTCTCCTCCACGCAGAGCTGTACGAAGGGAAAGCTGTCATGCAGTGGGTGTCCTGTACCCCTTAAACTTCCTAAATCATGATTTTTGCCCTATTAAGGTGGTAAAAAAATCGTTTTGTACTAACTAGCTGGTGCTTAACAACTTTGTAATTGACCTTTTTCCCCATATCTTGAACAGTTTTCGAGATAGCAACTCTGAGTTCTGAATTTTTCTGCTAGGAGCGCTGCATGAGTCTTACCTTTTAGCGCACAGTCACTTTACTACACTTATACATTACGTTCATACATATAGCTCTCTGCGCACGACAATTATTTGCATGTATAAGGACTTTACTAACCACCCTGTATATGGTCAATGACCAAACATATTCAGATTCTGATTCACAAACAATACAGATTTTTATTCCGAATCAAGAACGTTTCAAAGGCATATATTGTTTCCAACCTAGTCTTCCTTTGTATAACACATAAGACTTTCGTCCATACTTATATCTCTCCCAGGAGTTACGACTTCCTGAAAACGGGTAATCAAATACTTTAGTACTCGCCAGATTTTCGCTAACTTTAGGTATTCATGAATTTTAGCATAAAATTTGTCATTATTCGAAAAGTGCAGGTAATGGTAAATTAGCTGGAAACGATGATATGACATTATCTTATGAAAAAATTGTGTAAATGTAGAATGCCTCTTGCTCTAATATTGTTCAACTGTTGGCTTTTTCACAATGCCTTGAAGAATAATCAAAGCAAAAAAAACATGCGTTTAATTTTTCAATGTTGGTTCCCAGTTTCTGCTTCTGAAATGCTTACGAAGAACACTATTCTGAATTTGTTGTTCGGCATACAGATTCGTTTCCAAAACAATAAGATCGAGTAAATGGTCATCGATGAAAGCTTCATAAAATTGTAATTACCCAGCGCTCATGTCGATATTCAAATGAACTTCTGGTTTAGTTCTGGATTCGAAATCATCTATGAAACTTTCACAACTTCCAGAATCATTTAGAGATATTTCTGATTCTGTCTCGAAGTCCTGATCATTGTCAATAATTAGCATACATGCTGAATCGGCCATACTTTTACAGATAGGACAAAGCAGCCAGCTAGCAACACAGACGATAGAAAATAACTATGCCTTTCTAAACAAATAACATCCACTTAGAACAAGACAAAACGGATTATTTAATCCAATATTTACCCTATTGACAGCACCATCTCTTTGAAAAATTTTAACTTATTTTGAATAAAAATTATATGGGCAAAACTGAATGGGAACAGCAAATTGATCATGTCTGTACGGCATACGGGCAAATCAAGAAATGGCCATAAGCGCTGCACGTATGGCATATGGGTAAAACTGTTAAGTGATTAAACATATCTAAGTTACATTGCATCTAATATGATAATATAATTCAGAATGAAAAATGCATTATGTCACTGCAACTGGATTATATGTGTTGTGTGTGAAAATGTGAAGAGAACAGTAGCAGGGTTCCCACTTACACTGGAAGGAAAAAATCTGACTTTTCACGGTTTTTCGGCAAAAATCCCTAACCAATCACAAGAAACTTTCAACTAAATTCTGGTTGCAGAGAAAATGGTTTCACATTCATGGAAGATTTAGCTATTCAAAACAGAAGCTAAGATGGTTTTCCCTGACTTTTCCAAGTTTGACCAAAAAATATCATTTTTCCCTGACTTTCCTAATTGATCTTTAGGGACAATTTCAAATTCCCTGACAATTCAAGGTTGCGTGGGAACTCTGAGTGGGAAAAGTACTCATATATTCCCAACAACCATTCTTCTCTTATAATCAAGCTCATTAACATGTTAAACGCCACTCCGGTCCTGACGGACCAGCGAGGCATAAACGGAATCCCATCCAGATAATGAGCATAAATAAGCGCTTTATTTCTTCTTTATTCGTAGGAACCCACCGATCTATATGCATCATAGTACTTGTTAATCGTTTTTGCACTACGTACATATTTGTCTGATCACTTATCCGCTGAAGCATTTCTTCCATGACCAGTAGCACGTAAAAGTCTTCCACACTGAGACAATTTTGCAGTTCGATATTATTTATGTCAACACCACAAATGCCCATAAAGGCTGTAATGTTAGGTTGATTCCCTCTTAGATCGAACCATTCCTGATCGTCTGTTGTATTATTATCTATATGCTCATTCTCTAATGAATTATATTCGGATGAGTGCAATACATAATGATGACGATGTCTAGGCAGAGAAATTTGTTCGCATGATGTATTGCTTGCTGACTCATCCATTTTCAGGCCAACAAAATTCAGAATTTCTGGTCAACAATAAACTTCGTGAAAAGCTTTGAAATGAACGAAACTGGACTATGACTTGTGTGTAACTGAGGATTTGTCAGGCCTCGCATTTCGTTTTCTTATCTTCTTCCAGGGAGAGGGGACTATAAGCGAACTCAGGATACGAATCCAAAACAGTACTTATTATGATTGGGAAAAGTCAGGCCCTCAAGTGCAGCTCATCTGCAAGTGGAGAGGAAAACGTACGAAGAAAAGCCCCAGTCCTCAAGCCAGGCTATGACCCATCTGTTTATACTCTAGCTCGCCTATCGGCAAGCAGCCCGGAGTGGCCCGCTTGACGGCTGACTGTGTCGTGAATGAAATGGCAAATAAAACAGGCTGGGAGTTTAATATGTTAAACATTTGTAGAATATGCAGAGAACACAATCAACTTTCCTACTCTCATAAATATGCAAACTGCTTTGAGAATATCTAAACTATTGACTGTCTGACTTACATCTGATACAGTTAGAAATGTCTACAAATAAGATGGACAGAATGAATATCAGATGAGTGCACACACATTCATAATTTCACAATCAATGTAACCAACACAGAAATTTATCCTTCATTTACTAATACAGAGAAATCTGTCCATAATAATATTCAAGGGACCGGAAAAAGATATCGTTATAGACAAGATTGAACACAATACGCTCTATATTTGTTAAAATTGGTGGGGTGGGGGAGATACTATTATAGACAGCATTGTTATAGTCAACTCTTACTGTATTTTGTCACAGAGTCAGCTATTAACTCTTTTTTCACATTTAATCATTGGACACCATATTTTGTTCCACCCACTCCCACGTCCAAAGAACTTTCAGTTAATAATTTACAAATAATTGTTTAAGGACATTTTGAAATGCTGATTACAGATACAAGTATACCCCACTTTATTGGGCTTTACTCTACTCTGCTTTGTAAATATTACAATTTTTTTACAAACTGAAGATTTGTGGTAACCCTCTGTGTAGAGTAAGCCTACCAGTGCAGGAGTGCCACAAACTAAGGTCATACTCACTGAAAGCTCAGATTTAATTATTTGTGTGTTGATTACTCCAGGAGAGGAAGGGTCATGCGGCACCGAGATCTAGTTTTC
The DNA here is from genome assembly GCA_006491805.2 of Dysdera silvatica. NCBI lineage: Eukaryota > Metazoa > Arthropoda > Arachnida > Araneae > Dysderidae > Dysdera > Dysdera silvatica. The sequence goes on from QLNU02015360.1 coordinate 199,916,403, forward strand.
TGAGAAATCCGAATCTCTTACGGCTTAAAACAACCTCCCAGACTGTGCACATAGTTGGTAAGTGGTTTTGAGGTTTTGTTCACCATTGAGGGATAAACTCAGATTAACAGCATGCTACGCGAACCTGTTAACATCATGCCACCGCAGGACTTGAAGACTAAGATAATGGTAAGCATTTTTTTAGCCATAAGAAGTATTCTTTTATTAAGATATATACATTGTTTGTTAACATAATGGCTATTGCACACTTAATTAGCTGGTTGCATTTTTATGGCACAAGGACAGCAAGGGTCATTCTGCACCAAACAAAGTGAGGCAGTACACAAGGTTTTGCTATTGCACACTTAACAGACTGTAAAATAGTGTACATGTGATTTTATATGCACTGGGAAACCAAAAAAACAATGTAATTCACTTTATTCAATTTTATTCCAGTGGTCTAGAACAAAACCTGCAATATCTCTGAGGTATGCCTGTAGCACAAAATATTGCTAACAAATATTGTGTGGAATCAATAACAATTTCAAACTTCCTTACCATTAACTATTCAAAAATCTGATTTAACTTCAGTTACTTCAAATTTAATCCCTTAGCTCAACTTATAAGGTTAGCAGTAATCTCATACCCCCATGCAAAAAATTTCAAGATATAAATAAATTTTGCCTATGCATTTCTTACCCTATATTTATGTGTAAGAAAACAGGACAATATAAATCATTAACAGACCATTAAAAATTATAATTTACAAAAAGAAATAAGATAGTCCATATAATATTACTGAAATTAGAATTAATGTAAGACATTCCTACCTTTGCTGCGCACTATAACTTAGTGACTTCCCAGCACTACCCATTGCTTTTCCAGCTCTAGTTTTATCTTGTTTTCCATTTTCTTTCAAGAAACGTCCTAAAGCATTTTCTTCCTGAGCAAGAACTAAAATAAACCAAAATAATATTACAACTATCCTAAGCGTTTTCCACTAAAATAAGGTATTTTTATGAACTTCGGCTTTACGCATTTTACAAGAAACCTAATATATATGTATAAATTCATGCACATATAGATTGTTATATATTACTTGGCATTATGTTATTAGGAAACATCAAAAAATCAGGTCCGTTGGTCGTATTTTTATGGTAAAAGGACAGCAAAGGTCATTTTGTGCCAACAAGCAATTAGACTGGCATAAATTAATACAGAAACAAGCTAAAGTAACATAAAATAGCAGCCCAAATTAGAAATGTATGAAAGATGGGGATCATAGTTAACAAATTTTAATTTACTGAATGAATTCACCATTATGTTCACATAGAAAACTGTTTTTGAAACTACTCAGGCAGTTTATAAAATTTTGTACATAAAACAAATAGTTCAAAAGAAGACTGTCTTTAGATAAAATAAATGTAATAGGCTATGAAACAAAAGAAATCATACACATTAAGACAACAAAAATTACAAACCACAGAGTTTCTCTTGGTAATTTTCCAACACTCTCATCAAAGTCAAAAATGATTCTTCTATCGTTTGAAAAAGCTGAAAGAAAAGGCGATATTTAAAATAAAAAAATGATTAGAGATGTAATAGAATCTTTAGGAAATAAAATTTTTAAAAATTATTTAACTGACATCACTTACTTTTAAATAAATATCATAAAAATTTAATACTTATAGTTTTTTTGTTTTTTTTCAATGAACAAATTATAATACACAAATAACTCAACAATGCAATATATAAATTTATTGTCAAAATACAAATTATATCTAAAAAGTAATCACTTTCTCTTACAGTAGAAGTTGTTTATAATGACCTCAAGGGGGCTTGTGCCAATTTGGCTATTACAAATAATTTTTTTTAAATTACAGTACGGTAGTACATTTTATAAGGCTATATATACCCTTTTGATAGTAAACAATACTGTGAGCACTATTTTTAAAATTTAATAAAATATACTTATTTGTAATTTAAATAAATTTTTTAAAAATTGACGGCAACTAAATACGTACTTTTTTTTACGTGATACAATTAAAAAATTTTCCTGAAGCAATAGGATGTTGATATGAGCATAGTAAGTAGCTCTGCAGCCTTCTGGACCATTTCAAAAGTGCTTCATCAATATTCTTGTGTTCAGAATCATGAAGTTTTTTTGCAACAGAACAAATCATTTTCAAATGTTCCAGAATATTCATTTGATACATCAAAACCTCAAAATTATTGAAATTGTTGAATGCAATATCTAATGTCCTGTACTTATTACTTTATTATTCTTGGTAGCATCTAATTAGAATATTACGCTGACTTTTCCTTAGTCACCAAAACTTTCCATTATAATATTTCATAACAAAACACCCGCTTACTATGCATTTTGTATTGGAAGTTAGATAAGCAAACAAATTCAGGCCACCTGACCGAAACGCCAACGATCATAGCTTTTTAAAGAATATATTCAACTCCTCTTTTCATTTGAATTGAACAATACAGAACTGAAGGACAGACAAATGAGTCATCTGGTATGGGATTGTCCCAACATGGGACATCACTGATATGGAATTGTCACTGCCCCAACCGTGATTTTCCATTACGAAATATTTTCTTGGGTAATAGCAGTTTACCTATGAAGACCAAGTACGATGATCCACCCTTCTAAAAGTGGCTGGGATGAACACTAGACACATACAGAGTAAGGTAAAACTTCTAATAACGCATATCTAATTACGAAATATACAGTGTGGTGGGGGCAGGGGGAAAAGCTGTGGTACCTAAAGTGTTCAAGGCACTCAAACTGTGACCAAGGAGCCTTGTGCTTTAAATCTGGGTTTGAAAGAGGTGTGAAATGTATTGGTCATTTTTGTTCTAAAGAAATACTGCAGCAAGTTCCAAGGGGCAAAGATGGGAGTTCTCTATACTAATTCCCAGAGGGAGTTAGTTCTCCTCTATGCATCTTCCCATTGTTCATAAAAGGCATATTACAAGGGTGTGAATTTTTATGTTCATTCTTTATGTTGATTCATATTATGAGAAGAATGGAAAGAATAAAAATTGAAACTGTAAAAAGAACTTGAAACTGAAAACGTACTTCAAGAAAATCATTAAGAAATAAGAGAACAAATTAAAGACTTAAGGACTTTTTGCAGATTTTGGGCAAAAATAAGGACTTTTAAGGACCAAAAATTGTTTCCTAAAAAATTAAGGACTTTTAAGGACTGTATGAACCCTGTGTGCATACATATGAAGTTCTTGAATGTAAACATTCATGTATTAAGAATGAAACCACTGAATTATAATTGTGTTTTATCTGAGGTATATAAAGGGTGTTTTTTAGTTGTGATAGAACTTTCATTGGCGACAGCTCTCAAATAAGCTGTTTATTTGCACGTTCTCTTTCACATTTGTAGTTAGTATAGTTCGGCAAAATAATATGGAACGTTTGACACTTCAACAACAGTACCAAATTATTCGAATTTACTTTGAAAATCAGTCGTCCATTCGCGCAACTTATAGACGACTTCGTGATTTTTATGGTGCATATAACCGTCCATCTGAGCAAGCCATCATTCGAATTGCGTATAGATTTAAAGCGACATATTCCCTAGATGATGCAAAGACACCAACACGTCAAAGGAATGTGCGTATTGAAGAGAATATCGACGCCGTAAACTAAGGTGTTGAACATGATCTAAATTTATGGATTCGTCGTCGGTTGGAGGAATTGGGACTGTCCGTCGACTATTTGGAAAATTTTGCACAAAGATCTTGGCCTGCACCCATAAAGATCTGGCTGGTGCAGGAATAAAAGCCACAAGACCATCTTTTGTGTCGTGCTTTCTCCGACTGGGCTCTGGAGCATTTGGAAACTGATCAGTTGTTTTATCGCAAAATTTTATTCAGCAATGAGGCTCATTTTTGGCTTAACAGGTTTATTAATAAGCAAAATTGCCACATATGGAGTGTACACAATCCACAAGAGACCCTACAGACTCCCTTATATTAAAAAAAATGTACCGTTTGGTGCGGTTTGCACGCTGATGGTATCATCTGATCACAATTCTCCAAAAATGAGAAAGGAGCTCACGGTATGGTCAATGGTGATCGTTACTGCACCATGATCAGTGATTTTTTGTTTGCAAATCTACATGACATGGAGCAGGACTAGATGTTGTTTCAACAGGATGGTGCTACGTGTCATATGGTGATCACAATCATTGGCTTATTGAAAGCCAAATTTGGTGGCAAGTTGATTTCCAAAAATGAACCTGCAAATTGGCTTCCTAGGTGGTGCGATTTGACACCGATGGATTATTTTCTGTGGGGTTACGTGAAGTCAATGGTTTATGCTGATAAAGCAGCAACAGTTGACGCTTTGTAAGACAACAATATCCGCGTTATTCATGACATACTGCCAGCAGTGTTGACGAAAGTGGCCAAAAATTAGACCAGAATAGCCGAAGTGGCCATATGCCTCAAATAATTTTCAAATATTAATGCTATGTATTGATCTTTCAAACAAGTACAGAATTTTGATTAAAATTGCATTTTTTGTTTCACTTTTTCCATTTTCAAGTTCTAGTGGTATTAAAAAAACACCCCATACTTAATGAATCTGTAGTAACTTGTAATTTACTTTGATGTATACAACCAATGGGTTGTAAAAGTCACATGGATGAATCACAAAACGGAGCCATTTTTTTGCCCAAAAACATGGTGACTGTTTGGAAGAAGTGGAAAATGTGTTGAACTATCCAAGTCCACAGTCTGTAGTGCCCATTTGCAGTAAAAAAAGTACAGAAGTTACCACTGTAGGTCAAAGCAACTGTGATAGAAGCTTCACCATGATAAATCAGGATAGCAAGCATTTGGAGCAATTTGCAGCTGCTGCATGTGTCCAAATTTGCAATTGCTTCAAAAGAACAATGCTAAGCCCAGTACACCAGTTTATGTGAGTTTTATGGTGAAGGGACAGCAAGGGTCATGCTGCAGCAGGACATGCAGTTTCCACAGGAATCTGAATCCCTCAAGGCCTAGGGTTTCTGAGCTCAATTTATTGAAACAGAAATGAAGATGCAGCACATGGGCTAGTTATAACAAAATATTAATAAAAACAAAATATGAGAAAATATAATTAGCGAGAAATAATTATCATTGAAGCTACAGAAAATTTGTAATGAACATACTTGGCAATAATAAATAACATTACTCACTTCAAGTTTTAAATCCAATTCTAAGTCACTTGCTATTATACAATCATCATCTTTTTTGCCCAATTTCTTAAACACAGCTTGTTTTGTCGTCCAATACTGTTGCTGCATTCGAGAAACAGCTGAAGAATCACCAAATTCATTCATATGGCCATATGCACTCATATAGCTAGATTTCGAACTAAAAAAATTTTGAAAATAAAAAATATGCATACAAAACAACTGAGTCCATAAAATGCAAATTTGCATTTATAGTAAATACACTACGGGTTTCGTGAATCGTTGCCACTAGGTATGTGTGCAGGATTTCCAAATGGGAGGGTGTTTTACAAAACAGAGGCAAATTTGATAAAAACAAAGATTTCTCTCATGTTCAGGGTGAAAAAAAAACTGATCTTTTTTTAAATAAAAATCAAATTGTTTTATAAATTGGATTTGCTTCTTTTATTTAAACGTTTTTTTGTATGGGGTTCAGATTATATGCCTCAGAAAAATTAAAAATTTTATTCTGCTTAATTTATATATACGATTTTAACATTCAATTCTTTTTAAGTGAATATTTTTATTAAGTGAATATCTAAATAACGTATTTAATAACAAAAAACAAAAATTCAATGTCTTGATTTCTTGTTTATTGAGACTACAATATGTATTAGAGATTTCAATTATGATATTATTAAAAACCAACATTTAAGGATTTAAATAAAAGTGCCAATTTTGCTGCCTTCTCAACACCTCTAATTGATTTCAGAACTTGCTATGCACAAGTCTAAATTTTGAAAACATCCTTTCGACTCCAGCAGAAATTCCCTTGGCTGTGCAAAGTTCCTTAATAGCATTGAGTTCCTTTTGGCCAACACATTCTTTTATAAAGACCAGTGATTTCCACCATTGGGAAGTGATGTACAGACAATAAATTTAAGAATGATGCCTAATAATGAAGTATCCTTGTATTTCCTTCTTAAAAAAAATCTATTGCTTGCTCCTTCTCACTCCTTGAAAAGTATTCTGCTTTAAAATTTGGTGATAATAAATGTACCAAATAGTGAGCTCGAGACGAAGCTTGCTCATAGTGTATTTTAAATGTCTTAATGTACAAAGAAGTGTCAAAAGCAAGGTCTTTTATACTGTTCTCTAGATCTTTCCAAACTTCTGCTACTTTAGAAATACTGCAACTATTTCCTTTTAACCTTATTCAAAGCAACAAAAATTGATTTCAACTATAGGAAAAGTTTTCAACATTCCTCTTTATACCCATGTTCGCGACTTTCAAGCAGGGCTGTATTTCCCATTAGGCTGACTAGGCCTGTGCATAAAGCACAATTTTTAAGGACGCAAACTTAAAAAAAAAAAAATCAAAACTTCTCTTCGTCAGAAACTTTAAAAAACACAAAGCGAGAAATAAAGGATTTTTATGTCACTTCGAATCTATGCATTAATAAATATAAAAACAAAAAACGCTGAACTACATTAACATAGAAGCGCCCTGAATTTAAGCAACGATACAGCATGGAGCTATCAGCTTAGAACGTGTCAAAAACCACTAGAAAAGCTCCATAGAAGATGCCAAATTGAACGCATTAGCTATTCTGGCAATCGAAAGTGACCTGACATCTAAACTCAACTTTTAAGAAGTATTGGATAAGTTTTCTAAAACCAAGCAATGTTGCAGAAGTGTAAACAACCTGAAAGTGAAAACTGTGAGAAAAACTTTTATGATATATGCACAGTATATATTATTTCATGAACTAAAGCATTTTTTACTATTCTAATATGTTTAATGCTATCATAAGAAATATACATACAAAAGGTTAAACACTGGTAAAATAGCAATGAAAAAGATCACTCAAGCTTTCGGACGCATCAGCAGCAGTCCTTCATCAGGAGTAATGACGATGTTATGTTTCTGTCTCTTTTTTATACTTGAAATTTCTGGAAAACCCTTCATCAGAGTAGTCCCGCAGAATGGGAAAACCCAATGAGAACCAATGGGAGGCCTCCAATAGAATCATGGAAGAACCCCAATAGGGACCAATGAGAAACCCACACTGCGGGTTACCTAATTTGGGGATGTCCCATACATTTCAGAGTAAGAGTTGTTTATAAGTTTCTGGAAGTGGTTGTGATGTATTAATGGCTTTCCCATGTAGTTTGTAAGTTTCCCAAGATTCTAAGAAGAGTCTTCTTAGAATCTTGGGAAACTTACAAACTACACGGGAAAGCCATTAATACATCATGGACCAGATGATAACTGGTGATGAAAAGTGGATTAACTAAGAAAACATTGTTAGGAAAAGAGCATACTGTGAGACCGGACAACCTGCTCCCTCCACCTCTAAACCGAGGTTGAGCCTGAATAAGAGAATGCTGTGTATATGGTTGGACGTCCAAGGATAAACACATTACAAGCTTTTGAACCCTAACAAAAAGCTCAATTCAGAGAGACACTGTCAGCAAATGGATGATTTAAACAAAGAAGTCAAAGAAAAGAGGCCGGCGATATTCAATAAGAAGCACATCATACTGCACCATGATAATGCTAGACCACATGCTGCTTTGGTGACTCGTCAGAAACTTACAGAGCTAGGCTGGGAAATTCTGTCGCATTAATCACACTCTCCCCAGACCTAGCACCCCCCGATTATCACTTGTTTCTCTCCTTCCAAAATTTTTTGAAGGGGAAAAAATTCCAAAACTAAAGCAGACGTTAGCCAAGCACTACTTCGGTTCTTTGCCTCCAAGGACAAGACATTTTTCAAAAATAGTATTTACAAATTACCATCACGCTGGCAAGAAGTCATAAGTAATGACGGAAGTTATATTGTACAATAAATATTATTAAAGGTATGAAAAGTGAATTATTTCCTTTCACTTCCCAAATGGATAGAACTTTCCGGAAGACCTAATATATATATATTGGACATGATATGGTACTACATGTTGTGCAGACAGAGATAATATGTGGAGACAACAAACAAAATAAAAATATGCAATATATGCTTACCCAGTCTTTATTTTTTGAATATAAGTTCGATTCTTTTAGACTTGCAAACTTGTCGATGATGTGAAAAAATGGTTGAGTTTCTATTAACTCTTTTAATAGTTCCTTTTCAATTGAAATTTTTAACAAGTTTCTATGTCTGTCTTCAAACATCGTATTACGTAGACTGATTTTGATTCTGTTTAAGCAAGAAAAACTCCGTTCTACGGAAATACTAGTGGACGGAATAGTCACTATTAAGCAAAAAAGTTTATAAGCTTCTTTAAAAATGTATCTGTTTTCTGTTAAAATTTCCATGAATGTTTGTAATTTCATATCTCTATACTGCTTATCCAGATATATGTGTTTTAATTCATTTTTCAATCTTTGGAGGTCAGTAAATATA
>QLNU02015360.1:199925080-199937569 GCA_006491805.2 Dysdera silvatica
AAGTTTAAACTCAAGTATCTTTTAAACCTTTTGTATATTAAAGCTGAAAATTTACCCCCACAGAAAATTTTTTACCTCTAGAAACCTCTGTGCTAATCAAAAATCTCAATTTTTATTTCTGATCAAGCCATACCTCTGTTTTGGTAATTTTTACCTTTTTCCCCATGCAAAACCTCTGATCTAGATGTCATGACAATGCGACGAAAATCTCTCTTCTCTGACAGTACTTGCTTTCGCCGTAAATATTCCATCGCCATGGTAACCATGTTCGCAAAACATTTCCGTTTTGAAGCGAAGCTCTGAATTTCTATCGTCGCTTCATTCGGCCCTTTTTCTCGGCGGGCAACATTTCGTTGATGCGTTTAACGCGTTTAAAGCGCTGACTTAAAAACGTAGCCTTCTGTTCCTGAATGTAATTCCAATTATATTAAAGGAATTAAATTCAAAAAAAAATAGTGGGCTCAAAATAAAATTCTAAATTTTATTTTTCTAATCAAATTTTAAATTCGACAAAAAAATAAAAAGGATTTGGAATTTAAATTAAAAAAACTGTTCAACCGCCCAATTTCTTTAGGTGAAGTGGGGTTTCACTCGTGTTACCCGACGAGCCACCACTGCTTCAAGGGTGCTAAGAGACTTATGGTAATCTAAATTAACAACTATGTCTTCAAAGTCTTTATCTGCCCGACTAGGGTCAGGCATGCTAATTGTTACTGAACCGTCTTCTGTTTTAGTTTTTTCCAGATTCATTTTTTTCCTACGACTATCACATATTTTCATATCCTTTTCAAAGATGTCCCATAAATCACACATCCATTTTGCAACAGGCCTTAGATTTTTTTTTTAAATATTTTTGTGCCCTTCCTTGTTAAAAGGGTTACAACAAAAAAGTGGTAATTATAGACCTACTTACATTTTCAGCCATGGTGGAAACTGACAATTACACACAGAGAATAATGATGTAAAAAATTTAATGCAGATTGTGCAGCATACATTCACTCTATGAGAGTTAAGGCAAAACTGAATGCTAGCTGTTGAATTGTCACTTTACATGCAACAATTTATAAGGCTTCAACATAAAATACTCAGAACTGCACCTGGGTAATATCTCAGTGTCTTGCTTACAGATCGTTTCCATCTGTTTATAGTCTTAAAGGAGAATTTCTATGGTTTCTTGAACACTGTTCTTCCACCTCTTTTTACTGGGTGAACTAATTTAAACTATTCTAGCATGGTTGCATATATAGTGGCGTAGGCAGAAAGTTCATAAGGGGAGGGTTATAGGCTTAATGGGAGGGGTTACAGAGCTACAACTCATATATTCCTATGTTAAATATGCAAAATTTCATTGCGATGGGATGTTACAACACCCAAAACTGCCCCCTGGCTACACCTCTGATTGTATAATAACACTGTTCTTAACTTATAATAATGATAGTGGTTATTTCCCAACAGAATTAATAATTGTGTATTAAAATAAAAAATTCCCATTTTTGCAGATGGTTTTCCTTGGAATAACTTTTTTTAAAAAAAAATAAAATCTGTTCCCATTCCTGTCCCAAGATGAAACTTTCCAGAAATGATAAGATGCATAAGTTTATACAATAATTTTAACGTTTAAATCATGCATAAGTTTGTGTGTGATTTTTTTCAAAATTTTAAAAATAACGCTTTTTGAGAAATTCAAGGTCAAAGAGTTCATGGCATTACCTTGAAATCCCAATCGTGTTGGATAACATAATGAAAGCTTATAAAATAATCTACAACATTATTTTTATTTCATCTATCTCATTTCTAGCTTGAGTAATAATAGTTTTTGTAACTGCACGTAAACAGAAAATCGTGCTTTTCTCTGGATTTCAAAGGCCTATAATTTATAAAATACTGCAGTTAAAAATCTTGAGTTTTAAATATATGTGGTAGTATATCTAATGAGCCAAATTTTAAAAAAAAGCCAAGAGGGTGAGGTTCAAAAGTGCTAGAATTTTGGTTCGCTTGACACGTTTGCTATTTTACCAGTGTTTAACCTTTTTATGTAATTTCCTCCCTGGTACCCTGTATTTTATTTCTATAAGAAATATAAAAGTAATTCAAAATATATTTCTTATTTGTTATTTTTTGTACCATACTTGTAGCATCCAGTAAGTAGTAATTAACTATAATAAATTGTTGATTCACACTTAATAATTTTCGACACCAACTCATAAGCAGCTCAAGCTTTAGGTTTTAGGTGTAGGAGAAAAAGAGACACAGTCTCCACCCTAGAGACAAACTAGGGTCCCTCTGTTGGAGCCCTAAGTGTTTTGACCACTACACCAACTAGGGCTGGAACAACGCTCTCTTTCTCCGTATATAAGGATGTAAGATATTATTACCCCTAGACCAGGACCCTAGTTCGATTCTAGGGCAAGGATGGCATCTCTTTTTCTCCTATATCTCAAAAGTTATAGCTTGAGCTGCTTGAGTGTCAAAAATTATAGAGTGTAATGAATTCCCCCACGAAAACTCACAAAAAACTCACCCCGGTGGCTTTGTGTGTTGACCATTATTTGGCAATTGTGTTATCCCTGTGAAGGGTAATATCTTACATTGTTGATTCACTAATTGAGCTTCATTGAGTTTTATTTTCAATTTAGGATGGATAGGTAGATAAGGAGGGAACAGGGGGGATGGAATTGTTGGGGGGCACCTACCGCAAAAGTGCCTAGGGGCATGGAGCTCCTAAATGCAGCCCTGCTTTCAAGTTTATTTTTGCATCTATTACATCTCCATTTTCTTCAACTATCTGTATAAAAATTGGCCATTTCTTAATATAACTCTCCAAATAATTGCACATAGAATTCCAACACACTTTCCTGGTAGATTCAATCCTGTGCCACTTAATTCATTGTATCTAGTCTGAACAAAATGATGGTTCTGAAAATATTTGGTGATTTGAATAATATTTTCTGTTACGTTAGATTAAGAAAATACCTAATAAATACACACTACTTTGACTTTTAGAAATAGTTAATAATGAAGAACTGTGTGTAAACAACTGTAGTAAAATCATCAGAAAAGTTTTTGCCTATACTATATTTTAGAAAATGATAAAAAGAAAGTCATTTTTATTTTAAATTATTTTTTCATAATCACTATAAAATCAGTTTAAATCATTGTTTTTCATTAAATCAGATTTAAGCCGCTGATATGTTTAAAAAATAAATTAAGAAATTCAATTCAAAGCATTGATTTTAAAAAGGGTAATACATTTTGATTTTAATCATGGTGGTTGTTTTTTTTTTTTTATGGCACAAGGACAGGAAGAGTCATTCTGTGCCAATCAAGGTGACATAGTATATACATTATAAGATTTTAATCATGATTTTTTTTAAAAATCACATAATTAAAATAATGACTAATCACTGATTTAAATCATGATTTTAATCTGATTAAAATCATTGACACCCTGCTCATTATAAATTTTACTTTGTAATTAATATTTTTCAAATGGGAAGAAAACTAATCAGTTTAATAAAAAACGGGAAAATAACTCAACATTTGAAATATATTATTAAAAGATACGATTGTAACATACAAATTAAAGGATCCAAAATTAATACTATAAACATGTGTTTTAAATTGCACCCAATATGTTATTTCATATCAGAGGAATGCTTTTTTTTTTTTTTAGTTATGATTCTACCAAGACTAGAACAGATTTTCTGTGGCAAATAGAACTGAAAATATCATTAGTTGAATTGTAATAAATGCCTCAAATCACACAGCCTCTCCTGAGTGAAAACAAATTCAAAAATTTTTGTGAAAGGTTGCCTAATTAGAGGGCAAATTAGAGAACAAAATGTTTAATACCTGAAGTAATTTCATTATTACCAGTTTTTGCAACTGCCCAAAATATCATCTTCAACTGTTATACATTTTTTTTTCTTTTCCAGAAAGCCTTAATTGTAACCTTAGCAAGATGGCAGAAAAAATGTTTCTTCTGAAACCCTGATATGGTTACAACATGCTTTTGGTAAAAAAAAAAATTTGACAGTTTTTTGTTCTTTAATTTGTCTGAAAACCAAGAAATTAAACTTTTTAACTGAAATACTAAGGAACTTTGAAAAAACTCTAGTTAATAAGGGTGGTACAACCATTCTGGGATAAAAGTGAGAGAGAGAGAATTTTGCACAATTTAAAGCTTTTGTTACTTGGGAATCCCAAACTTGCCACCAACTACATTCATGAAGTATTTTATATAAATTTTTCTTTTAATGAATCACTAAACTTTATATATAGCAGGGATCGGAAGTAACTTTTTAAATCTTGTGGCTTAGGTGCACTAAATACTAGTTAAGTGTACAAGTAACTAACAGAATAGAAAGTAAACCTCAACATTAAAAACGGGTAAAATGTAAGTGAAATAATTATATTTAAGCATGTAAGCTAAAGGAATTACACTTTTCAAAATAATTGAACATTCATTTGTAATAAACAAAAAAAAAAAAAAAAAAATTCAAAGCAAATGCAGATACATTGAGAAAATTATATAAAATTATTCCGTAGGTCACTGTTCTTGAAACATAAGCATAAGTAGCCATAGTTTGGAATAGTTAGGTGCACTGTGTGCACCCAAATTAAAAATTTATGTGCACATATAAAATTTCATGTGCACAATGCACCAGTGAACCCGCTAATTTAAAACCCTTATAGCCCATGTATTACAAAACTTATTCTGGTATGTTAAAATTATAACATAAGATGTAATATGTTACACATATAACAAAACATACATATCAAAATATATTATACTGCATTCTACAGAACACGTAATTATAAAATATAAAAATAAATGTCAAAACTTACAATTCAGTCATAGTGTTTGGACATCAATTCAGTAACCAAAAAACAGCAATTTCCTTGTAAAATTGTTCTGCAAAGAACATGAATACAAAAATTATACAATATAATTAGTAGAAGTAAATGGATATTTTCAATCACTAATCTTTGGAGAAAAATATTTATAATTAAAATTTCCACTTTTTAAACAAACACTACATACACATTAATCAATATTCATAGTGATACAGGCAATGGTAGAAGTATAGTTATGGAGGTAATGGTGGAGGTAGCTGGAAAGATAGCTGTTGATATAATGGTATGGTAGTAATGATGTTGAAATGTAAGGGGGAAAAGATTAGTTTGTTTTGTTTTTTTTAAATGGAATAAATAAGGGTAAAATAAATGGATAGAAATCTTCAATCACAGATGAGCATGAAATATAGAAAAGGAACAAAAAGCCAAACCCTTATTTTAAAAGATTGACTGCTTTTAGCATACATCACACAATGGTGTTCGCATAATTTTATTCCACCTTAGGAAAAAAAGAACAAAAGTCAAGGATAATAGAAATTAACACAGTGAAGATATACCTTCAATTAACCATTAAAATATGATGTAATCATCACAATGTTAAAGTTAATACTATGAAAGTATATGTAGTACAAGACTAAAAAACTATAGAGCTGTTGAGAAATATTATAATCATACTTCATGATTGGCTGGAATTGCAGCTTTCTCGGATGTTCGCAAGGCTTGAGGACAAATACCTGTTTCACATGGGTGTATTTGTACTTACATTCTATTGGCTTCTTGAGGAAGTACTCTGGATTGGTTGTAGCTATAGCTAACTTGAAATGTGCCGCAATATGTGTATGTACTGCTGACCAGCTACCTGGTGGTGTACGTCGTGTGGCATAGTTTGACTATTGTCATCTCAGAGGGTATTTTTATGTGCCTTCAAATGCAGGTAGATGAGAGAGAGGTTGCAGATTAAACTTAATACAACCTCCGTTCAAAAAGTTTGGTGAATAATCTTTTCACGCTAGTAAAAGTTGGTATGCGAAGTAAAATGTGTATGAAACACATGCAGCTGTATGTGAATAGTTGTTTAGACAAGCAGTGTTTCGTTCGGACATTTTATTTTCTTATACGTAAGTTGGAAGTGCAGCATAGTGTAGTGGCTTTGTAAAAAACGAAAACATGGATCAATGTGTAAATATGCAATTTTATTTTAAGCTTGGAGAGTCAGCAAAAGATTATAAAATGCTTTTAGCGGTGTATGGACAAGATATTGTATCTTTAAAGTGTGTGTACGAATGGTATCGATGGTTTCATGAATGCCGTGACAGCGTGGAAGACCAACACAATGGAAAATCCGCTACTGCGACTGATGAGAATCACATTCAAAAATTGAAGAATCTGTTAGTCAAAGACCGTCGACAGACAGTGTGAATGTTAGCGGAGGAGATTGGAGTTAGTGTTGGCATGACATTTGCAATTTTGACTGAGAAATTAGGTAAACGTAAACTTTGCTCGCGTCTAGTACCTCACCATTTGTGTGCAGAACAAAAACAAGAACATTTAGACACATACGGGGAATTCATTGACATTGCAGATAATGACCCCACTTTCCGTAATCGTATTGTTACCCGCGATGAGAGTTGGTGCGTCAGGTACGACCCCGAATCAAAGAGGAAGAACATGGAGTAGTGGGGTGTGACGGCTCGCCGAAGCAAAAAATCTTGCATAAAGACAATGCTCATTTGTGTTTTTGATGCTACAGGCATAATTCATAAGGAATTTTTGCCCGAAGAAAGCACATTGAATGGGCCTGAGTATGCTAAAATTTTGGATTGCTTTGTGAAACAGATACCTTGAGTGAGGCCTCAGTATGCAGTAAAGGGCTTGTGATTCCTACTGCACGATAACGCGCAACCACATACGGCCATTGTTGTATACCAGTTTCTAGCCAAACAAAGGATTGTGTCACTTACTCTCCTGATCTGGCACCTGCAGATTATACTTCCTGTTTCCGTTACTGAAGAGAGCCTTGAAAGGACAAAGATTTTCAACGATTGAGGAGATTCAACAAAATGTGGCCGCCGAATTGAAGTACATCCGAAAAGACACTTTCTTGCATAGTTTCAGTGCCTTGTACACAGGCTGTCAAACGTGCATAACATCGGATGGTGATTACTTTGAAGGACGGTGAACCTTGTTTGCCGATATATATATATGTGTGAATACCTTTTGCAAAATATAAACACCGAACTTTTTGAACAGAGGTTGTATTTATTTAGAGGTTGAAGAGCATACACTAGCCACAGCATGATGCCAGGCTTTCGTTAGGTTGTGTAAGTTTACATCTTGAGGATCGTTAGCAGCCGTGTATATCATATGAAATTTAAAAGCTAAGAGCATGTTGTTCGGGCTGAAACATTTAGTGAAGCTAAATGCTTTACTACATGTGAATTTCGTAGACTGTGATTGGACAATTGAATACTAACACAATAACTTATATTTGTTTCTATTGGTCAGTTTGACCCCACAGAGGGGAGAACTTGCTGTGAGTTATGTTAACTTTGAGCTGTCTTTCTTGACAGTTTTTGCCCATTAAATGAAAATATATGGGAGAGGGTTCGAAGTCATTTTTGGAGGAAATTCCAAGAGATCTGGCTCTGAATCATACATGCGACCAATGTCTATGAAAATGGAATTTTGACACGAAACCGAGTTGCAATGAGCGTGTGGAATATGTATGTACATATGTGCCACAAATATATTTAAACTCAATGTAAATAGAATAAAATAAACTTTGTTTTGTTTGACTTGGCTCATCTCGTTGCGTTTTTCATTAATAAGTACAAATGAGGGAGAGATTATATCCATTACCTCAGATGTGATAGTAATTGACATAGTTATGCAATATTTGTAGGGATCAACGGATGGCAAAATTTGTCAGGTAGACTGATGCCTATTTTTTATGAATTGTTCAATTTCATACCATTGCTGATTGAAAAATAAATGATTTTTTTTATATTCCATTGGCCAATTGCCGATGTTTTCGATTATTATTAATTAGCAAAAGTTTTAAAGATTACATTATGATATGAACATCAATATTTATGAAGGATGTTTTCTTGTAATTAACTTTTTTTCACATATTCACTGGATTTCCACTTTCGACTATTTTTTCTTCTCGATTTCTTGCTATCCGGTAACCCAAAACTTTGCAGTTCAGGCTTTTGTGTAGGTACAGCAAAAAAAAAAATTATGTTCAGTATTTGCCGGGAATATAAAACAAATTTCACGTTTAGTATGTCATGCAAAATATAAAATCCAATGAAAATGAAACAACCGAGAATCCACAATCGTATTCGACAGATGAAGCAGGTACAACAGTTACTAGGAAAATAAAGGCAGGAAACAATGCACTACCTTAACATACTGTGAACTTCAAACCGAAACTAAAACTGTAAATTTCCTTCAGAGTACTCTAGAAACCTATTCAAAATCCAATTTTATCACATGTCAGACTTTTCAGATAAACAAAAATTCGAGAGACAGAAACTACGCATTAAGAATCACAAAGACACAAGATAAAGAACCGGTGAAATCCAACGTTCCTCATACGTCGAAGAGTGATGCCCGAACCAAATTCAGCACTACTCTGACAATTTTGGATCTAGAGAAAAATAGATCCCATGAATAGCAAACTTCTATCCCAGTACGCCATTGAAAAAAAGTTTACAATGCGAAAATGACATCATTTAATATGTTTACAAAAATGTAAAAAGAGCTTGCAGATAGAAGCTGAAAAGTTGGCAGCGGTAAAGCCGAAAATCACAATCTTTTCCTTGGAGTTTTTTATTAAGGGGCAAAAAAAAATGTAATATCGGCCAATACAATCGGCCGATTGACTGATGGTTAGGGATGTCACCAGCAAAAGAAATTTGGTGGTACAAAAAGACCACCTAGGTCAGCAACTGGTGGTCGAAAAAACTTGGTAGACAAGAGTCAGAATTTCTGAATTTATACTTCTAGTGCACATATTACTGATTATTATTCCATGTACTTATGCCTTTATGCAAAAACAGCACAACACACATTAAGTTATTCGCATTTTAAATTGGTATGTTTAAAACAGCATCTATACAATTTTAATAAGAAAAATAATTATAGTAACCACCAATATTAAACTCCTTTACAGTTTATGGGTGCTGATTTGCTTTTATATAAAGTTTAACGGTATTAAATTATTCAAGACACTTTTTTCTCAGTTACTTCCATATGCGTAGTGGGTCCATGGGGCCCAAGCCTCCCCCTCCACATAATTTGAAATAAATTACAATTTTACATATACTGTAATGTATAAATGTACATAATACGTGCTTGCCTACTCCCAATAATTTTGAAAACTTTACGTTGATGGTTACATTACTTTTATTTTAATTTGTCTTTGAATAAACGGCTGTCCTTTTCATTCTTCCACTTCAATGCCGTTTTTTCAAAGCAAAGATCGAAAGTTCCGGCACAAATTCTGACAAGGTTATCAACATTTACATCTTATTTCTAAGCTTGGTTTTAATATGACTTTTTAAATTAAACGGTCTTTCGCATGAAATACTGTTTAACACTTTAATAATTGGAATAGAAAGAAAATAATTCAATAATTGCTTAAATTTGATATAAAAATTAAAATCCAATCCATTAAATTATGATACTTATAAAACGTATGGAACAATTTTGTTAACAGATACAATAGCATTGTTAATAAGGGATCTGTATTAAAGAATTATTCATTCAGAGGTTGCAAAAAGGTTGACAGCGCTACAACAATCAAATTGCTGCAAAAGTTGATCTTGATATTCTAAATTTTAAAAGTATTTTTTATTATAAAGCATAAAATGAGAAACAAAACTTTTCATTCCTATTGCAAAATTCTTATATCATTCTTGCTAACTTTAAAAAATGTGCATCAATAAAATTATGAATGGCACTACGTTATCAAACTATGTTACCAAAAAATTTGATTACTATTTATATTCACTAATATTTATTTTGGAAAATAAATGCTGAAATATTAAAAACGTTCAATTTCAATATACCAATTTATTTTAAAAGTTCTTTCAATTTTATCTCACTCCTCCCCACCCCAAACACAAGTAAAATATAGTAGTATCAGATACAACTATCTTCGCAAAATTATAGTCATATATTGAGAAATAAATTGAAAATTTGTTTACTGATACATGGGCCATTATAATGACATAAAGCCAATGAAGAAACAACCATCAATGCAACGTAACATGGTAAGCACGTTAAGGGGGCACCACACCAAAGAGGGCACCGGGAAAGCTTAAAATCCGAAAAAAAATTAAGTGCCAGGAAAATAAAAAAAGGAAAAAATTGCATTGATAAACGAAAACGATTGGAGGTAAGAAGTTTGCAATCCAGCACAAAATCTGATCTTTTTAGTGTTTTCATATATTTCTAACCAACGGCAGGGCAAGCGCAAACTTACAATTTGCGGAGGGGCACCAAACGTACCAACGCTGGCCCTAGCAACCATTCACAAAAAAGATGCAAACAGATACAATACAGACAAATACTGAGTTGTGGCTGAGTTTCAAATTTTGCCTCATACATATTGCCAGAGAAAGTTTAAAAAAATAACTAGGTTACTGCAAATGATGAATATTTTTTTTTTCCTAATTAAGAGAAACTCATAAAATAAATGAGAAAATTTTACACGGCAATAAAATATGCCATATCGTACCTACAGTAAGGCAAAACTGGTATGCACAGAAGAGAACGAACGTATTACATAAGGCCATTTTTCACTACAGAGTTTATAGGCTCTAAAGTATGAATGCTGAATTGATACATTACATACAGAAGTATGGCTTCAAACAAATAAGAACATGGAAGCAAATGGTGTACAATTTGGAATTCTGGTTTTGAGGCATCGGTCAGGGTGAGGGCAAAGGAGAAAAGACCCAGAGACCTGGCGCGGCTTTTCCCGGTGTCATTAAGCACATCTGAAAAAATCAAACCAAAAATTGTCCTAGGTTTCTATATTAAGAGAAATATTTTAAAAATCAATAGAAACCTTGAAGTTCTATGCACATGTGAAACAGGTTCATATGCTGTAAAAGGAGGATATATATATTTTAAAAACCCTCAACAATCCTTTAATTCTTAAAACCTGAATGAGTGGTGGAGTTAGGGGGGTGGCACAAGAATGCCAAACTTTCTAGGGAATTGGTAAATCAGTCGCTTTGTCTGAAATCAAATGGTGAGAGAGCGTTTTGATTAAGTTAGAGTTTAAGGATCAAGCAAAAATTGTGAAAAATAATAATGGCTGAAAACCTGCACATTTTCCGTAACTTTGGCAGCTATGCAAGACATGTGTTTCTTTTGTCTTAGTTGCCAAATTTTTACGCAAACAGAGTATGCAGGTGGACTTTTGAAAGAAAAAAATAATAATTCAATTCACAGTCCCTCCAAGACCATCACATACACCTTTACCATGCGAATTGTATAAAAATGCCACTCAGCCTCAATACCAAGCTCACTTTCATGGTGGCATAAGTTTAAGAAGTTTTTCCTATTTATGAATTGAGCAGCAGAACAATCTGAGAAGTAGAATATTTTTTTCAAGTTTGGTATTAATTCTGATTTTATATATGAGCAAAGTTTTATTTGAAATAAATTTATGGCCATCGTGTTATGCTTAAGATATTCAAAGATACAAGCAATGCTTTTAATTTAAAAACAAGTCGCTGTAGTGATTGTTAGGGAAATTGTAGACTGGTCATTGTTTCAATGAAAAGACGGAACCTCATCTTGCAAAACGAAGGCATAATTTTCAAAAAAGTCAAAGGGTATCACAGCCTCATTTTCTCTAACGTTCTCCTTGAAATAATTGTAGTACTCGGACTGTCTTTAGGCTAAAAAGAATGTCTCTTCAGAAGTAGCAACTGTTCGCACAATGATTCCAAAAACTCATCGGTGAAAGTTCTGGTGGAAGTTTCAAAACTACAACTGTCAACAGATGCCCACTGCTTATATGTTACGCGGTCTATCATCTCTTCTTCCAACTTTGCACCTAATTCTTGTTTCAAATGTTCAACACCAGAAAATGAAGGACATTCATTAAGGTCACAAGCTGTACTTTGATCACTACATATTATCTTCATTAAACAGGATTTATAGTCACTTACTGCTGTATCAGCACTAAGTGTTATATTTTTCAGTTCAGCCACTTGTACCATAAGTTTCACATTTTGACGTGTTGTACGAACACACAGGGAGTGAGTACCACTTCCTCCAGCTAACACATGGTGCTTGAGTTGCAGTTCAGCAAATTTAGAAAACCTTATCTTTTCAGTAGGATGGTTTTCTTTAAACAACTCATAAAATTCCTTTCAATTTCCTAAAACCAGTTTTTTTAAAAAAAAAAAAGATCAAAGTATGATCCCATTCCCATCCCAGGATAAAACTTTCTAGAAATGATGCTAAGATATGAAAGTTCGTATAATTTTTTTCAAAGATTTTAAAAATACCGCTTTTTAAGAAGTTCATCGCATGATCTTGAAATTAAAAACTGCTGAAAACTAGTCATGTTGGATATAATATGAAAGCTTATAAAACAATCTATAT
>QLNU02015360.1:199944272-199970192 GCA_006491805.2 Dysdera silvatica
TATTGTGCAGGGTGCAAAGTTCCTTTTTCGTTTTACTTCTATTATTAATAATTTATTTTATTTTTTTAACCAACACTGATGAAAAATTAATGCAGTTAGGATATTTGTTCAGAGAATGTTTGTAATCGATTTGTGTGCATTCATGAGGTGCATTGCAAAAATTATAAGACTTAAATTAGTTTTGTAGATGTCCAATGAAGTACTTGACAACGTACTTGATGAAGTACAAACTTTTGAGTATAAACTTCTTAAAGAACTAAAATTGAATGAAAATGATGTAAAAAAAAAAAAGAAGGGAACTGTTACAGGAGAGAGAACACTGATATAGGTAAGTTTGCTTCCAGAGCATAATGAACAGTATATTGCATCAAAAACTTGTTTTGCATTTTCCCCTCTTCATAACTGAATGATGTAACTGAAACTGTTTTATCTTTTACTGAAAGTACAAATCTATTCTAATTTTTCAGGCTGCTGATTTAACGAAGCCTGTGGATAAGCGGGTATACAAGGGGACTCATATTACCTGTCATGATTTTAATCAACATACTGTTTCAAATGATGGTGTTTCTCTATTAGTTGGCTTTTCTGCGGGACAGATTCAATTAATAGATCCAATAAAAAAAGAGCTTAGCAAGTTGTATAACGAAGAGGTAATTTTTTAAAAATATTTTTAAAAGTTTTTCCCCATATCTGTTTGAATATTAAATGATTTTCTTTTTCAGTCAGCCTTTATTTTTAAATTAGGTAGTAGTGTGCGAAATAACCTGTAAATATATAAGGGAAATTCAAGTATAAACTGGAGTTCTGTTACTGTTCACATTTTTAAAAAGTGTAAAGGGCAACACTGATCATTGTATGTAACTACCATGACACTACCATATCTGCAGGGTTATCCAAAACACCATTTTTCAACAAGTTAGTGCCTAACTACATACATCTTGGATCAGCCTAAATGGTCTGCAAGGAAAGTGTACAAATGCTTCTTTTGACAGCCTGATTCTCCAATCTCTCGCCAATTGAGAATCTGTGGGATGTGATTAGGCATCGATTAAATGCCCTCCTATCCAGATCTCGAAATTAGAGGTCGTATTTTGCACCTATAAATTTTGTTTTGACGACCAAGATTTTAGACCTTGTCGTTATTTTTGGCACCTAACTTTATTTTTATTGTTTATATAATGCAAATTTCGATTGCTCAATCCTTTATTTTTCCTTTTGCCAATTTCACAGACACACGTTACCAGATCAGAATCATTGTTGCTCTCGTTAGGGGGAAACCCACGGTCTGCGGTCTAGTGGGTTCTGACCCACTTCTATACCTCGATTCCCCCCTCCCCCTAGTGTTCCACTAGCATCTTAACATAGCCTTATTTTCCTATAAGGAAGTTGCTTTAGGAATAGTTTATGTTTAGCGATATTCCTTAGTTTTACGCTCAGTTCCGATTTTAAACTTTGCTATCAATTTTCGATCACGAAGACTACACAAAACGAAATCAGTAGTAAAGTTGCATTGGCAAAGTGTCCATATGTGCATAATATTTTAAATTGTGATCATGTGCAGTCGAATCCGAATTTATAAATGGGCATGTATCCAAGGCATTAAATTTTAGGGAGGTAAAATTTCAAAAGATTACAGTCTATCGTTGACTCATCATTCCGCCGGAAAGTATCATCCTCATCTCCAATATATATAAGGTGGGATTAGATTTTAAAAAGTTAATTTTTTATTAAGTTTCCTCATTATTTGTAAAATACCTGTTTTTGTTTGTCATCATTGCAAGTCATTATGTTATGTGTATGAACATACGTAGCATAATGCTACGTGAACAAAATAATTTTCAAATTGCACCTAAGAAAATCATTTTGGCGACTAAGAAAAAATTGTTAGGTGCCATTGACACTTAACTTTCTGTTCCTAATTTCTAGCCCTGCTTCCATCCCTATAAAATGAAGATAACTATGTACCCGGATCAACACCACATGATCAACAATACCCCATTACATTATTCATACACTCATTGAATATAGCTAATAGAATTGAAATAGCTATAGTAGTGACTGTCATAAAGAGGTTACTCTGGCTAGACTTCGCATCGGGCACACAGGCTTCTCCCATCATCATCTTTTAAAGGGAGAAGGCGCCCCGATGTGTGCCACATGTGGTGAAGCATTAAATGTTTTACATATTTTATGTATTTGCCATGATTTTAACCAGCATCGTTCACATATTTTTAACTGAATGAAGTAATTTTACCCTACGTGCATTTTATCTGATTCTTTTAATCATGAACTAATTTTTAACTTTTTGTCTAATGTTGGCTTCTTCCATATAATGTAAGTTTATTAATACATTTTAAATATTTTAGTCTTAATTTATTCTTATTATAAAACAATGTGCAGTCCCCCTTGTTGTTGCACAGAATGACCCTCGCTCTCTTTGCGCCATAAAATACAATGAACCAACTTCTATAAACAAATTACCTTATAAAATTTTGGTTTCTCAGTGAACAATCAAAGACTACAAAAAATAGCTTAATTGTGATGGACTATTCACCTACGTAATTGTTGATAATGATGTAGAATTTTACCCTGTATAAGTGTTTGTTTTAATCTGACCTTCAATCAATTGCCAGTCTAACACAATAAAACTAAACCTCTGATTTCTCTAACAAGAATGGTAGCTATAATTCAATTATGACTATATTTTTGATGCCCTAGAACATAATTAAACATGTACATTTGCAAATTCCTTTACCTTTCTGCTCAGATAAGAAGTAGGGGGAAAATTTAGCTTTGATGTTGTGGGGGAAATTTTTCTAATAAAGGAATAATAAAATTCTTAAAATTACTAAAACCCTTAAAATATGCATTTATTCTGGAAATTCACCTTTTTGTGCATTTCTATGTTTAGTTTATTCACAAAAAGTAGTCCGATGGTACCGTTAGAATTAACGGGAGCTAATGTCATAAATGGCTTAGTCGATTACAACAGAGGGGAGGGAGGACGTCAATTCAGAACTGGTTTTTAGCGAACATTTGTTTGTGCCAAAAACCAATTCTGAAATGACGTCCTCCCCTCTGCTGTAATCGGCTAGGCCGTTTGTGACGTCAGCTCCCGTTATTTCTATTGATACCATCAAACTATACTAGCACTGAAAAGGTCTAAAATATGCATTTGCATATAATCTAGGCTCTAATTATCAAGGATTGCAATGATAATTTATTGCAACAAAGGTTAGCAATACTCTTAGATCAAATTAATACATAAGAAAAACTATATTTAAAAAGAACATAAACATTTCACAAATACTTTTTCATACTGTCAGTTGTTTTAACTAAACGGAAACCAATTTATTGTTTTACAGTTATTATAGTGGTTTCAGGCACATTTTAGTAAATGTGGACTTTTCTTGTAAAAATTAGATTATTTTGATATTTGCTGTAATAAAAATTGTTCAATTAATTATAAAAGGTTCATGATAGTTTAGTTCTTAAAAGTAAGGATCATTATATAAAATTTAAATAAGATACAAAGTACCAAGGAAGAAATTTACGCACAAAAGGTTAAACACTGGTAAAATAGCAATGAAAAAGATCACTCAAGCTTTCGGACGCATCAGCAGCAGTCCTTCATCAGGAGTAATGATTACTCTTGATGAAGGACTGCTGCTGACATGTCCAAAAGATTGGGTGATCCATACCTGCCAACTCTCCTTATTTTACTCCCATTGTTTGGTGCTATCTCCTGGTTTCCTATTTTTATTTTGTTCCATTTTTTTTCTGTTGAAAATTAAATCCTTAAATTTAGGGAATATTTGAAAAAATTCCCTACGAACAGGATAATTTTTTTTTTGGTTAACTTTTAATTCATCAATTGGTTCTTCTAAAGCTTGGTAGATGGTGCAATTTTAAAGCTTGGCACTCTTTATAATCCCAGATGTTGGTCGCATAGCATATATTGGTAATGATAAACAAGACTGGTAATCCGATTTTCACGTGCTTAGGAATTTCGCTGCCAAGATGGCATGGTGCTAGGGAGGTGTTCAGTCATTTCCGTTTTAGTACTTATACTTTCCCGTGTGGTAACATGTGAACTGTGCATTATTTTTGTGTGCCATGTGTTGTGGGGGTGTTTGTTGTTCAGAGATATGCAAAATTTTTTGTGAATTCCAATATGTCTAAAAACATTGTCAAAAGGCAAAAGTGCCTCCAAGTTTATAAAGCTGAATATTCAAATGAATTTTCCTCTATAAAGAAGTCTATTTAAAGTGTGAATCATGTTTTTTGTGTGGAATGTTGAAGCGATTTCAGCATCACCCATGGCAGAAAAGGAGATATTCAGCATTTTGATATGAAGAAGTATATTAATAATGTAAATGGAAATCCAATAGTGAAAAAATTAGCAATATTTTTGCTAAATCCTGTAATTCTGATAATGAAGTTATTTGGGCAGAGTGACTATATTCCATTCCTTGCTAAACACAATTTGCCACAGAATTGTGGTGACCATGTTGGTCCCCTTTTACTGGAAATATTTTCAAATAATAAGGTTGAGAAAGTTGTACGATTTTTTAGAGAATTTTCCCATATTCTTAAAGGGAAGTGATTTTAATGTAGGAATGATCGGCTGCAGTCAAAATTCTGTGAACTCCAAATAGTTGAAATACCAGTTGGCATAAAAAAGTAGAAGTTAACATTTTCTCATTTTTAATCAGCAAAATTAAAAATGAATTGGGTTAAGAACCATGTAAAAACATATCGTGTGTGATAATACTGGGGATTTTGTCCATTCCATATAGTAATGCAGAATGTGAACATATTTTTAGTATTGTATTTAAAAAAAAAAAGTCTTCCCATTCAGATGAAAAAGTCTGGGAAATGTATTGGTGATCAAAAGTAACTTTTCAAGCAAATGTTTTGAAAACAGAATTTTAATGTTGGGTTTCAGTCAAAAGAAAAATCTGCTAGAGCTGTGAATGTTAAATTTAAATCTTAGCCCCCCACCCTTATTTCAGCAACACTTTCAGTCAGTAGAAAATTGAGGCATAAATTTTTAATAACATACTTGTATCCACTTTACTCTTAACATTCTTTGATTACTTTATACAATGCTTAAATCATCAAAAGGTAACTTATATATATATATTAAAAAGTAAATTCTGTTTTCGTAAATTTCCTTTCAAATGAAATTTGAGAAAATTTTTTTATATTTGATCCCCTCTCCCCCTCCCCACCTACCTCATATACAAAAACCAAAAAGAAAATGCATATTCTGTCATTCTTTGTAATAAGCTGCTTGAGTAGCTAATGTAAGTTTTCCTGTCTTTGGTGTACCTTACGTCTTTGTTTTTTATATGATTGTAGTCATTCATATTCAGCTTTTATATTACAATTTTTATGATCACGTTTTAGATTGAAAATATTAATAATACATTATATATGAAATAATTCTTTTAGATTGCTTCTGCATTTAATTCATGATCTGATGAACATGAATTGGCACTGCAGTAGTAATAGGTAAACCTAGCATATCATTAATCCAAGTTTGACTCTCAACCCAGTGTTAAAAAAAACCAACCTCGCCAACTAATTACTTACTGTTGTCTGAGGGATGATTTTGTAGACCTTAAGAGGTTCAAATTTATTGTAAAACACGTAGGTCCACTGTCCTGCAGTGGTTTAGTGGTATTTCATGCATCTGTTATGCCATTAATTCATTTCCAATGACATCTTAGAATGCATGTCGTTTATCTGTCCACCTTAGTTCTGGATTTGGCAAATTAAGGATCAGAATTCTCAGAAAACTATAGGTTCCAGAGCAGCATAACCTTTGCTGACCTTGTGCCATATTAAAAAACAATGATTGATAGATATGTTAACTTATACAATTTAATACCTTTTAATGTATTTGTAGGTTATTGAATTTTCCAGTTAACACTCCATTAAGTATGCTGCGTTTTATACCTCATTTTCACAGATTCTGCTTTTTTTACCCATTATTAGGCTTCCAATCTTGGTATCTTTTCTTCTTATCTTTGTTTGTAGTAAGTAGTGTGATGGTGTTGTAATGAAGTGGGGGTGGATATAAAAGTACATCAGAAATCAAATTTGGATACAGGTCCTGAGGTAGCACACTGATAATGTGTTTATGTAGCATACCATTAATCCATATTCAACTCTTAATTATACCATTAAAGAAAAAAACTTACTGACTTACTGCTCACCGTAGTCCGTGGGTTGGTTTCCCATATCTCTAAAGGTTCAGATTCCTCTGAAAAGTGTAGCTCCGTTCTCCTACTGTGGTGTAGTGGTAACACATTCATGTTTCTTCATGTTAACATGGGTGTTTGATTCCCAATTTCAGACTTGTTTCCCCAAGTATTTTAGACAGTGGATCTAGTCTAGAATTACTTTATTATATCCTATTTCATATTAAAAATTTGAAATTTAACTTTTTGCACTTATAAGGTCATTTGTGCTTTCCAAATACTTAATGTTAGCTAATACAAGTAGTTTAATGCACCATTACAGTAAACATTTGATCTGCCAATGAGAGAGTGCTTCGTGTATGCGCTATTGATGTTATAATAACTACATAGAATTCCACATCTGAGAAATTCATCTTCAGCATTAAATGAGGTCTGAATGTAAACTAAAAGGTATGGAAGTGAATATTAATGTATTTTTTTATGTGTGTATATATTTCCTTATTGTATCTTAAAAGCATATAGATGAACCTTCGTGGATTTTTTTATGTGATTCTTTTAATCATGAAATCATTTTTAATTTTTTATTGGATATTGGCCTTTTAAATCTCATCTGATGTTATTATTACATCGTTTTACTTCATTGTACGTTTAATACATTTTTACCTTTGTATTTTTTATTTTGTTCTTAACCTTGTATGTACTGTCTCACCTGGTCCAGTGCAGAATGGTGTTTGTCCTTGCACCATAAAAATACAACCAACAACCAATCAACTCACAAGGGAAGGTCTGAGGGTATACGACGAGGATTTTAATGACATTAGGCTCATTTGGAAGCTCTTAAAAAATTATTAGACACGTATTTAGTCATTTTTCAGAATGGCCATAAATATAGGTGTTATAGGGCCGGAGGGAGCAAAAATAGGACTATTTTCAGAGATTTTATATCATATTTTCAAAAGTATTGAATATTTATTTTTTTTTTTGCTTCATTATGTACCTTGCAGAAATCCATCGGATACGCGTTTCATGGTTTTTGGGGGAAGTAACTTATTAATAATGTTTTTAAAGGGTTATAAAATGCATTCGGAAACGAGTAGCCCAGCGCAAGAATTCGCCAACTTGTTGGCTGCTTGGCGAATGAATGTCGTATGTTGCATTTCTTTTTCCTGTATACTTATGGTATGATAATGACATAAAAATAACAAAAATCGTGATACATTGAAGTAGGTAAAGTAATAAAGGAAAATCGAGATTTATATCATTAGAAGGAAGGAACATAAATGAAATTGAACTTTCTTCATTTTTATTTAAGAAAGGAGAAATCTATTTATTACAATTTTTATCGAATATTAAGTTTTTCACAATCAATTGTATGAAAATCACAAAGGCATGAAAAACAAATTTTTCCTGCAGTGGCTGGCTGCATCGAATAAAAGGAGAATTTTTACAATTAGGTATTTTATCACAAACATTTCCTGTGAATGTGAAACACATTTAGCGGACATTTAAAAAATCAGGATTTTCGTCTTCTGATAACCCAGATGTAATCCATGCTATTGATCATGGGTTCAAAAATATCGGAACACATTTGGAAGTGTATCAAGGACTGTAATTGGATAATATTATTTCGAATTTTTAATTCAGAACCATGAGCAGATATTTTAAAGTATCGACATATTTCTCGCACTATGTACTTTATTTCTCTAAAAAAAAGCGATCTAAAAGTTGGCAAATGGGAATTGTCTGTTCAGAAATAATTTTAACTACCCCATCTGGCTTCCCCCAATGCTACACCTCTTTTCAAAAATCTACAGATTTTTATGAACACTACAAGAATCGCACAAAAGGACACAATTTTCAGTCATATTTCTGAAAAAATGCTCGTCCGAAATTTGCTGGAATAGGTTTGTCGTTAATTTTCCTAATGAACTGCAAGTTATAGTTACATTTGTCGCTTTAAACAGAGAAGATTGGACTCTTTTTCCAAATTGGCTTGTGCTTTCGTGTAAACATAAAAATGCATCACCAACAACTTCGCCATCAGCATTTATTAAATATTGAACGGTGTACGAGTGAGTACACTGATTAGTTGGAGATGATGCACAACCCAATGTTATTTTTTCCCCTCGGAAACAAAGCGTTCGACTATCTGTTAATTCGTCATTGAATCCTCATTGATCGGTATTAAATATACAACAGGGAGGATATGTTTTAAATAGTTTTATTACTTGTGTTTGAAATTTTGTTGCAGCGTTTCCAATCATTTCCGGAGAAGTCACTAGTTTTTTCGTTACAAGTTTTGTTACCTTCCTAGACGTTATACCATGGCGTTTGCAAAAGTCCTTTACCCATGTGCTTGAGGCAAGAAACGTTAATTTAGGGAAATGTAAAGAAGTTTCAATTGCCCATTTCCGAATATCGAAACCATGTATAACTCGTAGTTTTTTGCCCATAATTTCCATAAATTTCACCAAACTTCCATTTCGATTGCTTTATACATATCGATTAGTGACCCTCTGTCTACTTTATCCTTTTTAAAACGCAGATATGTTTTCTGATTAGGCATTTTTTTACAGCCCTTTTTGATTAAAGTGTCCCATTTCCAGGTTGGATGAGTTTCTTTAATAGCGACCATACGCTCCTTTTCGTCTATACTTATATAACCAGGCTCACATTTTATTTATACCCCATTATCATCATGTATAGAATAATGTTCTGGATCTTTTTCGGAAATCTCGATAACTTTACCATCTTCAAACTGCGATTTTGTTAAATAATTTTCCAACACACTAAAAAGTTCCACAGATAAAGCTTTTTCACAATCGATGCTATCACTGGACATGTTCTAGAAATTTGAATACATTGCTTTGGTTATTTTTTGCAAATGATGAGTAACATTAATTGCATTTATGACCAATAAATCCATTTTAAAGTATAAAGCGAAAATTCGTAAACAGGAAAAAAAAAGTTAATTTGCCAAAAATTAAATTTTCTGTGGTTTTCTGCAGAAGCTAAACTTTAGCTTAATATTAAAAGAACAAGATATATCACAAAGATTTAAATTATAAACTAATAAATTTTAAACAAGTATAAAAATATATGTTGAATGCGAAGTCAAATTTTTTTAAATACGAAACTAACAATTTATTATGCGTACGATATATAAGAACAGTTTAAATGAACTGTCATGCAACACTCCCGAATGTAAGCCACTTTCTAATACTACCTTTGAAAATAACTGATTATACTACACCAGCAAATGTGCCAAGCAGCCAATAAGTTGGCGAATTCTTGCCCTTGGCTACTTGTTTCCGCATGCATTTTATAACCTTTAAAAAACATTATCAATAAGTTACTTCTCCAAAAACATATGTGAAACACATAATGAAGCAAAATGAAGAAAAAATATTCAATACTTTTGAAAATATGATAACATAAAATCTCTGAAAATAGTCCAATTTTTGCTCTCTCCGGCCCCATAACACCTATATTTATGGCCATTCTGAAAAATGCCCGAATACGTGTCTAATAATTTTTTGAGAGCTTTCAAATGAGCCTAATACCATTAAAATCCGCGTCGTCCACCCTCCGACCTTCCCTTGTTAGTGGATTTTTTTGAACATATTAAAAAAATATTTATATAGTAGAACCTCTATTAACCGAAAAAAAAAGGGGGCACGGTTTCGAATATCGAAAATTTTTGATAAAAGATAAATTGTAATTTTTTAAGTTAAAAGGTGAAAATATGCAACAAAAATGAAATATACACTATAATAATTATTTATAAACTTATATACAATATGTAATGTATTATGTAATCCCCAGAATGTTTTTAATTTCTTTTTTGAAAAAATCTTCAGTTTTCCTTTGCTTCTTTCTTTCACATCGTTTTCGCGCAGCGATATCTATCTCGCCATCTTCTCATTAGAAAAATATCTGAAGATTGTGCTTCATCAGATTGTTCAACAAACCATAATGCAATCTGAAAAAAAATACAGTACATGCTGTAGTTTGTAAGAAAATCCTGTACAGTATTTCAGATAAGTTATCATGTCTTAAACCAGTAGTGAGGTTCTTAACTCAGCACTGAAACCCTAGTCAGTGGTGATATGGCTGCCGCTCTCTCAAATGTTGTCCTCATTGTTTTCTCTTTGTGTCTGGGACAGCACTATGACAACAATGTCATGGTCATTAACCTTTAGCTTATGGGGCTGGAAAAGAAATTTGTTGTTCAATATGTGGAAATATCGCTTCTTTCCCCACCCCCCCCTACAAATCAACCTAAGTGGCATCTGAAATCGTCACTACATGGGGTTAGGAGGGATGTGTAGCTGTGCTTAAATACAAATAAACAACACCAAATAACTTTATTGTGCATGTATTGTAAGTTAGTGAAAGATTAGAAACTTACTCATAATCTAATAGTATAGCAGATCCTTAATTTTTGTACAAAGCAGTAAAGAAGAGGTAGGGAGGGAAAAGATTCTGTTTGTATAGTAGGCCTTTATCTAGTCCCCTTTCCGTTATCACCCATGGGTAGTGTTATTTGTTCTAAACTGACCATTGACTTCCGGAGAGCAGGAAAGGAAATTCTGGAACAGGGCTTGTCCCAGCCTCGTTCTTTTGGGAGATAAATCTGCTGCGATATACGTCGTCCCACCCATAAGTTAAAGGCTAAAATCAAGTTCAGGATCATCGCCATTTACCCATTCACTAATCCCACTTTGATTAATTTCTTTACATCCGGAAACGTTTCTCTAATAGGTCTTGGAAATTATCTTTTTCTTCATTCTACTTCATTAGAAATCAAAATTCCATCGAACAGTTTACTTCAACATTTTACTAATATACTGCAGTCTTTCTTTTTTTATCAGGAAAAGTGTATTTCTTTCAAAAATCGTTAAAAAAAAAAATCACTTTTTTAATACTGTACGTTTAAATGTGTTTCAGTTAATAGAGGTTTTACTATACTAATATACATAGGGATAATTATGAGAGAATAAATGTGGGTGTGTATATATACACTCTGTTGCAATAAAATATGTGCACCCAGAAAGAATTGAGCCACAACTACGAAACTTGGCATGTGTATCGTGTTCAAATAGATGAACAAATGATCAAGACATCGAAACAAAACACCTTTTTATTGATATGTAGCAATACAAAGAACGTGCACTTCAGTAGGTGGTGAAACCACCCCTGGCAGTCATGCAAGCCGATACTCGGTGGGACATGGAGTCAATTAAGTGGCCGATGTTCCACTGCGATAGATCCTACCATAAACGCAGCAACTGCTGAAAGAGTTCGGAGGTATTCTGAGACGACTGAAGTTGCCTACCCAACATGTTCGATAGGCGAAAGATCGTGAGACCAGGCAGGCCACTCGAGGACATTAACACCTCGAAGACATTGTTGCAACAGTCGAGCAAGATGTAGACAAGCGTTGTCCTACTGGTAAACAGTACCTGGGCGGCCAGATACAATAGGCAGTACCACCGGCTGCAAAATATCGTTGACGTATCTGCTAGCGGTGAGAGTAGCTCGTAGCACGACTAAAGGTGACCGGCTGTCCCAGGAGATCGCTCCCCAGACTGTCACACCAGGTGTAATGGCTGTGTACCGCTTAGTAACGAATATTGGATTCTACCGTTGACCTCCTTGTCTCCACACACGTGTACGGCGGTCATCAGCATCGAGTGAAAAGCGGGATTCGTCACTAAAGATGACATTCCTCCAATCGGACACTGTCCAGCTTGATCGTGATCGCCACCATTCTAGACGACACTGCCTATGGCGGGGGAGGGGGGGTGTCAGAGGTAAGCGCCATAATGGTCGTCGAGACCTGAGCCCAGCGTCAGCTAGTCATCGAGTGGCTTTATTCCAGATGACACCATCTATGGTGGGGTGTCAGAGGTAAGTCGCTTGTAATGGTCGCCGGTGATTCGGAACCCAGCGCCAGCTAGTCGTCAAAGAGGGTATCCCTTTATCCTGAGTTAGAAAATGGTGTTTAATTGTTGATAGCGTCAGTGTTGGTGCTGACATGGCTGCTCTCCTGATTAAAGCGACTTTCAGGGCTATTGCGGTCCGGATATCCAGCAGAGCCACAAGTGCATTGCTTACGTACCTTCTAAGCCACTGGTTCTAACTCCGAAACTACCATATCGCTTCGGCCCAATATGCCGCCGATTCGTCTGTTCAATTCAACCTGTCTCTCTGAGGCTTAAGATCCGCCCCTCGGCTCCGGGTCAATTGTAATGATTTCAGGTATCGCCTCTTTAAAGCATCTTTCATGCTAATGTCATGTATCTGAGTTACAAATCCGTTGTAAATGCTCATCACTGAACGCATTCGGCCCTTTTAAAACTTCTACTTCACGCCAAAGTTCATACACACGCTTCATGCTTGCCTTACAATGCTCAAGCAGTGCTGTACGCTTGATCATTTACATAGCTTCGTCGAACTACATTTACATACCGAGTTTCGTGAGTTGTGGGCTCAATTCCTTTCTGGTGTATATATTTTATTGCAACAGATTGTATATAGCAGACACGGGTCAAAATCCTTAACATACCCCTTTTTAATATGAACCGCTTTTTGAAAATCATCATGAAGTTGTATAGTAATACAATACCTTTATATAATATGAACTAAGTTTAATTCTTTTTAATATGAATTATTTGTCACTATATTTGTACAGGTGGCCCCAGTTGGATCATATTTTGCATAAAAGTCTGTATTTTCATCTCACCCTTATTAGTCATGGGTTTTTTGTTTTCATCATTTGTCCATTTTATATTACCAATTGGAATTTCTGCAGATTCTACTGTACTTTTCTGTCAGCGTGACACCATTTACGATTTTTTTTGCGGTCACATTTTTATAATTTTTCTGACGATTGAGTTTTTAGTTTATGATAGTGAGCAATGTTTCCTGGATTATCATTACAAAAATTTATATTTTTTAGAATTTTTTTTTACTATATATTTTCAAAAATTTATGGCAGCTCTGCCTCAGAAACCGGAAAACACAATTTCATTTGGTTGTTCTGTGAATGAAGTCTCTCAGAATGAAGAGTTCCTTTTTCCTGCAAAAACAAAAATGCAGATTGCTCATTACTTGGAAATTGCCAAATAGTATAATCAATCTGGAAATATCCAAAACAAGAAAACAAGGTTCAGGTGTAAAACAGCACTTGTTCTGTAAAAGTCAACAAACAACATGGCGGACGTTACGAAGTTTCTCGTAAGTAAGCAAGGATCGTACAACTTGCGATTTTTTCATTGGTTGTATACGAAGAAATCGTAAGTGGCCCCTTGTTCCCTCGAGTAATCCATTTGCTGCAATTAAATAGTACAATGAGAGTATTTAAGAAATAATTAGTACATACTTGAATAAGTGGAGGGATTAGTGGGGCGAGACCTCCCCCCACACACACATGTTTGGTGCTTCACTCCTCATAACCGTTTGGATAGTCTGCAGTTTGCACCTG
Organism: Dysdera silvatica; assembly: GCA_006491805.2. NCBI lineage: Eukaryota > Metazoa > Arthropoda > Arachnida > Araneae > Dysderidae > Dysdera > Dysdera silvatica. Next base: position 199,957,971 of record QLNU02015360.1, read on the forward strand.
AATTAGCAGAAGTGTTGAATCAATGGTTGCTTGATAACCCTTTAAATATGAATCGAAAACTTGTGATTTTTTAGACGATGAAAACATCATAAAGTTATATAGTTAAGTACAGCGATCACGAAAAGAATTGTAAGTGGTGTCATACTAATGGAAAAGTACCGATTCTACTGAAATTTTTGGAAAAATTGCTTAACCTACTGAAATTTTTGTTTTCCACTTTTTTTAAATTTATGTGAAAAGGTGCGGAGGGCCATCAGGTGTGGGGGAAAAAGGCCACAGAGCACTTATAGAGTGTTCGAAAAGGCCGCCGGGTGCTGAGCCATGCTAAATAAGCCTAGAGTCACCACTAGCATTGTCATCTATTAAAACGAAATTAGGGCCAACTGCATCCAGCAAAAGGCAAACAAGATGTCATCCCTACACCTCGCAGCATTCGCAGAGCCTTTGCCGAAAACAGGGGTGATTGTGTTCCGGAATTTCAATTTGCCTCTTCCCAGATTTCTTTTTAAAAAATTAAAGAAATATGTTTTGTTTCCTATAATTTTTTATATTCCTGTGGAAATCAGTGTCTTTACCAAAAATATTACATAACTTTTCAGGGAATTTTCTGGTATGTTCAGGGAATCTGGTTTGGACTTAAATCACTCCTGCAAAGACATGGAAGTCTGTATGCCTGACCTACATGATGCCTTCCCAGATCATCACACCTTCACATCCATAGTGGTCTCTTTCTCGGATGTTAAAGGATGGTAGCAGGTCCCTGGTTCTCTCTGGATGAACATACGAGGTGTGATTGGAAAGTTTTAAAACTGAACTTGTGATTTCAAAATGGCAGTACCTACAGGCTATTTCAATAGATCTCCTTCAAAGTAGTCCCCTTCTGTCTTCACACACCGACTTCAACGATGTTTCCACTTTTGGAAATATTCCTGGAAATTTTTTTCCTTAAGTGTGCGAAGAACCTTTTCCGAATTTGCCTAGATGTCTTCAATCGAGTCAGATCAGTTTCCTTTTAGTAAAATTTTCAATTTAGGAAACAGGGAGAAGTTAGTCAGGGCTATATCAGTGGAATAGTGGTGCTGCGGAAGCACAGGAATTTGTCCAAAAATTCTGTGATCGAGAACACACAATGCGTGAGTGTGTTGTCGTGGTAAAGGACCCAATTATTGTCTCGCCAGAGTGCAAGTCTTTTCTTTCGCACATTTTCGTGCAAATGCTGAAGGACACTTTTATAGTGTTCCTGGTTGACTGTCTGCTCCCTAGGGGCAAATTTGTGATGCACGATACCCTTAGAAGTGCAAAAACTACCATTACCTTCATAGTTGAACGACTTTGTCATGTCTTTTTCAGTAGTAACGAACTTGGACCCTTCCACTGCGATAACTATGCTTTTGTTTCTGGGTCATACCCATAAATCCATGATTTATCACCTGTAGTTACGCTATTTAACGAATCTGGTTCAGTTTCGGCCCGGTTAATCAGTTGTTGGGACACTTCAAGTTGGTGTTGTTTCTACTGATCTGACAACAATTTCGGAATGAATTCCGCGGACATTCACTCATGTTCAAATTTTCAGTTAAAATTGAGTAAACCACGTAGCAGGTCATCAGCCATCTCTCTAATGGTAAGTCTGTGGTCAAAGCACACTAAATCACAGACTTTCACAATCTTTTCGTTGGCTTTTGAAGTAGAAGGTAAGTCGGACCAGGCGTCGTCTTCGATTGATTCGTGGCCATATTTTAATATGTTGAACCAGATGAAAGCATTTGACCGGCTGAGACATTTATCCTCGGCAGCTGTTTTTAAAAGTTCATAAGTCTCCAAAGCTGATTTCCTGGTTTTAAAACAAAATTTGACAGAAATGCGTTGTTCCATGTTTTCATCCATTTTGCTAAATCAAAAATACGCTGAGAACTGAAAACACATCTTCATTCACTAGTATACCACTCTCTACTGAACAAAGATAGGTAATTTTTGTAGGATGTTTTAAGGACAAAACAAGCTTCTCCTTTCACACCATCAGCAAACCTAATCCTTTTTATTAAGCAGTGGCGCCACCTGTCTTAAAACTTCTCGATCACATCTCATACGTTGAGAATCGATGGTTAAGCTAAACTGGGACTCAGTGATGAATAAGAATGCTCCTCCCACTGATTCCTGGTCCAAAATCTATGATTTCTGTACTATGCTAAACATGCTTTCCTGTGCACAGAAGTGAGCTGGACACAAACAGCAGATCTTCTTGCAAAAAGACCCATCTCTCTCATATAGTCTTCCAGAAACAGTAATCCTTGCAACTCTGGTTCCTGTGGCCACATAAAAGTCACAAGAGAGATGAGAAGCCGTTGCATTCCTATTACACCTCACTGTTATGAACAAATATCTATCTTCATTGACCATCGTAGCTCTTGGATGACATTTCTCAGGCTTTGGATGGATCCTGTGTCTTTCAGCTGTTTCCATAAGTTAGACATGACGCTGGGCATTACATTTAATTCTCTAGCAATCTGCACTTAAGACTGCCCTGCTTCCAATCTTCCCACGATTTGTCACGTCATTCTATCATCCAAATGTTGGTGTTCACTCATTTCAACTGATTGCTTTTGAATTTCACCGAATGTTGCAAATAGACACCATAAAATTTGCTGAGGTATGCATGTGATTGAAACGTGGAAAATGCTACATGTACTTACAAAGCCTGTTTCTCTCCATGCTCCACTCCCACACACATGTATGCTTACATAATTGACACTGATGCACACAATTTGACATAAAATGACCAAGAGTACAACTAACTGGCTACCAAAATATGCTATAATATGTTTTATACTGCTATTTTAAAAAATTTCAGTTTAAAAACAGCAAATTCAAAATTTGGAAAAAAAAAAAACTAAAGAAATTAGTTTTAATCATGATGAGCTATACAGATTGGTGTAAATTAAAGTTTGGGGCAGTCCCTTGTGTTTTTATTGCTTAAATTTTAGTATATTTTTCGAATCCCCTGGTTTTATATCTCTTCCTGTATTTGATTTGCTTAATTGTATTTATTCGAATTAAAGCATATTAATGTTTTTAATTTAACATTTTGTCAGCCCTGTGGTGGTGCTATAGTAATGCATTCATCTAGCATGCTAGATTCAACTCCCAGCTGTTGAAAAAAACACAAAAACACTTAATGACTAATTGTTCACCGTAGTCCAGTGTTTGGTTCCCTAGGGCTTAAAAGATTTGGATTCTTTTGAAAATTGTTGGTCCCAGTGCAACATGACCCTTGATGTCCTTGTGCTCTAAAACGTAACATAAACATAATCAGACATTTTGAAAAACAAATAATTAAATAAAAAAAAAAGTTCTTTAACACTGCCTCCCAGGTCAGTCAGACAGAAAACCACCCCCGAACATATGCTAACTATGAAACAATAATTCAACTTGTGAACAGAGAGTTGATTATATATTAACATAATTTCAGAAGTTAAATTTTTATCTGTGAACACAATCTATTTTAAATTTCATTAATTTTATAAAAATTGATGTTTATTTTTATTATTTTTCAGAGGCTTATCGATAATACAAAAGTGACTTGCCTCAAGTGGGTTCCTGGTTCACAAAATTTGTTTCTAGTGTCACACAGTAGTGGACAAATGTATGTTTATAAAGAAGATTTAATGTGTGGTACAACACCTCCTCATTATCAGCTATTCAAACAAGGTGAAGGTTTTGCTGTTTATACGTGTAAAACTAAAAGTACTAGAAATCCACTTTATCGGTGGGTCATTGGTTATGGTGCTTTAAATGAATTTTCCTTTTCCCCGTGTTCAAAATACCTTGCAACTGTTAGTCAAGATGGTTTTTTAAGGATTTTCAACTATGACACAATGGATTTAGTAGGTGTCGTTAGAAGCTTTTTCGGTGGTCTTTTATGTGTATGTTGGAGTCCAGATGGAAAATATGTTGTTACAGGTGGAGAAGATGATTTAGTTACTGTCTGGTCTTTCCAAGAAAAAAGAGTTGTGGCCCGTGGTCAAGGACATAAGTCTTGGGTTAATGTTGTTGCCTTTGATGCTTTTGTATATACTGATGTGGATGGTGTAGATCTCAGTGGTAGTGACGAAGAAAATACTCAACTGTCATTAGAAAATGATTCTTCTAAAGGATTACCTATAAGTACATCTAGATCTAGTGCAAGTAGTTTACAACCACCTCATAATAGTATATGTAATAAAAATTCTCTTTCCGGTAGTCGATCGTTAAATATAACTTCTTATAGGTTTGGATCTGTAGGACAAGATACACAATTTTGCCTGTGGGACTTAACTGAAGATGTTTTAAAACAACCTGTAGGTCGAACAAGAACTAGTATGTTGCTCAATAGTCCAACTATGCATCTAACTGCTCTTAGCAAGTGTAATAGTACCGGTAATGCACAAGCAAATTGTTGTCCGAAAGAGATATCCATGATAGATGGAAACTTAGTGTTACCTAGCCTCAGTGCAACAAATAAAAGTGCAACTTTAGAAAAAGAGAAAAAACATGAAAAGGATCATAAGAGGAACTTCAGTCTTGCTTCAAGGAATACTGATAAAAATAGCCTTAATAAATCTAATCAGAACAAAGTATTAGACGATCCTGTAAAGTTAATTGGAACACCTATTTGTCCTAGGAAGGATGAAGTTCTAATGCTCGAGCCTCTTGTTTGTAAAAAAATTGCCCATGAACGATTAACTGCTTTAGTTTTTAGAGAGGAATGTTTTGTGATTGCCTGTCAAGAAGGTTATGTCAGCACCTGGGCACGTCCTGGCAAAGGAGTAAGTATAAAATCTTACTAGTTTGATACATCTTTATTAGCATTTCTTTGAAAAAATTCTCATTTTTACTGATTTCTTAGAAAAGTGGACTTCTTAATTGGGCTACTACTACAATTTTTAAGTTAGATTCGCTTTCTAGTCAGGCTTCTCATATGTAAATGCATAATAATTACACAGTTATGTTAAACTTCATCCCATTTCAGATCACCTGTTATGCAGTCTTAGGAAAAAATGTGCAACTAAATAAGTCTAATGATAAAGTTAACCTAAATTTGTGTTTTCAACTTTTTTTCTTTTTTGTGTGTGTGTTTTGTTCTTTTTAGCTTGTCAGATTGCTCCCATGTGGTCTGTAATCTGTATAGTTTTTATTTTTAATTTCACATTAGTCGCAGAAGCAAAAAAGAATATTGGCTTAGCCAACGTAGCTACAACCTTCCGTTTATATAAGTCTTTAGAACTTAAATTCTTTATGACAGTACAAATGCAACTGTTTGTTCTAATGTGTATAAGTATTTAAATAATCCATTTAAACGTGAAATGAGACAAGTTCTTTAAAATAACATATTGAGTACTATATAAGGTCAATTTAAATTTTCTGATTGTCAAATACTGTATTATAATTGACTTGTTCTGAAAAAATATTGAATTTATAATGAATAAAATTTTGCATTTATTATTTTTTTTCTGAATCTGTGTGAATATAAAGCATTACTAGTAATTAATCACTTGAAATTAACAATCGTTGTTAACTTAAAAAATATAGCTGTTATTTTCATAGTGTTAAACATGTATTTTCATTTTAGTGGAATCCTCAAGTTTGATTCTCATTAAAATATAAATTATTATAAAATATTAAAATCAGTCATATTAAACTATCTCTTTGTATCAGATGACTTTCAGGTTCTTTTCATGAGTATGTGTGAGGGGGGGGATGTAGAAACTTAAAATTAAGTTTTACAAGCCTTTTCTTTATTATATCTCTTTGGTAAGTTGCTTCCTTATAAACTTGTTACAATTTTTTAAACCACTAAAGCTCCAGAACAGCAAGTTCGTATGCAAGGGAATACATTTCTATAGCAAGAGTGTCATGGAAGATTCTTAAGTATTCAATTTGTCTATATATGTTTGGATATATAGGGTGTTATAAATCTGGTTGCCCCTGGTGACTAGATTTTTGCAGGTAGAGAGTAGATTTTTTCCTCCTGCTAGATTCCAAGGTCCAAGATTCCATTCTTATCTGGCAAGTCTGGTTTGCTGTGATTTGTTGAGTGCTATAAATATGTATATATAGTCAGTAAAATTGAAATTGTGTGCAACACCAAGAAGGTAACATGTAATTCACCTAAAATGTATGTATAAACTGGTTAGGTAGTAAATAACAAAGTGTTTCAAGATGTCATTAACGTACTGACAAGCCCTTAAATTACCTGCAATACCATACAACCTGCTGTCATTAGCTGATCGATCCCCAAAGCATAATGTTTTGTGTGCCATTCAATACAGTTGGCTAGATTTTCCTATTTGCCACATCCTCTCCATATGCATAGCCGTATATCATTGAAGTCTAAGCATAAGTGCAATTCATCGCTGATGATAACTTGACATTATTCTGCATTCCAGGTTGCTTGAGAATGGCACCAATTTAAGCACAGTCGGCAATAAATTCAGGTCATTGGTAAGTGACTGTGAGAATAGCTAGGATGTAAGAGCTAGGTAGATGAGAGGACTACCACACTGACTAGTCACCCTCTGTACTCTATGGGTGTGGGTGTCATCTCTGTTGACTATTTCTAGGCACATCATTCTATAGTGTTATCCTGTCTGACATGACAAGTACCTGTATATGTAGAGTTTACCACCCAGGTTTGTGACTACCAATTATCCTTTCTATGAAATCCTGCTATGTAGCTCTATGACATTCAAGCACAAATTCTAGTAGGCCTTATGGACAAATTATTCTTCCTTCATGGACCAGTTTTTATTCTTTTTCTTTCCTAAAATAATCATTCAATGGAACTGAATGAAACATCTACAGTGCAACTGGTCAGGTTTAGCATGGCTTCAATATTTATGGAATTGCTACAATATAAGCATTTGCATATGTCACTATGACATTATTGTATGCAAATTTTCAGATAAATCAAAGGAGAGCTTTGTGTTGCAAATGCAGTTTTATTTGATGTATATATAAGAAATCTCATTTTTTAAATTATTTCCATTTTTTAAGTAAAGTTTAAACTTACAAATTCACACCTCTTTAACAGAATTTGAATTTTAGAATACATCTTTTGTTAAGAAAGAGGCTTCTTTTATGTCATGTGTATGTGTTCATATATATGACACGCACACACATAGAGATGCCAACCTGAGAAAAAAGTGAAACGTTTTCCATAGTTTTTTTTTTTTTAAGTTTTGAAACCTCTCCCCTATTCTTGAGAAGGTAAAATTGTTAAAATGCGCAAATTAGCTTCTGTCAACAAACTGCCCACTTTCAACTGTAGATATATTATTTCTTTGAATGGAAATACGTCTGTGCAAAATATGACTAATGACTGCTAAGTTCGTACCCTGCCAGTATATGGTGTACACGGAATTAAAACTTAAGGAAGGGCCCTAATGCTCGTTTTCTATGCTGAAGTATGAAGTCAATTATTCCTGTACCTTTATTGATGATTTTTCATCATTTCCGATTGCCGCCATCTTAAGCCCAGAAAGAGCTATATGCCATTGTTCTACATCATATAAAAATCTCGATTCATGAACTTTTTTTTTAATATGAATTCAAATTTTCATAGTATATGTTCAGTTTATAAACAGATATCGAAATTAAATGTCATTTATTATGTAAAGAGAAGTGTAAACAATTGAATTTATTACGTTGAGAGGCGGCGTTTTATGTTGTTGAATCCAAATCACACAAGGGTCATTATACAAGGATGTTCTATCCATAAGATCTTCAGAAAAATGTTCAGAGCACACACATTTATAATTTGATGGATTTCAGTTCTTTCGACGAATAGTTGTAATCCACAATTGGCATAACTTTTCATCTTTTGGAATGTTAAATCAAGAAAAGTAACCCATGAGTTTAGAGATGACTACTGGCAGTGGTAGAGCATAGTTTCGTTGTGCCCCTCCCCCTACTCCCCAACATTTAATAATATAGGAACCCTTTCCTTTGCAGTTGATAATATTTATTGTGATTCTTCATTATGTAAGAGTTACTCGTTTTTAAAATGCGCTCACTATATAATCACCAAATATTATGTTTTGAATATTTTTTCATTCAATGCCATTTTCATGATAGTCTTGTTTAATGTTTTTTATTAATTCTGCTAGAAACAAACCCATATTTCAATCTTTACTTTCGATTTTCACATTGTATGCACATTATACAAATTTTTAAATTTTGTGGTATTATTTTTTATAAATAGAGAAAGTGCACTTAAAGTTTATCTAAAATGATAATTCATTTTTAGCTTTCACAAAAATCATGTATTTTGTTTTGAAACTTTATTTTCTATTGAAAAAGCAAACTAGTTTTGAAACGATAATAAAAGCATCGCCAATTCTTACACATATTTCGCCAAACACCTGAATCTGTGAGAATTTTGAAAATTTTATTCTTTAATTAAAAATTAATATATGGATTTCACTGACAAAGGACTTCGGATTCGTAATTAGGGGGTCTAAAATCTATAAATAGCAATATGTCTCAATTCTCAGTTAGCGACTCCCACTAGGCGTAGTTCCCTTGTAAGCATAGACGATTTTAATAATTTGCATATGAAATGTAACACCAGGCTTTGATTCATCAGATAGGTTGACACAACCAAATGCCACACAGGCCAGCATAATGGGCGAAAACAATAATTTTCCTGTAAAAATTATTTGTCAATTCGAATCTCACAACACTAGCTGTAGGATATATCGAAGAGGTACACGTTTTCTGGACTGATAATGGCCGACCGGAAGGAGAACCCCGTTTTCAATATAACTTCATTGGTATTGCTTTAGGGTGCTTCAAAAAGTTTTAGCTCCATGGTGGTGTATCAGGGCGAAATTCCTGTATTTAAATGGATAAAGTACTAAAAGGTTTCCAACAGTCGTTAATTACAGCGCATTTATAAAGTTCGCAATTTTGATGTTTTTTAATAATTTTTTTAAGGCAATTCTTTTTCTTTTTTTTTAAGTTCAATAGAAACAGGCACTAGGTAGTGTTTTTTCACGGAGTAAAATCGTAAATTACATATATTAATTAAATATATCAACTAGGTAAATTTACTATTGAATTAATCTGTACACTTCGTGTATAGATAACGAAGGCAGGAGGAGGAAATATTCCGAAGTGTATATCACAAAATCTTGGCGAAAATCACGTGCTATTTTTTAAAGTACCGTGAGGAAATTTTTCTGAAATTTTAATAAAATGTGAGTAAAAGGTTATTCAAAACATGGTAAAACTCCAGGTCTATGTAAAAATTTAAATACTTTTGATGCTTCGCAAAACGGCCATTCCTTACTACAAATATCGCGATACACTTGCCAATAGAGTTTTGTCTGGCGATTTTTGTTTTTTCTGAGATGTTTTACAATCACGGCTGCATTTCAGTTTGTTGTTTTAATCCAAATTCAAAGTAGTTTTCACACACAAAGCTAGATGTAAAAAATAACAAACAAGGGGACAAGTCAGAAGCGTTGCGTCCTACCATGGAAGGTGCGAGCCATCTGCAAAGTGTGCTTTTGTTTTTTAACCAAAAAACATAAAATATGAATTTTAAGGGGCCGGTAGAAAATTGCACGTGAGGATCTTGAATGAGGTTTTCCATAGTTTTCTTGGTGTTGACTGTAAAACCGTAAAGTTAAAATCCATGCAAACTATGGAAAATCTGTATAAGTTGGCATCTATGTGTGTATTGTGTATACATATATGTGTGTGTATATGTGTATCATCATATTCAACCTGTTCTAAGCAATTCGCTTCCATATCAAGTAAACTTTTCAGGCTTTGCTTAGTTTTGTGGTAATGTCCTTGACCAACCATCATATCTTAAACAGGGGGAATAAGGAATAACCGTGGTGCTATCTAGCTACATTTTGTTGAACTTTCCTTTTAAAACAGATCCATCTCCAAAATTGTGGTGTTAGAATAACTCAATCTGCGACATTTGATTCCAGTAATCCGATTATAAATTTAAAACTAGCTAACTTCAATTATTAAAGTTGGTCAATTTATATCTTGTTTATACTTGTATGGGGGAAACTTCAAGGTTGATTGCATTGAATTAATGGTTGTGTACAAAGACTGCCCATAGCACATTTTTTACTCCATGTTTTTGTCAGAAGGTTGACTTTTACATTTGATGGTGAATGCAACTAGACTGTAGAGATGATACATGCTGATGATAAACACAACACATATATTTATTTAGAGTTGAGACTGTAGCCATGGGTGCAACTTTTCTGTCTTCGGAACAGAATTCATTCTTTTGAAATTTTTTTTAAATTTGACCAGATCGTAGGATATATATGTTTTAGCAGAGAATTATTTATGCAAAATATTGAGGAATGCCACCTCACATAGAAAACATTTAGAGAATAGCATCCACATAAGCTCCGGTTGGATTGCCTAGTCAACTTCCATTAATGCTGAATTTGCCACTGCCTCCCGAGGGTGTGATAAAAAGTCTCCACTTGGAAGATTCATAATTTTCTTCGTTGAGCAACATTTATGGGAAGGCTTGACTGCCAAAGGCAGGGGGTTTAGGGCTGTGTTCCCAGAAAGAAGTCATCAAAAGTCCATCCAAAATAAGCCAGCCCTGCCTCCCCAGGGGGTTTTCCCCATTAAAACTGAGCATATGTGGGAAAGGAGAGCATCTCTTTTTCGTATTCCCAGAGGAGTGCACCTCCACCCTGTTTTCTCTGGCACTGCCAATGAAGCAATCAGGCAGTCTCTTCTCTGACTTTGAACTTGGGCTCATTACGGAGGTATTGGAAATACAATGTGGCTAGTTTGGCCAACTTTTTCATTTCCTAATTGCACAATCAATAACTCATCATGGAGGCACCCCAATTTTTCTGTTTTTCCTGTCCAGAAAACTCAATGTGCACGAGATCATTTGTGTAGCCTACTTTGCATCTTTTTGTTATATAGAGTGTTGCAAATTCATATTAATAATCAAGCTTTCTATTTCCTTATTTTTCAAGTGTGGCAGCCTTTTTTTTTAGGCACTGATTTACCATATCTTCCTGTTATATCTGTTGTAGATTTTTTGATACTGAAAAGTATACTGCACTTTGAAATGGATGGAATTTTGCTCTACTGAAATTTTGGTGCTGCGGTGGTGCAGTTGTAATGTGTTCACCTAGTGTATTATTATCCTGGGTAGGACATTTTGATGCATGTTTAACTGCTTTATTCAAAGTATGCTGTGAGTTATAAGATTGTATCATACTTTTGGATGAAGTTTGTCTCTATTTCTTTCTAATATTCTTCTTTTCCTTTTAGACATCTTTCATTTCAAGAGTTTTTAGTTCATTTGGTGTCATATTGCTACATGCTTCATTTTTATGCTTTCTTTTTCTTTCATTTTTTCATGTAAACCTTTACTTTTCATCCACTCCCTATAAAGACGCTATTTTTTTGCTGCAGATAGAGGCATTTTATTTATAGATGTATCAAAAGAAATTAATCAAAATTCAACCAAATTTAAAGAGAAATGTTTATGCATAATGTTTGATTTACACAAAGGACATTCCTTGTGGTTAGTAAACAATGGTTTCTACATTTAAGGTCAGTAAGTAAAAGTTGTCACAGTTAAGGTTAGTGTATCTGCTGTGGCTAATAGTGATTTTCTGTCTACATTAAATTGCATTCAAAAACGTAAATTTCTTTCAGTCAAAAGGAATATGTACTGAATTTTAAATACATGCTAAGTTAATTTGATAAATTTGTATTACTTCAATGCAATAATTTATTAAATTAGTTTTTAAATAGATGTCTCATTTTTTACAATAATAATATGGTGGTTTGATTTTGCAATTTGAAGTCGATATTCAACATTTTGAAGCATTAACTACAAGAATAAAAGAACTAATTCCATGTTGTTCTTCCGTTACCAGTAAAAAAAGTTTAAATAAAAGTAATTACCAAAATGTAAGTAATTCCGATTAATCTACATTCCAAACCTTTTTTGTAAAAAAAAAAAAAAAAGTCATAAACTCCATAGTTTTTTTGTTTTTTTTGAGACATTTGGTAAGTAGTATTTTAGTAATGGAAGGACATCTAATTTCAAAGTTTTAGGAGATCTGTTTAATAAGAAATAGAGTTCTCTGAATAAAATATTTTAATGAATAAATAAACTACACTATCCAAAGTCTTAAAATAACATAATTGCAGCTTTTAAATTGAAATAAT